>OU898284.1:82252196-82587577 GCA_918026665.1 Diabrotica balteata
TTATACTTTTATTTTTGAAAAATCTATTATTATTTTCTCAACTTCTGGTTTATCTCTTGTTAAAAAGATAATAAAGGCTGATTTATAAACTTTACGTTGGCGTTGGCGCTGGCGTTCGCCGTTGACCTTGGCGCTGGCTATCATAGACTGTATTTATAAACTTTCGGTTGGCGTTCGCGTTAAAGATCACATCTTAATTTCTAACCTTACATTTTTGATTTGGTATTAATAATTTTTGCTTGAAAGTTATTGCAATGGAAAATGCTCGGCCTTTGTTAGGTGCAGTGGCACTGATACTTTGTATTCGAGCAGCACTGAGCCTTCGAAATAAAAGACAACGTCGATACAAACGGAGGCTCATTAACCGGAACAGAAAGACAAGATGTAATTTTAATTATAAAAATATGAAAAACTGGAATACCTAGCAGTTTTTTAAATATACCAGGATGCAGGTCTGACATGGTCAGAATAATCAGCCGAGAGATCTATTTAGAAAAATACGCTACCTGACAAGAGACTTCAGAGCCAGAACTTGGGCCATTGAAGATAACACTGGAACCCTGAGAACAAACAGAGAAGACATAGCAGAGACATGGAGATCGTATTGCAGGGACCTATATAAAGATGGTCAACGCCAAGAGCTTGTTAGCCAAATCTCTGACGAGGTGGAAGAAGAACCTGATATACTTGAAAATGAAGTAAGACAGGCTATCAACAAGCTCAGATATAACAAAGCACCAGGTCCAGATATGATAACAGCAGAAATGCTTAAAGCCACAGAAGAAACCGGCGTAAAGTTACTTCATCTACTCTGCAACCAAATATGGCATTCCAAACAATGGCCTGAAGACTGGACAAAATCTACAATAACGACCATACATAAAAAAGGCAGCTTCCATAAATGCGACAATTATAGAACTATCTCTCTTATATCCCATGCCAGCAAGATAATGCTACATATAATCAATGAGAGACTGAAAACATTCCTTCAAAGAGAAATTCCACAAGAGCAAACTGGATTTACCAAAGGTAGAGGCACTCGAGAACACCTGCTGAATATAAGACAGATAATCGAGAAATCTAGGGAATTCAACATCCCACTATACATCTGTTTTATAGATTACCGTAAAGCGTTCGACAGGGTCAAGTGGAGACACTTATGGCGAATAATAAAAGAAGTAGGCGTACCACAACATCTAATTACGCTTATAACTGAACTATATGAACACACTACTGGATCAGTTAAAGTACTTGACACACTTTCGAACGAGTTTCATCCAGAACGGGGTGTCAGACAAGGATGTATACTATCTCCACAATTATTCAACATATACGGAGAGTATATTATGCGAAGAGCACTTGAAGGATGAGAAAAGGGCATATCAATAAATGGTCATAAACTAAACAACCTACGTTTAGCAGATGACACAGCCCTTCTTGCAAATAGTCAAGCAGAGCTGATGGAACTTATACGACTGATCGAAAACGAAAGTCAAATATTTGGTCTGCAATTAAACATATCAAAGACAAAGATCATGATAGTTGATAGACTACACAACAATCATCCACACATAACCACAATTGACCGGTTCGAGGTTGTGAGCTCATACTTATATCTGGGATCATTAATCACAAACACAGGGTCATTACAAGAAGAGATTAAACGTAGATGTGATCTAGCAAAAGTTGCCACAGCAAAAATGACCAAAATATGGAAGGACTGTCAAATTTCAAGAGCGATAAAGATGAGGTTGATCAACTGCTTAATATTCCCAATACTGACCTACGGATGTGAATCTTGGACTCTGAGACAATCGGAGAGAAAAAAGATAGACGCCACTGAAATGTTCTGTTGGAGACGAATGTTACGAATTCCTTGGACCGACCGTAGAACAAATAATTCAATTTTAAGAGAGCTAAAAGTTAGCCAACGACTCTCTAGTAAAGTCCATCTCCAACAATTAAAATATTTTGGGCATGTTATGAGAGCAAACACAGAAAACATGGAAAGACTCATAATACAAGGAAAGGTAGAAGGCCGAAGATCACGAGGAAGATCCCCAACAAGATGGATAGATCAAATTACAGGAATATGCCAAAGACCTATGCATGAATTAAAAGAAATGACCAGAGACAGAGATCTCTGGAGACGGACAATACACGACATCACGTTGACCACTACACTCCCCCTAGGGGGTCAGGATTAAAGAGAGAGATCGCTCTGATGGAATTTCTGTTGAAGAGAGGCGTGTTATTATCTAAACTCTTCCACTTTATAAACACGTGGAAACACAAATATAAACAAATAATTTAGTTTGATTTGTTTGACAAACCTTGTCACTTTTTCGGTATTGCTATTGGCTGCGATGACAAAGATACAGATTTTCTTTATGTTCTGTGATCGTGACTACAACCACAGAAGGGTTGGTGTATTCTGTGCTACAACGGCCAACGGCAAAAGATAAAGTTGGTTCATCTTGAACGGAACCGAACGCCGACGCCAACGGCGAACGATGTTTATAAATAGACATACGAGTTTCCCATTTGACCATGTTGTAACGCGAACGTCAGCGCCAGCGCCAACGCCAACGTAAAGTTTATTAATCAGCCTTAAAACATGTCCAAATGCCTGTTTATGGGAGCGGAGCTGAAGCACTGCCGTCAATTTATTCAGCTGCTCGTTGGCAGGCGGTTCGTCCAGGTTATTCTCCATAAAAATAATTCTGTGAATACTGCAATCATAGGCATAGTAAAACAACCAAAATGTACTGTAAGTTTTTTAATTTCATTTTTGGAATTTCTGCTAAAGAAAATTAAGACAGATAATCTATCAAGAGACAGTAGGAACCAGGAAGAGAGGCAGGCCAAGATCTAGATTCAAAACTCAAGTCGAAGATAACTTGAGGAATCTTGTAATCACTATTTTGCTTACCTCAGGGTAAGAACATGGGGGAGAAGATTGGGCAAACAAAATAAACGGAACTAGTGCGTACGGCACTCAGATGGTTGTTGGAGAGCTGGGTCGTGGATAAGTTGAAGATATGGGGGTTGGATTGGGGCAACTACAAAAAAAGGAAATAAAGGGGTACTTAATCTCTTGGGATAAACAAAATAAAAATAAACAGGAAACATCTCAAGGAATTTAATATAGGGCGCCACTTGAGGTGCCTAATTATACCTATTACAACCACTAGTTGTAACTAGGGAAATAATTATAAAACATAAAAAACATATCTTTTTCAAATAAAACTCAAAATGGATCAGAGAAACAAATTAAACGTTTATTTTTGTCTCAAACAAACAGTTATCAAAAATACTATATAGTTTACTAAAAGAGCATATACAAATACATATAACAAATTAACAAAAACTTACGTGTTATTTGTTTACAAAAAAGATGGCTACAAATATTCTTGAAATGGTTCCTAGGTTATAATGTGGCAAATTTATATTATCAAAATTTTATGGATATCCTTTTTATGAAAATATTATTGAATTTAACCTTAAATATGAAATATCTTTTATATATAATATTCAAATTGAAATTGTTTTACAAAAACAATGGATTACAGCAAATGTCATATGTCAACATAACATTTTAAATCAGAATAAAATATGACATTTTTTAGCTACGACAAAAATAATATAAAACTTTAATTATTACAAATTCTTTTATTTTAACCTTCCGTTAGTCGCTATCGGTCTCACACACCGACGACAGAATTATTCATTCGGGATTTACAAATAACTGTTATTTTTCTATCGCCACTTTCTGTACCTCTCCCTATCAACCAAACTCGTGTTAGTGTACATTCTTACATTCCTGGGTACAGTTGTGTGAGTTTTATAGTTATTTTCGGTGCCAGACTCCATAGCGACTAACGGTGTAGCTATTATTTGTTGCAGAACTTGCAGAACAGGTAAATATTTATCATCTTATTATTGCATTTTATCGGTAAGTTTTTGTCAATTCTTATTTATAGATGTCCTTTGAAACCGAACAACTTTGATTCCAACGCTTGTTGGAATTATGGACAATGGTTCCTACCGACGATGAAAATTATTTTGACGATGAGGGAAGTGAAAGCGAAATCGATCAAATTGAGGAACGTGATGGTGGAAATGAATCGGAACAAGATGTGACAGATGAGAAAAAAGAAAGTGGAAGTAATACCTTAGCGTTTATTGGAAAATATAGAGTTACTAGATGAAAAAAGGCTATTCCACCGTGAAATGTTAGAACAAGACAAGTAAATTACATAGTACGTAATACAAACTAATGTTTGTATTTTGAGAACGTTATCCGAAGTGAAAATTAAAACATCAATAAAGTTACTTTAACCTTTAATTGTGGCTTATTCCCATTTAAACAGTAATTACTTTAAAATGCCACAAGAAGATAGCTTCAGAACAATATTCACAATATATTGTTATACTACTGTTTTTCATTTTGTATATGTTTTTTTTTTTCAATAAAATATTTTCAAAAATATATTTTAGTTATTCCTATACACAATATAAAATATTTGTATGAATTTTATATTAAAAACTATTTTTTTTTAATTGTCGGTTTCAGACACCGTAGCGACTCTTAATGCTCATTTTTTTCTAGCGAATAACGGAGGGTTAATGAAAGCAAAAATTAAAATAATAAATTAAAAATGTCTATATTGAATTTAAAATTTAAACACAAAAGTTACCTTTAAATTTCACTAAATTTCACTCGGCATGTCTGGGGTTGGGAACTGGATCTATTGGACTTGAAAATTTCTAGGAGAACTGGACTGAGAATCTCTGCACACGAACAAAAGGACTGATTCAAGACATGAGGAATTAAAACGGGCGGCACTAGATACAAACTTCAGACTTGACTTTAAAAAAAAAACAGGAAACTGCAACATCAGAATTGCTGCAGGCGACAACAAATCTCTTAAATACCTTGCAAAATGGTAGTGATTACTCTTTCTAAACTGACACATTACAGAGAATAAATTTCACTACATTCAACAAATTTTTGCAGGCATTTTTTGTCAAAACTACATAATGACCGTTGCCTTCGACCAAATCTTTCAACCTTCCTGTTTCGTTACTCTTCTCAACCTCCTCAACCTTCGTTCGATTTCAAACCAAAAACGCAAAATAATTCCCCTCCTGACCTAAATCTAATATCGGTGTGGGCGACCCTAATTTCTTGTTTTTAAAACAGGCCTCAACTATGTTACAAAGCGACTTTCAAATAAACTACTTTTAAAAATGAAGGAATAACACGTATTATTGATTATTCTAACCGGAATAAGTTCTACCTGACTTTGTAACAAAAGGTTATGGGATTTGAAAGTACACATAGACAAAAAATATATCCAGCGTTATTTACGCATTTAAGATTTTCGTAAAAGACAAACACAGATTTTATGGCAATCTTTATGCGTACTGACGAGATAAACGAACAGGATAGTATTATAAAAATTTAAAACGCTACAATGTAGGGGTCAGAAATTGAAAAGTCAGGGCAAGAGATAGGGGGGAATGGAGACTAATTCTTACACAGGCCAAGACCCACCCAGGTTTGTAGAGCCAAAGATGATGAGGATGATGCTAGAGAAAATTAACTAGAGTTAAATTTTTTTTATGTAGCAATAAAACACTGAACAGAACTTTGACAGAAAAGTATTAAAAACAAATTAAGCTTGCGTTAGAAAATTCAAAATCAATAGTAAATCCAACAGAATAGAAATACCTAAATCTCATGAACCCACAGCCTCCTAAAATATACTGCTTCATTAAACTACATAAACCGGATTACCCAATAACACCTGTAGTTTCTTTTTATACAGTTAGATCATATACACTTTCAAAAAAACTGTTAGAAATTAATTTAGAACACACTAAATTTTCAACTAAATTTAGCTTAAAAAATGCATTAGAACTAGTTAATAAAATTCAACATTTTTAATTACGTAATAACTCCAGATTAATTTCATTTGACGTAAGAAAATCTTTTTCCTAGTATTCCTCCTACAGAAACTTTTATTCTAGTAATAAACCTTTTAGACCAAAATAGTACAAATCCAATCATACAACTGAAATTTTACTCCTTCTTGTAGTTTGCATAAATCGAAACTGCTTTGACCCAGATGATACAAAAAACGGATTAAGAATATATAATCAATAAAAGAATTAGTAAACATGTACAAACTATCAAAGGAATATAAGATAGAGTGGCATATATGATAATTAAATTTAAAAGAACAACTTTGAAACCAATTCAGATATACGCACCAACCAGTACATACTCAGATGAAGACATTGAAACATTCTATGAAGAAATATCAAAAGCATTGGATAAAGAAAAGATCCGACTAACAATTGTGATGAGAGATTTCAACGCCACGCGAGGACAAAGACTAAATGACAAAGAAACAAAAATAGGAAAATATGGATATGGTGTACGAAACGAAAGAGGGAAAATCCTGATGAACTACATGGAGGAAAGAAAACTCTACGCCATGAACTCCTTTTTCAACAAGAAGCCACAGAGAAAATGGACCTGGATAAGCCCTGACACCAAAACTAAGAACGAGATCGACTACATATTATAACAAAAATACTACAAGATGTCACAGTGCAAACGTTCACAGAGCATCACCGAATAGTGAAGGCTAAGATACAAATTAGCAGCCAATTTGAAACCAGAAAGAAAATTAAAAACGTACAAAAACTAGATATAGAGAAACTTAGCCAAAACGAAGAAAAGTACAAAGAAGAAATAAAAAATTGCATCCCAAATACAACCGACTTAATATATAAAGAAACAAACGAAATAAATGAAATACTAACAACTACATTGCTACAGGCCGGGGAAAGAATTGCAAAATCGACGACAAAAAAGGACAATTATATCTCAGAAGAAGTAGAAAACCTGATGAAGACAAGAAGAAGCTTACTTAAACAGGGCAAAAGAAACACAGTAAAATATACTGAAATCAATGAAACAATTAGAAAAAAACATAAAAGAAACCAAGAGAGAAACGCAGGAAGCAAAGATTGAAAGAGTAATCCAGCAGAACAAAAATATGAAATGCTTAAAACAACGACTCGGTAAAACTCAGATAAATGAAATGACAAACAGCGAAGGAACAACCATTAATGATATGAAAAAAATAATAAAGTTGACACAAGAATACTATACGCACCTATACAGAACAAGACATAAACCACAGCAAGAAATTCTTAAACAATTAAACACAAAAATAAAAAATATAAACTCTGACCTACAACCAGAAATAAGTAAAACAGAAATCAAGAAAGCAATTCAAGAATTAAAAAACCATAAGTCACCTGGAAAAGATGGAATAACTGCAGAGATGCTGAAGAGAGGAGGGAAAACAACTAGAGAAGTCCTACATATCCTCATGAATAAAATATTGACCACAAAAGAAATACCCGATAGCTGGAACGATGCGGAGACACTATTCAGTTCAAAAAAGGTGACCGAAAAGAACTTAGAAAACTATAGACCTATAACATTACTAAGTGTTGTATTTGAACTACTAACGAAGATCATGACAAATAGGCTAACAACTAAGCTTGACGAATACCAAGCAAGAGAACAAGCGGGATTCAGAAAGGGTTTTAGTACTAGCGACCATCTGCTAACAGTAAAAATACTGATTGAAAAGTCGAACGAGTATCAAATCCCATTATACATGGCATTCATAGACTTGTTTTCTGTAGTATCTCCAACTCCTGGAGTTTCTAAGCGGATGACACACGTTTTTTGTATTCTTGTATTTCTCCATGTTGTAACTGTTTGTGGTGACACAAAAATAAATGTTAAATTTTGTTTTATAATTTTGTTTATTTTTTTTTTGAACTAACCCTTTTTTGAGTTCTATTTAAAAAATATATGTTTTTCATGTTTTATAATTATTTCCCTAGTTACAACTAGTGGTTGTAATAGGTATAATTAGGCACCTCAAGTGGCGCCCTACATTAAATTTCTTGGGGTATTTCCTGTTTATTTTTATTTTGTTTATCCCAAGAGATTAATGACCCCTTTATTTCATTTTTTGTAGTTGCCCCAATCCAACCCCCTTATCTTTTACTTATCTACGACCACAGCTCTCCTACCAAACCCTGAGTGCCGTTCGCACAAGTAGCGATTATTTTGCTTGCCTTATCTCCATCCCTTTAGTTTCAGTCCCCAATTTTATACCCCATAATTTTACCCCATGTGGTAGGCAAAATAGTTTCGTTACAAATCTTGAATAAGTTGGAGTTTTAGTGTCAGCTCCTAAACAAATTTTGTTTTTCAGGATATGTTACTTCTTGTCAATAAACTGTTAGTTGTAATCACATGTTTTGTTGATATTTTCATACTTCTTATTCAATAAACTTTTTACTAATCGATCGTCGGGTTGTTTTATTCATCAAACGCTATTTTCGGTTCTACTGAGTAGTTCTGGATAATAGAAATTTATTCGGATGTTATTGTTGACTTGTCTTTATTTAACTATATTGAACTTTATTTAACTATACGATACTTTATTTAACTTTATTTAACTATTTGATATAATGTCTCCATTGTCGTCTTATGTCCATATTTCCCGTAAGAAAATACATTATATGTATTACCAAAAAACAGTTTTTGAATTTTCTGCTTTAATATTGTTTACCTTCATTATTGTAGACTTTTTGTTCGCTATACTCTGTATTATCTGTATATTTGTTATTATGTTTTGTTTTAAAAAGATATATCGCACATTGAAATCAAAAGTGGCATTATACAAAATTCGGTGGTTTTTAGTTACAGCGACATCTAAAATCTACGAGCAAAACTACGTCTGTTGCAAAGATCTCCGTTGTAATAGCTCGCTCGGTTTTCTGTAGACGTCGCTAATATCACTTCTTACTTTGTTGTCGCGAGCATGGGTCGTGACCGAAAAACCGACACTAAACCAGTAAAGGTCCAGCCGCCGCAACGAGTCTTAGCTGAGGTGAGTGAAAAAGTGACATATTTTGTATAATGTCGTTTTTTTAATTACTTGATAGTAAAAATACAACAAATTATGATTTCGTTATTGGCATATTTTGTAAAGTGCCGATATTTTACTCAACTATTCCAGATAACTGTGTTTATATAGAATAAATAAGGGGCATATTGCGCTTAGTGTCATTTTTGTGTTTTAAATGTCATATTTTTAATTTCTTGCCATATTAAATAGACGTCATTTTAAGTAAAGTGTCATTGTTTTATTTAAAAATGTATATTTAATTAGAGAATTAGGATATTAAACACCGACATTTTGTTTTTTCACGTTTATTCCGTATTATTTTATAAAAGCTAAAACTTTGTTTACAAGGCTAATTTCATTATTTTGTAAGTTTATCACTTTAGATTTCTATGTATTTACTATCAATGACTTTAATGTTTGAATATAACCTAAAAAAGTACTATTTGTTAAAGGTACAAGAACTATCATGAATCCATCAAGAAGCAGAGGAAAAAAGATATTACAACTGGCAATTAAGAATGACAGTAATACCCAAAATACTGTGCCTACTTCCACCAAGAACTTCGAACAGCCTGATGTTTCACTTACAGAAATAACATCTGCTTTAAATATTATGAATAATTTACATGAAATTGGAGACAGCTCTAACCTTTTACCTGCTGAAATCAGTGATGATGGCGACTTTTCTCCCGCCTCAGATGATGATAGGACGTACTTACCCTCAAAAAAGAAACGCCGCCGATCTACTTCGACTTCATCATCCTCCAGTTCATCCTCATCTTCATCCAGCTCTTCTTCTTCCTCTATTCCCCGACTTCTTCATCAAGTAGGTCGTCTGATTTGCCTACAACCTCTAAAGCTAATCAAGGCACTCATGATACCGAAACTTCTGCAAGCAATGTTAATCTTTCAAAAACTGATGAAGCCAAAGTAATTAATTGCAGGATAAATACCGACCTAAATTACCAGTTACCTGAAGTTACTAAAAATGACGAAAATCTTACAAATGACCAAACTGCTCATAATTATGTCGGCAATGATGTCGAAGAAAATTTTGCAAATGATGTCTCTGGCACGCTGCTGAATGACGATTTTTTGGAACGGGATTTTGACAATAATTATCGAGTTGATAATGTAGCTCCTACAGCTTCAAATTCTCAGTTAGATGACCAAAGTACTCAAGCTCACGATGACAATAATGCCGCCCATTCAGCATCTGATGGCAATGATAAACCAAATAAGGAGAAGAAAAAGAAGCCGAGGTATGCCAGTATTGCGAAGAATTTAAGAAATGCCGGTCAAGAATATGTTTCAACTTCCAAAACAAAAAAGGTTTTTCCGGCAAAAATTCTAAAACAAACTTGTGGAAATAGCTGTCGGCTGAAATGCTCAGATAAAATATTTGGAGGGTCAAGGCAAAAACTGTTTGATGCTTACTGGGCTATGGCTTCCTTAGACCGACAAAGAGAATACATAGCTCGTAGTATTCAAAATATTATCCCGAAATATCAATACAAGAAAATGAATTCAAATAGGAAGGCAAAAAATGCTTTTTATTTTGAAATAAATAGTACCAAAACCAGAGTATGCAAGACATTCTACAAAAATACACCAGATATAACTGACAGGTGTATCAGAACTGAACTGAAAAAAAAAGATTCTTTTACTGGTATTCTAGAAGGTGAAAGAGAGGAAGACGTGAAAATCACAGAAAGTTGTCTGATATAAAAGTCATTAAAATTGAAAAGAACGTAATGAATAAGATTAAAATATTCTATAAAACGTCTTATTTTGATGACTTCAAGGAACTTGATTTGGCAAAAAGAACATCCAGAAACAGCCGACCTCAAGAACTTAAACCATTGTACCACCAAAAATTGGATATATCCGAAAGGAAGAACAATGACGTGAGGAGTCTTGTGGATTCGGGGTTGATTCCTGGATATTACCGATCCTACTATGAAAGTATTTTTAATTGAAAATGTAATAGCTCTTAAGTATTATCACATTTTTAAAAATGCCTATTTGCATTTTTTGTTACGATTCGTTTATTTTCTTAGTTTATTTTGATAGTCTTAAAATATTTTATTTTAATTAAAACATTGCGTGATATTGTCGTGACTGATTCGAGTAAGACTTTCTTTTGTAGTACATACAAATAAATACTTTATTCATCTAAAATTAGTTTTTATTTTATTCCTGACATTCATTTACTCAATTGGAGTAGTAGAATAGTAGAAGAGTTAATGAATTAAATATGCCATTAAACAAAAAATAATTGATTGTATAAAAACAAAAGTGACACTATACTGAATTTTTTTTTCAAATACCTTTTTTTTCAACAAACACTAGTTAATTTATTTAAAAGTTATTTTATACTGAAAAAGAGATAATTAAATTATTATTTAAAACTAATCACATTGCTTGTTTTCAATTTATTTTTAAGTCTGGGCATAAAAATCATGTTAAAAAACTTTAAACAGCTATACTGTAAAATTGAGTTTTTTATATAGTGCCACTTTTGATTTCAATGTGCGATATATTGATCCGTCGATATATTTTGACGAAAAATATCGCAAAAATGTTCTAGTTTAAAAACAGTTTGTCTATTTTTCTAGTGTTCAAGCTTTTCAAAATGTATCCTGTAATAGAATAAAGACAATGAGGTGCGAAAACTACATCGCTTCCACTATACAATAAGAAAGATACACCCAAACAGATCGGACGGGGGACAAAGCCCCAGAGACGGCCTCAGCTCGGCGTCAGGTGAATTCGCATTCATCGTCCAGTGTGCATTGTAGCTTAGGTCTCAAGTTAAATGTAGATCATCCCTAGCGAGCGGTGAACGAGCTCCCTTTGTTGCAAGAAGATGAGAGGAAATGCGTATATGCACGACCTTTTCCCGAGGGACAACGAAATTGCAAGTGTTTGTGAATAATAGATCCTCTTCTATTAAACGGAATGGCGAACAAAAGGCTCGCGTACTTCGTACAGAGCCAAATTGAAGATTCTGTTTATGGATGTAAGGGAAACCGGATGATGTTTAGCAGGGGTGTTATCTTAATGAAAAGATGCAAAATTTATGGCTTGGCGACTATTTATTTTGGGCAAATGCTCTTTAGCTCAATTTGTTTTAATGATCATTTTGGGAGTAAGACCATAAAAAATAATTATGCGAAATTAGTCATTATCGCTATGATTATTCTAATTCTGAAGATGAGGTTTAAAAAATCTTTTTATTTAACCTGTTTAAGGCCGAAATTTTTGTCTGTCTTATATCGATGATTTATTTTATTTTTAGGCTTATTAAGGATGACAAAAGTAAAGTATGGAACAAATTTTTTGAAAAATACGGTATATTACGGTATATATTATATACGGAGTGTCTTTTCAAAAATTTCGTTGCATAATCAATGATTGTAAATAACAAATAATTAAAGGTACCAAGATTTTAAAACTTGAGTTTTATTCTGGTTATTCCAGGATATTAAAATAAAAAAAAATCTTAAATATACCAAAATATATATATATATATATATATATATATATATATATATATATATATATATATATATTATATTAATTTTGGTTAAATATTCGAAACATTTGGGTATTTACTAACTACAAATTTAAAAAATGTTAAAACTGCTCTCCTTAAAAAGTAAGAAAATGGACATAGTGTCCTTTACCTCCGAGGTACGGATATATTTCTATGTTCATTGTAATAGCAAAGATTTCGGATTGGAGTCCAATAGGAAGGAGGAAAAGATGTAGACCCCAAAGATTATGGAGGGATGAAGTGGACGAGGCCATGGAAAGACGAGACCTTAGAGATGGAGAATGGCAGAACAGAAAGGACTGGAGACGTTGACTGAAATAAGGAAGGCGGCGACAGCTGTAAAAATCCTTAGATAGATAGATGTTCATTGTAATTTTGTTTTTTATAATATAGTTTTACCAACACTGACCATAAAACCTTTTCCCTTATTAACAGTTATATTACTTACATCATTTACAAATAGGTCATCAACTTATCTATGAACATTCGTACTCCGACTGTTGACTAGTAAAGTCGTCTATCATACGCTATACAAAGTGACATCGGTGTTTGTAGGTTATTTGGTTCACATTATTAGTTATAAGTATATTAAGTTTGTGTTCAAAAGGAAAACTACGTTTACGTAAGTAAATTTTGATTTTTTGAATATTTCTGCCCCGGACCAATGTCCGGGGAAAACAACTCATCCACCAGCGGCAAGGGGCCGCCGAATGGTAAATTTAATAAAGATAGTCGAGTTAACGTTCTTGTTGAGGATATCATTGTACATGAAGATATTAATATGAGTTCATGTATAAACAATAAAAATAATAATCAATTAAATGAATTATCTAGTACAGATACACTCGACAAAAACTTGGAATCCGACAAAAACTCGTATTATGATAAACAACGTTCATTATATCAATTAACAAATAGATTTAAACCGAACGATTTGGGACCGTTTCATGTTTTTGTTGAACATTTATAATTAAATATTGGGAGATTACATCCAATGAAATTGGGTGAAAAGTTAATAAATCTAAAAGAGTATGATAAAAATATTATTGAAATTAGTACGGTTGGTCGCAATCGTATAAAAATCGAACTTAATTCGGGCAGTATTGCCAATGAATTAGTTAAAGATCCATTCTTTGAAAAGAATAATTTACTGGCATATATTCCTGGTCATCTTATAGAAAAACGCGGGTTAGTCCGATCTGTAGATACTTCCTACAGCGAGGAGGCCCTCCTACAAATGATTAATTTTAGTGTACCTATCAAAAAAGTAAAACGCATGACTAGAGTTATCCAAAAAGACAACAATATGGAACGTGTTCCTCGTCAAATGATCATTGTTACGTTTGAAGGAAAACTTATTCCTCAATTTATTTATATTAACAAAGTTAGATGCTCTGTAGAAACTTATATTAATCCAGTTATGCAATGTTTTCGTTGTCTCCGATATGGCCATTCCGGCTCACAGTGTAGGGGAAAGAAAAGGTGTAGAAATTGTGGGTCAGAAAATGAATCTGTGTGCGAAGCATGCAAAATTTTTTGTGTTTATTGCAAAAATAATAGTCACAATTCTACTTATAAGGAGTGTCCTGAATTTAAAAAGCAAATTAGAGTCAAAGAAGCTATGTCTAATTTGAATATATCTTTCAAAGAAGCTGAAAAAATTATTAACAATCCGGCCTATTCTAGCCTCATACAAAAAAATAAATTTGCTCCATTAATTGATTCGGATATAGAATTTCCTGCTTTAAAAACTTCTACAGCACAACATCCTGTCCCTAATACTTCTTCTAAATCAAACTTTAGGTCAACACATGATCAACCATCTTCTCCTAAACCCTTGCCAAAAAAAAGAAAAACTAGTGATTCTTCTCCCAATTTTCCACCCATTAGACGAGAATATAATACTAGCTTTTGTGCAGGACCTGTCTTTCAGTTTGGAAAACAGTCGCAAAATGATTTTTCAACACTTAATCATCAATTAATTACCATGTTAACAAGTTTTTTTCACCAATTTTCACAGAATCCATTATCAAATAGTAGTTTAAATTTAGAAAGAAATAGAGTTTGGAAATAAAATTAAAAACATTGTTGATAATATACGTAAAACCTAAAAAAACAAAAAAAAACTCAAAGATGTCCTTTAAACAAAATCTTAAAATTATTCAGTGGAACGCTAGATCTCTTAAAGCTAATAAAAATTCTTTTTACCAAATTTTAATGGAGGAAAAGTTTGATATTGCAATAATTTCTGAAATATGGTATAAGCCTACTGACAACATTAAGTTTAATAACTTTAACGTCATTGCAGTTAATAGAGATAAATGTTATGGGGGAGTAGCAATTTTCATTTCACATAAAATTATATACGACGTCATTCAATTTAATCATAATTTTAATCCAAAAATTGAAGTTTGTGGAATCAATATCATTCTTGGTAACCAAAAACTGTCTATAGTATCTCTATATAAACCCTCCGATGTTAAAGCGAAATCTCAAGACTACATGAATTTATTTATTCAAATAAAACATGATTGCATAATAGGAGGCGACTTTAATGCCCATCACGGCATGTGGGGCTAACCTTCATGCTCACATGATGGCAGAGTTTTGGTGGATGCTTTAGATTATTTTTCAAACTTGATTGTTATAAACGATGGATCTGCCACAAGGATTTCCCCTCCTGGCCAGGCTAAATCTGCAGTAGATCTCACAATTGCTTCATCTAAGGTATGTCCTACACTTGGTTGGTCTGTTAGTCAGGATACATATGGATCAGATCATTACCCAATCAGTATTACGCTCAATAACTATTATCACAAGGATGATGCAATCACGTTCCTATTATATAGATAATCTATGAATGAAGCAAATTGGACCTTATATACAGCTGAAATACAGAAATTATTTTCCACGCCACCAAACTGCATTGATACCAACGGTATGTGTATATTTTTAATGGAACAGATTACGAATGCTGCGAACAAAGCTTGCAAAATTCTAAGATCATCCTCAAATATATCATTCAAATCACCTAAATGGTGGGACGAGGAGTGCCGTGAGATATCAAATAAGAGAAGAATTGCATGCAAAAGGTACAAACAAAATATGTGTCTGGCAAACTTTGTTGAATATCAAAAAATAAATGCTAAATGTAAACTAATTTTAAACAGAAATGTAGAAATAGTTGGTCCAACTTCTGTCTAAATCTAAACTGAAATATGGGATAAAATTAAGAAAATTTAAAAAAATAAAAATCAGTATGTGCACGACGAAAAAATCGTTGAAAATTTGTTCCATAAAATAGCTCGTTGCTATGTTCCCTCTCCAATATATCCCACTGAAGATACATTTAAATCACATTTTTTGTCATCTCCTATTAGTATTAACGAACTAACTGCTAATATCAAGTTTTCTAAGAGATCCTCTCCTGGGATTGATGGTATTAATTATCTTATGATATATAACTTGCCTACAATAGCACTTTAATTTCTCCGTGATATTTTTAACAATATTCTAATTAAAGGTGATAACTGCGATTCTTTAAAGCAGTGTCTTGTAATACCTATCCCAAAAGCTAATGATCCCAATGTTCTAAGACCCATATCTCTTATGTCATGTATATTGAAAACATTTGAACGAATCATGAAAAGTCGACTAGAATGGTGGATGGAAAGTAATAACCTTTACCCAGACGGTCAGCTTGGGTTTCGTAGAGGGAAAGGAACGATGGATTGCATTTCACATTTAGCAACCGATATCCAGTTAACTTATTCAAAAAACCAATACACAGCTGCTTTATTTGTGGACATTTCTGGTGCATATGATAACGTTATTCTTGATCTTCTGCTTGATTAACTTGTTAAATTAGGAGTGCCTAGTAAATGTGCTTATATCCTAGTCAATCTATTTACAAATAAACAAGTTCATATTCGTTTAAATAATTCACCGATTGGTCCAAGGACAGTTAACAAAGGGTTACCCCAGGGCTCAGTTCTTAGCCCCTTATTATTTAACTTGTATTCATTAAACTTACATACTATGGGAATGCAGTGTAACATTTTACAATATGCTAACGACTTCTGTTTCTATGTTGAGAAAGAAACTTTTCAACAATGTATTAATGCCCTTAAAGTGAATAAGTCTTATTGCAAAAAGTATTTTGATAGTCATGGGCTTGACATTTCGCCTAAGAAGTCAGGTGTAGTATTTTTTTCGAGACACAGGTTACCAAAAGTTAGTGCGTTAAAATTCTCCCAGCTGGAAATTCCTGTATATAACAGTTTTACATACCTAGGTGTTACCTTGGATTCAAAATTAACCTGGAACGAGCATACTAATAATTGCATTAACAAATGTGAAAAAAGCCTATATATCCTAAGGCCGATAATCGCTACGATTGGGGAGCAGACCCGAAAATTAACTTATTATTTTACAGAGCATATACCAGATCAATTTTCGACTATGGAAGCTTTTTCTATGGATCAGCGACAAAATCTCGTTTGATTAAATTGGATCTAATACAATACAAAGCTTTAAGGTTAGTCCTAGGAGCTCTCAAATCTACTTCCACACCAGCCCTTTTGGCAGAATGTAACGAGCCACCTTTACATTTAAAACGTCTATTTTTGGCAGAAAAATGTATCCTTAAATGCCAGTTTAATAATCAAAACAGCTTATTACAAAAAATATCTTGTCTCTCTGTCGAAAATTTAACAAAAAAATGGTGGGCAAATAAAAACTCTCCAACTCTAGCTGTGGCTTTTCCTAATTTATCCCAATATTCATTTAATGGAGGAGGGATTCCATTCTTTGGCTACAATTATGACATACTATATAAATATAAACCTACTGTAGTAATTCCTTCATATATTTCAATTATTCACGAAGATTTAGTAGTACAGAACAAGCTGGAAGGCTCCAACCATTCTTGTAAAATTTATACCGATGGTTCAAAATCGCCTGCTGTTGTTGGCTGTGCCATTTACATAGACAATATTCAAGATTATTTTCAGTACATATTAAAATCAGATTGTTCAATATTCACAGCTGAATTGGTAGCCATTGTTAAGGCGTTGGATTGGATAATTATTAGCACATTATATTTCGAACGATATATAATTTTATCTGACTCACAGTCCGTCCTCCTCGCATTAAGACACTTTTATAAATACATATATACCAACAGACTAATTTTAGATGCGCTTGAAAAGCTAAGAATCTTAACTTCTCTAAAAAGAATTGTTAACTTTGTGTGGGTTAAAGGTCACTCTAATATTTTGAGTAATGAAAAAGTAGACCATTTGGCCAAAGACGCTACTTTAGTGGGTACAACGAGTTGCCCAAATGGGATATAGTTTCAGCTAGAAAGAAATATGTTAGACATAATTGGGAAATTGAGTGGCAATCCTTTACTAACAGTAGCAAAAATACATACTGCAGTATATATCCAACTCTTCCAGCTACTCCTCTACGCATCATCTCTCAGAAAATTTATACTATGTACGTTAGATGCCTTTTTGGACATGCTACAGTCGATGCTTACTTATATAAAATAAAACTTTCCGAAACTGATATATGTGAATGTAATGGCGGTTATGACGATCTTAACCACTGGATGTTTCAATGTCGGTATAATCAAGAAGCCATAAAATTTTTATTTCAAGCCATCTCTCAAGAAAAAATCATTCTGCCGCACAACGTTGCTTCTATTCTGTATTTAGGTAGTCGAAATTCAACTATAAGATCACTTTTATGGAAATTTTTCAAACGTACCAAACGGAAAATCCAAACTGCCCTGTTCAGTGTTGTTGTGTGAATCCGAAATGGTAGGACGTTAGTTGTTGTATTTCCCATTGTCTTTCCTTTTATGTCTTTACCTTTAACCATTGCCTGTATTGTTTGTGTTACAAAAAAGTCGCTATGAAGGGCACCTTAGCATGAAGCGTGTGCCTGTTTAATCCTTTTTGTATAGTCACACAATATTGTTTTTAATGGGAAGGTTAGAAAATTGAGTGAATGTGGTGCGAATGAACGAACGGTTAGGAAATTGTCATGAATTTGAAGGAAGTGTAGGAGATTGTTTTTATGTATTCAACCTATATTGTCTGCCTAAATAGGTCTTGTACCTAAGGCCAAAAAACAAAAAAAAAATATTATCTATAAACAAGTAAGTATTGTATGGTAAAATAATTATTATTTTACCATACAATTAACTAACAAGTAACATATTTTGGCAGCTATTTCTTTTGCGACTGTATTTGACGTGTATAAAATAAGTAATGTCATTGATTATAACTCACCACTATCATAATCAATATGTGGGGGTGGCTTATAATCAATGGTAATGTTTAAATGTGGTCTAAAATTTTTGTATGAACTGTACCATACTGCGATTAAAATTATTTAATAGACCTTATGTTCAGTATACAATAATTAGTTTATCTTTTTCCTTGCAGGTGAGTTCAACCTTAAATTACACAACTGAATTAAGTCTCTTAAAAGTAGTAAGTATTTATATTTCACTATGTGTCTCTCTAACAGAACTTAATTTTAAATATATATTGTTGTGCTCTATTTTTGACTCTATTTTTACTTGTGAAAATAATTTACTCCAATTAATTAATTTACTATCTAATTATTAAAAATCAAAACAAAAAATTTATAAATTATGTATCTCAGGGCTAATTGATAATTTTAGTACTTAATTTGTTTCGTAGGTTCAAAAAAGATTTCTTAGTGGCTTTTTTTTTTTTTTTTTTTTTTTTTTTTTATTTAAATTAACGTGCATGTGACATCTATGGTCATTAGCACGAGTTACGATTTACATGGTAATATAATATAAATTACAAAATAAAATGTAGTTAACATCTAACATACAGAGAAAATAATAAAAACTTGTAATATAACATTTATATTTTGTTGAGCAGTTGACTATTCTCGAGGAATTTGATGACCTTGTTGATTTCGTCTGTGTTGTTTAGGACCTCTTTGAAGTTAGTACTGATATTGAGCTGTTGGCGTATTTTGGCATATAAAGGGCATTCGATAAGTATATGCCTGATTCGGAGAGTCGTATTGCAGTGTTGACATTTTGGTTGTGGAGATGATGTCATCAGGTAGCCATGAGTTAGACGGGTATGTCCAATACGCAGTCTCCGTATGATTGCCATATTTTTTCGAGATAAACTGGGATAGGTAAGACGGTTCACTGTAGGTTTGATTTCATGCAGCGCTGAGGTAACATTATTCCAGTGAATCTGCCACGTAGATAAATTAAGCTTCTTTAGTCTGGCTTTCAGATCATTACAAATTTGTATGTTTATAATGGTGTTCGTGGATGATGCGGCTTTTTTGGCAAGGCAATCAGCTTTTTCGTTACCACTAATACCAACATGGGATGGTACCCATATCAGAGTGATAGTTATATTTTGTTTTATAAGAAGCTGATATATGTCATGAATATCTTGGACGATAGGATGTTTGGTGGATATAGCATTAATGGAGTGTATAGATGAAAGCGAATCGGAGCATATGGCTATGTGTGTATTTGTATATCGTTGGGCATATTTAAAAGCTTGTAAGATAGCTAGTAGTTCACCAGTGTGGATACTACACCAAGGAGAGATTTTAGAGAGTTCGATAGGCTGTTGTACAGTGGTTACAGAATATCCAACCCCACCTTCAGTCTTCGACGCGTCAGTGTAAAGAACCATGTTATATTTATTTTTGTTTATAAGTTCTAGGAAGAGAATTCTTAATGTACTAATACTGGTATCTTCCTTGTTAAACTTGGTGAGTGAAATATCATGATATGGGAGTATGTTGGTCCAATAGGGATTATTGGAGAATGGTAGAGTTCTGGTTTCACACAAATTTATATCTTTTAGTAACGGTTGTAGAAGACTAGGAATAGGATGTATAATTAAGTTACATGGAGGGCTGTTTTGGGTATGATGTGATGATGTAAATAGATGATATACGGGATTGGACGGATTGGAAGAAATTGCAGCAGCATAGGAGAGAAGAAGGTTTTCTCGTCTAAGCCATAGAGGAGGTTCATTAGCTTCACAGTACAGACTTTCTGCCGGACTAGAACGGAATGCTCCAAGACATAAACGAATAGCTGTATTGTGAACTGTGTTCAGTGAATTTAATATTGATTTAGTACCAGACATATAGACGAAACATCCATAGTCTAGCTTAGAGCGGATAAGTGATCTGTAGACTTTCAGTAAAGTAGTTTCTTCCGCGCCCCAATGATAATGTGAGAGTGTTTTAAGTATATTTAACCTTTTTAGGCAAACTCCTTTAAGTTCCTGTATGTGTTGTTTCCAGGTTAATCTTGAATCAAATATCAGCCCTAATATTTTGCAATTATCAACAACCGGTAACTTGAAGTTGTTGATAGTGATTTCCGGATCAAAAGAACTCATTCTTCTGCTAAATTTAATAACTTTGGATTTAGAGTGGGAGAGGGTAAGTCCTAGAGAAGCTACTTTGTTTTGTAGGTCATTTACTCCTACTTGTAGAATTTTACTAGTAGTTGCGTTGGATTTACCATGACAGTACATTATTAGGTCATCGGCATATAATACGCATTTGATTGGTGGAGCTATATTTTCACTTAACTTGCTAATCGAAAGAATGAATAAGGATGTGCTTAAAACTGAACCTTGCGGAACTCCATCATATTGGATGTGTGGAGAAGAAAGGAAGTTATTGACAGAAACCCTGAACGATCTAGATGTTAGGAAGTTTTGATAAATGCGTATATGTTGCCAGTAAGGTTACATTCAAAAAGTTTGTCAAGGATTGCAAATCTTAGTGGCTTCCTAATAAAAGGTTAGGTAAAAACGACATTAATAATACACAGGAATTTCAAAGTTGAAATTACAAAATTCGTTTATTTTATCAATTTGTATTAAATGTTCAATCATATAAGTTTTATCAATGACTCCTTTACCTCTTATTGTATGTAACTAATATTAAAACTATGAATCTTGTTTTCTTTTGTGATCCAAATTAGTTTGATAGAAAATATTTTGATTTATCAATATTACGGATAAAAGAAATTATAATGATGTCGAAAAGATAACTTTTTCTGTAGATTTCAAAAAAAGAATTTATAGTATTGAAATGTTTATTTAAATATGCACTGTGGTATTTAATACGCAAAACCATTCATTTCTGTCATAACAAATTAAGACTGACCTTTTCACTGTAGCTTCGAAAATGTCCTCATACCAAAAACAATTATCCGTAGTTGCTGCTATTGCAATCCAAGGGAACTTGTCCACGTTTTTCAAGTATGTCCCTCGCTGTCACCTCGTTTTCATTTTCCTGCTATGCTTCGTACCTGCACTCGTTCTGGCTTTCTCCTGCTGCAGTATTCCCGCCTTTTACAGTACTTAACGATTCCTGTATGTTAAAGATTTAACGAGTTGTATTATCTCTCAACTTAACCTAATTCTTCGTTTCAATTAAAGTCGGTTCGCTATATTTACGCGGGTTTCGGATTAAAAATTTTATTGTAAGTACTGTAAGTATTGTAAGTAATAAGTAAGTTTTAATTACCTGCTCTTTGGGGAAATATTAACTGGTCAAATGAAATGAAAAATAATCCATAACTTTTTTAATTAAATTACAATGGAAAATCTTTTATATAATTGACATTATAATGTAGCTAATATAAACCTAATAATAATTTTATATTACACTTCACACAGAAAATATGGTCTATGTATATTTGTTCCATGGAGAGAATTTTTAATGAAAAATAAAAAAATTTAACTTTCCACCAAAAATAAAAATCAGTCATTATCATCAAAAATATCATAATCGTCATCATCATCACTGTCATCACTATTAATTGTTATTATGATTGGACTTATTTCGTTTATTTTATTTTCACGAGTCCACCAATCTTCTATTATTTTCTCGCACTTGAATATACAGTTGCACCACACTTCTGGAGTTACAATATTGAAAGTGCCTTTCGCTAAGTTTCCCGAACTGCGTCGTCGCTATAACCGTTAGGCCCAATATGGTTGTCATAATATTGTTTTGCTATTCCCCATATACATTTGATGGGATTAAACTGGCAATGATACGGTGGCAGACGTAAAACTTGATGACCGTAACTTTCAATAATCTGATCCACAACAAAGGTTTTTGGTTTTGCGTGGAAATTTGCCAAGCGTAATAATTCTGATTTTAAAATATGTTGTGTAAATGGTATTATATTCCTTTATCAACCATTTTTTAATTTTATTAATAGTCCAATAATTCGTTGGACCTTTGTTTAATACTTCAGAATGGTAAGGTGCATTGTCTAAAATAATTACGCTGGCTCACTTAAACCTGGTAGAAGTTTTTCATGTAACCATTTTACAAACATTTCTGTGGTCATATTATCGTGATAGTTACTTGATTTTGATTTAGATGAAAATATTTAATCAGCACCTTCTATAAAACCCGATTTCCCTCCTGCATGTAAAATTATATGTCGCTTCCCTTCTCCATCAGTATGTTTGATAGACTTTACATTATCATGTTGCCATATTCTCTTGGTTGCACACCTAGAAAATATTCATGTTTCGACTAAATATATAAAATTTGCCCTCTCTTCTTTTAATTTAGAATATTTTCTTAGAAAGTTAATTATTTTATGCACAACAGAACTTCTTTCACAAAGGGCTTTTCTGTTATCCTCCTTTTGAAATTTGAAACCCAAATTATGTATCACTTGCCATAGACTTGTTCTGCCAATTTTGTCAAATTTTTTATCTTTTAATTGCGAGAAAATTGTATTTAGGGTCACATGTTCCTTGTCGGCTCGCATTCGATAAATGGTATCACGAATTTCAAATTTTTTTCCATCTGGAATATCTTTTGTTTTCAATGATAGGCTAGTTTTTCAGTGATATTCTTTCGGCCGTTCATTATTGCGATTTTGTAATACTCCTCTTAGTTTGGTTTCACTAATTCCTAGAGCATCACATACGCGTTGTTGAACAGACATTACCGATTTTAAAGGACCGCCATTTTCTTTTTCATCCGTAAAATACTTATGTACACTACAAATTAGACTATCTACATCTAACACACGTCTAGGCATTTTTAAATATTTCCACCAAACATACAATGTCAACACTGGCAAAGAATCAATTCAACTGCAATATTGTAACAAATTTATACCTACAATAATGTTATTTTAATGTATTTTAAAATATGACCATTAATGCAGTTTTTACCTAATTTTCTGGGAAGTTTATTGCAACTGGTTATCAATGAGTCATTAACATAATTTTGTTAATCCGAAACCCGCGTAAATATAGCGAACCGACTATATTTCACACTGGTCTTTTTTGACAAAGAAAAACGGGCAATTTCCTTTTTTCGTACACTAACCATTAAACAGGACTATCCCTTTCAACCGAACAAAACAGACTGCCTTTTCTTCTCATTCATTCTCACTCCTTCTCCAGTCCTTCCCTTTCCTCTTTACCATTTTTAGTCAATCAAAACAACTTTTAGTCATGACGTATTTTTCTACCAAACTATTTTCTCTTCAAAAATGCCATTAGGGATTTCAAAACAAAACAAAATTTTCACCAATCTTAATCCTAATCTAAACATCAAACGTATTTTTTCCATCTTTACAAATAATAATATCCAGGTATAATTTAACTACCGATAATTTTTATTAACTGTAAATCTTGAAAAGTCAATAATCGATTCCTTTGTTACATAGATTTACCCTCGAGCTCGGCTTTGGGTACTTAGATTAAACAACAACTTTCTTATCTAAATTACCTATTCTCTAATGTGGACTTTACTGTTTCTGGGGTTAATACACAATTCCGCAAATAAACTTTCTTAAAACTAAATATAATCATTTGTTCACAATTTCGCATGTCAATTTAAAAACTACAGCAATATATATAGTGTGACGTCACGACTGTCACATTGACATTATTACTTTCCAAACAAAAGCTGAAATATCAAATCTCAAGACTTTTTAATTTCTATAAAGTTAACATTTTGCTTCCTCTGTTGCTTTTTCTTGTAAGGATAGTGTTTTTTACGATAATACATTCATAATTCAGAGTTCTATTTCTATGAGATATAGTTTTAAAAGTTTAAATAAAGAAATTGTAACCTTACTTTATTGATACATGCATTTTATTGCTATTAGCATAAAACAATGTGCTTTATTATTTACACAACCTTGTAAAATTGTTGTAGTAACTATTAGAATACTTAAATATTGCAATAAGAGGAAAGATTTTATAAAATAAATAAAAAAAATAACGAAAAATACAAATAATCCACACTAAACCAGATTTGTTTGGAAAGTGAAACTGACGTATGTCAATAAAATCTACGTCATCACTCCTGTGTTCCATTGTGTCTTCAAAACGGCTAACTTCACCTTATTATCCTTTGATTGTGACCTGTTCACCTCTCTCGTACTTCCCAGTCTCTCCAAATACGACTGCTCTTTTCTCTGCTTATCGTTTTCGATAAAACAATTCTACATCATCATCCAGCCTCAAGAGTCCACTGCTGAACATAGGCCTCTTCCTGATTTTCGGCGCAAGATAGACGGGGTTGGAAACCCCGTCTATCTTGCGCCGCTCTTATCCAGTTTTTATTGAGTCTTCTTAAATCGTCAGTCCATCTTGTAGGTGGTCGACCGACGCTTCTCTTGTCTTCCCTTGGCCTCCATTCCAAAAACCTCTTTGTCCATCGCCCATCTGTCATTCTGGCTATGTGTCCTGCTCATCTCCATTTTAGTCTGGCTATCTTCTCGATGATGTCATTCACTCCGGTTCTTCTCCTGATGTCTTCGTTTGTTATTCTGTCTCGGAGAGTTATTCCTAACATGGACCGCTCCATTCTTCTCTGCATGACTCTCAATTTGGTAGCTGCTGCTTTTGTTAAGGTAAGTGTTTCTGCTCCGTACGTCAAGACTGGGAGGACGCACTGATCAAACACCTTTCTCTTTAGGCATGTGGGCAGCTCACTTTTAAAAGTTTCTTTCAGTTTTCCAAATGCTGCCCACCCAAGGCCGACTCTTCTCTTTAGTTCATGAGTCTGGTTATCTCTGCCAATCATAATTTCATGCCCCAGGTATTTATATCTATCTACGAGTTCTATTTCTTTCCCACCAATACTGATGTTCTGGTTGGGCACCAAATTGGTCATGAGTTTTGTTTTCGAGATATTTATATTTAAACCTACATATTTTTTGTAGCCACAATGAGTTCCTGTACCATCTCTCTTGCCATATCTAGATCTTCAGCTATTATAAGTATATAATCGGCGAAACGTAAGTTGTTTAGATATTCTCCATCTATTTTTATTCCCTTTGTCATCCAATCCAAATTCTTAAAAGCATGTTCTAGCACCGTATTAAAAAGTTTAGGTGACATTGGGTCTCCTTGTCTAACCCCCCGTTCTATTTTTATGCGATTACTGTTAGTATGTAATATGACAGTGATTGTTGCCTGCAGGTGTATTTTGTATAATAATTTAGTATATCTATAATCTAGCCTGCATTCTTTAAGCGCCTGTAATATTTTGCTTAGCTTAACTGCGTCAAAGGCTTTGTGAAAATCGATAAATATTAGAACTAGAGGTTTATTGTATTCCACTGCTTTCTCTATTAGGGTTTTTATACTTTGTAGATGGTCATTTATTCCGTAACTTTTTCGGAATCCAGCCTGTTCCCTTGGTTGATAAGTCTCTAATTTTCTTTCCATTCTCTTAACTCGTATTCGCGTAAACAACTTGCGAATCATAGTAGCGTTGTTCCAGTCTGTTGGAATATTTGCGCTGTGAAGGCAGATATTGAAAAGTTGTTTAATTTTTTCAAGTAATACATCCAATCCAATTTTTAGCGGTTCTGATACTATTCCTTCAGGGCTTCTTTGATTTCTGATTTTGTTATATTGGGCATTAAATCTGATCCTTGGTTTAATACCCCAGTTTTTAGTGTAATTGGAGGTTCCGTATTGTTATCTTTTTTTCTTGATCTATATAACTCTGTGTAGAACTCTTCAACTATTCTTAATATTTCATCTCTGTTCGTTGTTTCTTCTCCAGTTCTGTTTCTCAGTTTGTTAATTTCTATTTTACCCTTTTGTACGTTCCTCTTCAAAATTTTCATGATCTTTTTTCATTGTTCTTTTCTCTACTGCATGTTTTGTTTTTTCTACATTGTAGTTTCTTATGTCTTTTCTTATTGCCTTTGTGATCGTCTTATTTATTTAACGTATCGCTTCTTTGCTTGCAGTGTTATATCCTTTCATTTGTCGCCTTAGTTCTATTGCTTGTCGGGCAATATTTAGTTTAAGCCTGTTGCATTGTGTTGACTATTGGTTTGTTCAATATATTGATGTCAGCTGTTGTTGTATCTTTCAATGAATTCCCAATATATTTTTCGAACTACTGAATGTTAGTTGGTTTTGTCCATTTCTTTGGTTGTTTCTTATTTATCATTTTGAGTCTTTCTTTTTCGGTTGATATCGTTAGTTTAGCTCTTACTAACCTATGGTCACTGCTTGTACTGAACTGGTTTAGCACATTTACGTCTTTAAATAATTCTTTTTTGTTTGTTAGGAAATAGTCGATTTAGTTCCTTGTTTTTCCATCAGGACTTTCGCATGTCCATCTTCTGGACATGGGAAACAATTCTACAACTGCATTAATCTTTGCTCAACTCCCCACTCAAACTCCCTAACTCCAGGAACAACTCCTCTTGAGACAAAAAAAGATCTCAACTGATCGACTTCATCAAATATAAACTATACATCTGTTTTTTACTTACAGTATGTCATATATTTCTTCAACTTTTTTTGCCTGAATTTTTGCCTAATTATCAAAAAATTGAAGGTTTTTATTTTTAAAACATGAATTTTTGGTAATTTTGTGACTTGGAGCATAAATTTTTCAGACATAAAAAAAGTATAATTAGTTCTGGGCATAAATGGGCTAAAGTAAATTTATATTTTAAATCCCAAAAAATCCGTTACGTCCTGTCAAAAATTATCGATATTTTAAAGTTGAAAAAGATCTTTTTTTTTTATTTAAAACACTTATACCACATCAACCACGCAGGGTTATTAGTGGGATGACAAACACAATAGTTGTAATACAATTATGTACATTAAATAGTAGAATACAATTTGATGTCTCCTTAATAATTTAATACATTTAAATTTTTTTCTGTCAAAATGGATGTGAGGTCGTCTGGAATTCCATGCAATCTTCTTTGATTTTGGAAACCTGGGCAATCAAGCAGGAAGTGTTTCACTGACAATGAAGTGGAGCAGTTATTGCAAATTGGCGGTGGATCTTTACTGATTAAAAATTTGTGTGTGACAGCAGTATGACCAATTCTTAAACGGTTTATAATTACTTGATCTCGTCTACTTGTGGGGTTATTCAAAGAGCTGTTCACCTTTGGGCATATTAGGTTTAATTTGGTTACTGAATTTTCCCAGTAATTTTGCCAAATGTTATTGCAATGATCTTTAATCAGATGTTTCATGTCACTATAAGGATATTTTGTAATTTTTGTAGTATCTTCTAGGTTAATACGGCTTGTAGTTGCTAGTTGATCTGCTTTTTCATTTCTCCAGATTCCAGTATGCGATGGTACCCAAATGAAAGCTGTGGTCTTTCCCATGGAATGAAGTGTTTCTAGTTCATTTTTTATTGCTTGTATAATGGGATTTATTGTATAAATTTTCTTTAATTTCAATAAGGCATTAAGTGAATCTGTAATGATGACGCACTTCATGTTGTTACTCGTTTTGAAAAAAGTTAAGGCTTTTAATATAGCTGTGGTTTCGCCTGTGAGTATACTACAATTTGTAGGTAAGTGTATGCTGTAGTAGTTTTCTTCATCAGAATAGTAAGCAGCAGCATGTCCATTTATGGTTTTAGAGGCGTCGGTAAAGATTTGTAAGTAGTTGGGGTAATGTGATATGATTTCTGCAAAACGATGTTTAATTATGGAGAAGTTTGTATATGATTTGGGATATTTTCTTAGTGTTAGGTCAATGGTAAGTAGGGGAAATGTCCATGAAGGGAAGATTGCATTTGTATATAGCAATAGACTAAATTAATCCATGTTAAAATTTGTGATTTTCATTCTTTCTATTACAGGAATACAGTTTGTTGACTTTTTAAAAGAGAGGATGCCAGGGTGGAAAATTTGAGAGAAAAGAGGATGTTGCATTTGAATTGAAATTTTGGCAATATAGTTTAGTGATAATTGTTGTCGCCTTATGTTTAGAGGTGGCTCTTTAGCTAAAACTTGTAAACTACTAATGGGACTAGTTCTAAATGCACCAAGTGCTAATCTTAAAGCTGCAGATTGTATACCGTTAAGCTTTTTTAAGGTAGTTTTGCTTGCAGAGTTATAACAAATGCAACCGTAATCTAGTTTACTCCGAATAAGTGATTTATATAAATTTATTAATATTTTAGTATCTGCGCCCCAAACTTTATTGGACATAATTTTGAGTATATTTAAGCTAGATTGACAGGAATGTTGTAGATTATTGATATGCATGTTCCAATTTAAGGTTCTGGTAAAAAGTTAAACCTAGAAAATTTACTTCTTCTGATTGTTTTAATGCTAAATTATTTAAAGTTAGGTAAGCTGAATACCGAGATTTGTTTTTATTAAAAATTATGTAATGTGTTTTTTCTGTAGAGAAGTTAAACCCAGTTTTTAACGTCCAATTTTCAATCCGAGTTAAAAAATTTTGTAAAAATTTTAGTTGCCGATTTTATATTGTTTGATTTAGTATAAACTACGATGTCGTCAGCATAAAGGCTGGCTTTAATTGGTGCTCTAATTTCATCAATAACACTATTAATAGCAATTAGGAATAATGTTGGGCTTATGATGGAACCTTGAGGGATTCCATTATCTAATGTTCTTGTTGAACTTTTAAGGCCATTTATCCTAATTTCTATTGATCGATTATTTAAAAAATTATTTACAAATGCTAGTATGTTACCTTGAATCCCGTTATCGCTTAGATTTTCAAAATGCAGTATCTCCAATTTCCTTCAAAAGCTTGGCTTATGTCAAAAAAAATAGCAATCAATTTTTGGTTGTTTGCAAAAGCTTCATTAATTGAGGTTTGTAAACCAACATGGTTGTCTGACGTCGATCTACCTCTTCAAAAGCCACTACTTTGATAAGGGGAAAGAAGATTATTATTTTCCAGGTGCCATACTAGACGAAGGTTTAAAACTTTTTCTAATATTTTACACATACTACAGGTAAGCGAGATGGGGCGGTAAGAAGTGGGCTTATCTTTAAGTTTATTTGGCTGATGATAAGAATATTACAGCCTGGGACCAAAGATCAGGAAATTTATGTTTAGAAAACAATTATTAAATAAATCTAGTAAAACTAGTTTAGCTGAAAATGGCAAGTTTTTATAAATATTGGAGGTATGTCATCTGGTCCAGGCGAGGTGTTTTTTTAAATCAGAAATTGCAAATTCTAATTCTTGGAGAGTTATAGCGATGTTTAAAGGATCATTGGTATCGCGTATGGTGATAATAGAGGATTCTATAGTTTCCTTGTGCGGTAACATTTCCTGAGGTATATCATTATTGCTAGAATTTTGTTGATAAATATCAGCAAATGTTTCCGCAATAGCTTTGTGACAAGTAATTAGTGTTTGACCATGAGTTAAGGAATTTATTTGTCTAAAAGAGTTGGAACCTTTGAGTTTACGAATTTTAGACCAAATGACAGCTGAAGGGGTCGATGAATTTATAGAAGTGATATAATTTTCCCATGTATTTCTTTTACTTTTTTTATGAGATATCTCGATCTTTTTTTAAATTTTTTAAATTAAGTAAATTTTCTTCCGTATTATTCTTTTTAAGTTTATTAAACGCATGTTTTTGTTATAGATAAAGCTAGTGCGATTTCGCTGGTCCACCAAGGCACTGGTTGTCTATTACAGAGTTTAGTTTTACCGATATTAGTTAAGGCAGCTTCTGTTATGATATTATTTAAGGACCTAATGTCAGAGTTTATGTCACTGCTTAATTGAAAATTTTCAATTTTCTTTTGGATGTCGATCTGATAGGAGTTCCAGTTTGCATTCTTTATTTCCAAGATTGATATATTGGGAATTTAGGAGATTGGGATTTATTAAGTGTTACATGAATGGGGAAATGATCACTATCGTGTAGTGATTCTAAAGTATTCCATAAGAGATAAGTTGACAATGGTTGGCTACATAATGTCAAATCTATGGCGGAAAATGAGCTGTTGTAAGAGTTAATCGGGTCGATTTTCCATTATTAAGTAGTATTAGGTCTGAGGAATCAATCAAATTATTTAATAAATTACCGAATTTGTCAGTTTTATGACTTCCCCATGCCGGATGATGGCAATTCATATCACCTAAAATTATTTTTGGGTTTGGAATTTGGTCTATAAGATTTCTAAATTCTTGTAAATCGAGATCATTGTTGAAAAAGATTATTTAACTGTTTTCTTGTGGTATGGTTAAATTTATGAAATTTTACGATGTTTTAATGAAAGTTTATGTAGTGTGTGTAAATAATAAGAATATTTTATTGAACATTGGTTTACTAGACAAAAGGTTAATATTATATACATTTAAACCTTATTTTCGTATACGGTCATTCTAATGCATATTCATTTTACAAACTTCACCGACAATTTGAACTTACCTTTACTGAGGGAAAACAAAACCATCTCCATATCCTTTCCGCAGCCATTGCCATGATTGCTAAACAAAGGAGTGGAGAGACATACCGGAAATGGCATTGCATTAGACGTGGTTCCGCCGTCACCGGCGGCGGTGTCGACATGTCGGTGGTTTAACTAACCCCAGACACACCGGCCCGTGTAGCCGTAGCCACTTCAAGACATCTTCAGGGTAAAAGTTCCACTGACGTGCCAGAAATTAATTACTGATGTTGAAAGTTTGTTCCCGATCTTTCGACTTCCACTTACCGGTGGAGTTTTAAGGGCGTGAAAATAAATGTTGGTTCTTCTTCGCCCGGTGTCGTTTCAAGCTAAACTTTTGATGAAACGTTTATCATGAAGTATGGTGAATTCATTTATAAAGTTGTGGACCAATTTATGATATTCTTTTAAGAAATGTAGAGTGACGGGGCAAAGTGATCTAAGTTCCAAAAAACATTTTATTGGGAAAACACAAAAAACCGTTTTTGAATCAAATTTATTGTCGTAAATCGTTTATTTAAAAATAAAACTGTTAAATTAAGTCATTTTAAATATTAAACATGTTTCAAATATAACACATATTACAAAAAATGAAAATTATAAAGTGCTTAAACTGTCAAAATGTTTAAAAAATATTGTTTATTGTCATCATCGAGAAATTGCAACATTGCAGTAATGCATTTCTTTTTAGATTCTTTTAAAGGTAAGGAATTTGGAAGAGAAGACAATGTAGCATTTTTAATGGTAGTGGCAGTAATGCCAGGTTTTAGGACTATACAACTTTCCCGCGGTGTTAAATCACTGTCACTTTTCTTGTACATGACGGTCCCAGGGTTGTTCTTTGAAACTCGAATCCAAACAGCTGTAGAAATTGCAAGTTTAGCTGTATTCAGAAACGCGGAAGAGGCTGCATCAAAATTAAAAAACATTTTGTTGTCACCCATGTTTAGAACTTTGTAAGGACGTGAAGGTCTCGCTGTGACTATCGCCTTCATAACATCCTGCATATTAGTCTTGCTCTTTTTTCGATTAAAGCAAAAATCCTGATCTGAAGCTAAGAACGAATGACCTGATACAAGAAACTTATGATCAATCGTTTCAAAAACTTCATGGCAGACAAGAAAAATGTACAAGAACAAAAGCATTCTATCTTTTAACTGACCTGCACAGTTATCACTCCAAACGCACAGATTTTTTTTTGTATGTATTGAGTAGTCCACAAATTTAGTGTTTGTAAAAAGGCAAGATGCCATTTGGTTGCCTCCTCTTCCTAATTGCCCCTCATGCCAAATACACATCAATCCATCATCTGTATCAGCCACGTGAATACCAAAGTTGTAACCAGATATTTGGCGGGAATAGTACATACTACTGTGAGTTAGTTTTTGTAACGAAAAAAACTTTCTGCAAATCCATTGTTATGGTGCACGTGTCACTTACTGGCAAGGTGATTCGTATAAAGTCGCTTTTTATAGATGCGAAAACAGCTTCTACTTGGCGGTGATGTAACTCAAGTTTTGTTATCCCTGTTTTCTTGCTTGCTGGGTCAGAACTTTTGGTTGATATGCTCAGTTGATCGCATGTTTTGCAAGTATCCACTCGTGGTCGACGGAAGGATAGGTTCGGAAAATCCTTCAAAAAAACACTTCGGTAAAACTTGTGTGAAATATGAGTACAAGGATTCTTTTCTTGAAATGCCCTGAAAAGCCTATGCACATTCAGATCAGAGCTCAAATACTCTTTGTCCGACTTAGTCGATTGTAATGAATGACTTCTCTAGGGAAGTTATTAATATGTTGTTTCACTAAATGACGACCATGGACAGTGAATTTAAACATTTTTGCACCACCTCGCTTGTCTGTGTAAATGTAATCCAAACTTTTTTTCTTCTTGACAATGGTTGAAATCCTTTGGGGAGTAACAGCAGAAATCTTCATGAATGAATGTTTACAAAGTTTTGTAAACCTCCCTTACCATCAGGAACAGTGTAACTCATAGTACATTGGCATCGGCTCTCTGAATCATCATCGTAAGTACCATGACGGACGTCGTGTCACCGGAAGTTATCTGAATCAGTCCCATAAGATAACTACCCTGTGCATTTAAATCCAGTAAATAGGACTCATGGAGTTGCATCTCCTCTATTCCAGTCAGTTCCTTACAATAGCTGTTCTTACATTTGCATTCAACCTGAAAACAAAAAAAAGCAAAATATAAGCTTACATTGCAATTATTGGTTTTTGTTGCTAACGTCATTATTGCAGACATACTCGAAAATAAAAATTAATACTAACCTCGTTTTTAGGTTTACGTCTTGCCGGAACTAGTTTTTTAAATTTATCGGTAGTGTACGAATTTCCACTAACTCGTGCCTCACTCTATATTTTTCTCTTACGTTTTATGTTTTTAACTGTTTCATCACGACAAAATGCTTGTTTATTCATTATTTCATGCAAAATAGGAATTTTAACCTTTAAACGACACGTTCCCGAACGTTTATAAGCAACTACTGACATGGAACAATACTAATAAAGAAGCATGGGACTTGGAACAGTTTGGCCGGACACGTCCGAAGGACATACCACTAGCTTGATCATGCAGTAAATTTTTAAATTAGGTAACAGTAGAATAGATACTTAAATCACAGTGTGGCTATTGTCGATGGCACATAGAACACTTTGAGTGGAAAAAGTGATTTTTTGATTTTTTGGCACTTAGATCACTTTGCCCCGTCACTCTACAAATATCGAAGATACCTACAGACAATTATACACGTTCGTCAGTAGCATATCTTTTTTTCATTTGAAAAATAATATGTAACTTATAAAATGGAATTATTTATAAGCATTTAATTAAAAAACATGTTTTAAAAATATAAACACTATCATATAAAATATTCATGTTAACATCGCTTGATTTATTCTTAATAAGAATAATTGATGAATTTGACCGTTACTTGACGGAAATTAATTTTATGTAACAATAAAATACTGAAAACTTTGTTTTCAAAACTTCTACAAATTTTATTATAAAACCTTATCACTACAGCTCTTTCGACAGAGTGCGTTTCTCAATTAATATATTTTGTTTCAAGGAAAAAACTGTCTGAAGTTGGTCATTTAGAATTATCTGTGTTTTTCAATTTGTTAATTTCAATAGATTTTAATAAAGATAGCTTAAGGTGTTTATTTTGAATATGAAGAATTTGAAATTTGCCATTAAAAGAATGATTATGACCCAGAATATGAAGTGCGTATGTAGAATATGTTTTCTATTATTGAAAGCCCTTTTATGTTCTGCTATACGTTTACTAAAATTTCTACCAGTTTGACCGACATAAGCTTTTGGACAGTCGCCACATTTAAGTATACACCACTGTGTAAGTGCTTTTTATTTTGGCTCTGGTTGTTTTTAATATATTTGACAAGTTTTTGTTTGTTCTGAAAGCTAGTGTTATTCCTTTCTTTATATGTGGCTATTTTTATTGATATTTTGCCTGTATATATAACCCGAGCAGAAGGTACTCATTTTTTTTGCTGGTGGTGGAAATATAAATTTCAGGGCCTTCTTGTGTAGTTTTTGGTTTAAAATTAAATAATTGTTTGTTCGTTGTTTCCAGTATTTACTGCTATTTGCTTAATAATTTCAATTCTGTATCAAAGTTGTATTTTGACATCGGAATTTTTGTTAATCTATGTAACATACATAATATCACCGGCTGCCAGTTTATGTTGTGTGGGATAGGATACAATATTTAATTGGATATTAAGTTTTAGTGATCGTGATATTTGTATGATCTTTCACATATTTAATTTCAAATTATAATAACGGGTGAGTCAATACTATACTAACTTATGTTTATGCGTTTTTATTCATATCTGGAGTTCGACAAAATCTATATCAACATGCAGTTTGCGCCATTTTGTTACGAATTTAATCCAGTTCCATTACAATTTAAAGAAAAACTAATTTTGATTTTTTCTATTCAAAAGTACCCTCTACCCATGAAAATTAAAACTAAATGCAATTGTTTTATAGTAGATGTAAATTAAATTATTCACACTCTTTCTATTGACACAAATTTCGTTAAAATAGGTTATTCCGAACCAAAGCTATAGGTATTTATCCACAAATAATTTCCCACTCTCCCCCACATTTTATTTAAAAAACAAAAAAAAAGTACTTGAACAACTTTGTGCGGAATTTAAGCCTCTTTCTAGTTTACTTATTTAACACTTGGTATATTTGACCATATTTCACAAAAAACTGGTTTTCAAATTTTTCTTCACAGGTTACGCCCCCTAGCGGTTAACCCAGAATCTTGAAAGTTATTTCCAGCGATCTCTCTTGGCCACTTTTACTACGGAATTTTTTCTCCTAAAGTTATAACATAAATAGTTTCTGATATATAGCTGAGAGATCGGCTTATTGGACCACCCGGTAATGTATTGTGAATAAATTCATTTATTATTAATTTATTCTCAATAAGACTCTCCCCATATTTTTTCCTATTTTCGTAGCGTTATGTATAGTAATTCCAACAGAAAAAATAAACGGTTTTGATGTATTACTCCTTTTAAATTATTAAGCTTCTAAACAATCGTCACTATTATTGAATTATACCAGTGTGCTTTGTTCTCCTCATTTAAAAACCGACTATGTAGTGGTGTATCATTATGGATTTGATTGGAGACATGTCTCTTTTATCTGTTTTCGCTTCAACGGTTCCATTCATGATTTAAACACATCCAATCTCTATATATGTGAATATTGAAAAGCAGTGATATGTGCGAACGTACACGACATAAAGGAGAGTGCCATTGGATCATTTCTGTTATTAGCAAAGATAAAGCAATAATGTATCAAAGCTTTGTGTTCTAAAACTACCACAAAGATAAATGTAAAAATAATATATTGGTTTGCTTTACGAATAGATAAAACGGCTTTGGATTTGTTTTTTGTACAGGGGTTAAACGATAATTGTATATTTACCAATATGTTCGAAAATTTTTCTGAATTTTAGGCCAGGGAAATAATCAAAAACAGTACCTTGCTTTTGACACTAAACCGGTCAGGCAAACGACAGTTTGTGAATAGTAGTATAAACCTCCTTAACAAAAACTCCTGTATATCCTCTGAAATATTTTCCTGCTGTCGATTTTTTGGACTGAATTAGTTTAAAAATCAAATTACAGTCAAAAACGGTCAATATTTATTTCTTGGTTTATCAGCAAGAAGTTTTATTTTTAATTGCCGTATTGCCAGATTTCAGTAAGAGCCTAAGAAGGTATCCATTGAGTTCTGACAGGCAAACGGCATCTTTTTGAAGTTATACTTGTATACGCACGATCAGCGTTCGAAATTTACATGAGAGTGAATCTGTGAAAACATTACATATGTAAGATAATGAGTAAGAGAGAGACAGAAGATTATTTTCTCTCTCTTCCTCTCTCGAAAATAAAAATGTTTCTTTTGTATATATATTTAATATTATATAATATTATATTACATATATATATATATATAATATATATATATATATATATATATATATATTATATATATATATATATATATATAATATATATATATATATATATATATATATATATATATATCGCACCCTCAGTAATATAGAGGCACAATTCAAAAAAGTAGATTTGTGGGAAATCGCGTTTAAAGATTCTGGTATCCGACATTACAGCTATTTTTTCAAATAACGTGCTTATTATTTAAGTTATAAATATGAAATTTGGCAGATTTGTTATTTGATAACTGCACTAAAAATTACAATGAGGAAAAAATAATAATATAAATAAATTCTATTAATTACAAGGAATGGAAAAAACTACTTTCGAGTTAGTCCCGTATAGTATAAAAAACCATAACAGAAATAAGGAACTATTAAAGTTTGATCCCTTATATTATTAGTGTACCTGCCACTGTTTAATTTTTAATCGTAAATGGTACTCTATATCACCAATCCCAACCGATGTTTGAATTTATTGTTTCTGTTTTATAAATAAAATATCAGGTAAAATAATAGTAATACTTTATTAATCAGTGCAAAATATAACAATAATCTAAAAAAAATTCAAAACAAGAGTTAAACATAATAAGATAGCTTTAATATTATCACATTTATTAGTTAAACTTTTTAATTCCAAATAAAACTTACAAGTAGTAACTCCTCAATTTTTACATTGTCGTTTACTTATTACTTAATTGTATATCACAATATCTCCACAGTAAACTTAAAAAATTATACATAACAAAAAAAACATTCATTCCTCCATTCTAAACTTAGAAAACTGCACATAACAAAAAAATTCATTCTAAAAAATAAAGTCTTCAAAAATAAAATTCAGTCTCAAAACTTAATTATTGTACTTTGACTATGTACTCAGTCTACACAAAATAATGTTGAAATCCCAAAGATTAGTAATATTAAGACAACATGTTGTTATAATAAGACGCATAGTATGGATCTATCAATTGTTTATTAATAAGATCCTTAAGATCATTCTTTTTAGCACAACGAAGTGGAAGTGCCTGGAGGTACGCTTTCTGCATGGTTATTTCTTTAATATTTGGCATTCTCTTCCTCTTATCACGAACATTAACTATTTTAAACTCATCGTTATATGAGCACTTGTAATAAAACGAAAATGGGTCTTCTTTGGTAAATTTCAGTACTTTAATACTATTCCATACAAGATTATTTTTCTGTTCATCTGTATTAAAATTATAGCCCCAATTTTCTTGTAATTTCTGAAGATCGTAAAAAACATTGTAAGTTAAACTGTGAACTATAAATGGAGCACCAGTTTTCCTTGCTCTTTTGATTGCTGAGATTTATTGAACAGGAGAGTATATTGGGCCAGTTTTCCTATCTCTAGCTATCTGCTTTTGTATCAAACTATGCACGTTATCAGCTTCGTTCTGAGTGTGCCCTTTTATGAGATATTTGTGAGTTATCGACGACAAATTTTTTAGATTGGCAACAGCGTATAAGTATAAGCATGTGAGATATTTATTTTTGTTTTGCCCACAACAGTTATCGGAAAAAAATGTTATATTTACTTCCCTGTCACCAGCTTTATCAGACACAATCTGTAAATAATGGAAAACACAGCTCCCTATCTCTGTAGCGCCTCTTTTCGCTTGAGTCTCGTCCCAAAAATAACAATGGACATTTTCATAGCCTTTAGAGATGTCCATTGTTGACACATCGTTTTCGTGAATTTTTTTTAATTCCGTCATAGTGAAATTGTAACTATTTAATTTAGATTTGTAGTAGAATGCTGATGTTTCACCGTTAGGACTTTGCATAATGGCTTGTACATCGTAACATACACAAATATTGCACTCATCAATGTTCTTTCTGTCATTCTTTTTTTCCTCCCTGCATAACTTCTTTTCTTCCAAATGCGTATGATATTGATCCCTAAGATTCTGTTTTAGTGGTTCAGTAGGATTTTGGAACTGCAGGCAAAGATCGCATTGATCTTTTTTGGGTTGATAAAAGCCAAGGTTAAATTTTGTGTTAAAAATTTCATAAAACGTGTGATATAGTCCAGCCGGGCGAGACCTTTCCTCTTGCAGTACTTCAAAATCTCTAAAGAGCTCTGCAATACTTTTACCACTGCTGATGTACTCTCTAGAGGTAGATGCTCTTAGATAATGTGACTCAATGCGGGGTATAGGGTTGATGAAGTTGGTGATGTCATTTATAAGCTCATCACTTACACTTTTATGACTATTGTGTTTGCCGCGTTGGTCATCCTTTATGAAGCCCAGTTTTTCTATTATCTTCATGTACATTTCGAATCATCTTATGAGAAATATCAATAGTATTAATAAAAAAGCTTTTGCATACCCTAACTCTTTCGTTGTCTACGGAAAAATAGAATGCATGGTTTGGATTTCGTGGTTTTTCGGCATTGGTATACTTGTACCTAGGTGTAATCTGTGCGCTATTAGACAAAACATACATTCCTTGTAATTGTCTATCCCCTAATGCCCAAAATGCACTAAATAATTTCAACCTTTTGGAATCATCGATTCGCTCACTGCATTTTAATCTACATTTTTGGACACAAGGTGGTTTCATATTACGTGCAGGAACCAATTTCTTCGAATGTATAGCTACATAGCTTTGACCCAAGTTTCGTTTCATTTTTTGCGTGTTTTGTATCTATTTGGTTGGATCTGCTTTACGTTTTCTGGATTGTCTTTGAATGTTATCATTTGTCATAGTTACATTGTTTGTATCAATCGAAGTTAGAGTTGCTGTGATCCGTGGACGTCGACGAAAATGTTCTTGTTTGTAAGTGGGATCGTCATCACTGAGGTCTACGTCGCTTTCCTCTGAATGTATTGAAGACATTATGTAATTACCTACTGTTCTTGATCTAACTGATGGCAACTCATCGCATCTCGATAAGGATGGCATGGAAATATTGGCTTTAGACGTACCTTGCTGAGGAACGAACTCGGATTATATAATAAAATAAAATGTAAAAATTTTACACTACAAACAATACATTGCATCTATGTAATAAACACTGTTTTAAAACTACAACTTAATTATTTTTCTGTTAATTTAATCGGATCAATTAAAAAAATAGTTAAAATTTTCATGTAAATAAGGGCCAATTACAAAGTTCGCCATCAACAATAAAACAATTTACGTACTATAATGAACCAATAAGATATGATTCCGTATAACATCTCTACTTTTTGGCAATATAGCGAGCTATTATGAATTAGACCCAATTATTAATTACATTTTACATAATATAAGGGCTAAACTAAAAATTGTTCTATATAATACAAAATGTTAAGATACAAACTCACCAGGAGTTTTGTCATAGAAGGGCACAAACACGAATCGCACGACGTTTGAACAGTCCGCCTTTGACGACTATGGACACGTTACTGATTGTTACCTTGTAGCAGTAAAAACAATAGGTTGGCGGGGAGAGTAAGAGAGAGGCACAAATATATTTACCGAGCAACTAATGTCCTATTTCTCTCTCTGTCAGCGCTAACCGGTAGAGAATTTAATTTTGTGCCCATAGCATCTAAAATCTCAATTTACCAAAATTTTGAGTTGATCCCTTATATTACTGAGGGAGCGATATATATATATATATATATATATTATATATATATATATATATATATATATATATATAGATAATATTGTTTAGTGATTAAACTTGAGAGATCGCTGGTTAAATTGTATTGGATAAATAATTTTTAAAGAAAAAATGCAATATTAGATTGTATATAAGATTAGCGAAAATAGCGAATATTTGTGGCAAATATATGTAAAATAAAATGAATTCAAATAACAATTGGCAGATTTTATATCTTATTGTCAATTCTATATGAGATTCACTTACCTTTTTGTCTATGGTTGGGCCCGGCTGGGGATGGCGTGAGATACACTGCTGTGGTGATCTGCTTGGCGCTTGCTTCCGTACAGGACGAGAGTTTTTTGAAGAATGACATCATATGCAAAGGGCACGTATCTATTACCCCAAATCGACTAGAGGGTACTGTTTTTAGAGACCTCCGTGAATAGCCGTAAATTAAACTTAAAATGACATTCTTTACTTGCTACACAAAGGCGGATACGTTTTCTTAAGGAATCTGAAGTGTTTTGGGTTGATATATGTTTCCCAAAAACATGTTGAATTTCAGACAAGTGAATTCTCAGAACTTGACAATAATTAATCAGCCAATTTGAGTTCGAGAATTTAAAAATAAACTAAAGCCATATTGCAATTAGGTAATATATTATGATTAAATAAGATTTAAAACTAAATAAGGTCATATTCGTAACAATAAAAATAAAATATTTAAATTACTTGACACTTTTCCAAACAAATATAATATAATATGTATTAATATTATTATTTATGTGATATGTTTTGTATTATTTATTAAACATTTATTAATTATTTTAGGCTTTTGTATTTTAAAATAATCACTGTTTGACCGAGAACTGTCAATTTTGAAATCCGTTAGTGTCATGTCTAATTGGCAAATCCTTTACGTGTTTGGTTCATACGCTGGTGTTTGTGAGTTCGAATCCCAATATGAATTTCCTTTTTTATTTTTGAAATATTTAAAAACCTCACGTTAATCTTATTAAATATATGTAATATACGCAAAAATGCTAAATTTTAAAATAAAATGAAAATTTACAACATAATCCGAGTTGTTGGTTTTTTATTTTTATCTTCGTAAAGTAAGTTATGTATATTGGCAGTTTTAAATACTTATGAATATTGCATTTTAATTTATATTGTATTATTATATTGAATTATGTTGCAGTGTATTTATTGTATTGTAATTTTTATATTAATAACAAAATAAACAATGAATTTTACTGCAGAGTATGTGTAAAAAAATTTTGAAGTTATACTTCTATACGCACGGTCGGCGATGAAATTTGCATGTGAGTGAATCTGCAAAACGATTACATAATGAGTAAGAGAGATAGAGAAGATATATTTTCTTTCTCTTCTACTCTCGAGAATAAAAGTGTTGCTTTTGTTCTAATTATAATTACGGCTTTATAATTAGAACCTAATTATAATTAGGGGTTGATGATAAAAAAGTAAAAGTTTAGGGTTGTATGTATTTTTTTATGCAACATTATAAAAAAACAAAAATAAAAAATTTCGTCGAAAAATTAAAAGAATAAAATTAAGGGTGAACAACCCTTATCACTTAGGGGTATGAAAAATAGATAGTAACCGATTCTCAGACCTATTGAATGCGCATATAAAATTTGGTAAAGATCGGTAAAGCCGTTTCGGAGGAGTACGGTAACTAACATTGTGACAGGGAAATTTTATATATTAGATTAGACTAAAATAGCCATAAAAAATAGGGGTTGATGATAAAAAAGTAAAAGTTTAGGGTTGTATGTATTTTTTTAATGCATATATATATATATATATATATATATACATAATATATATTATATATATATTTATATATATATTATACATAATATATATATTATATATATATATATATAATATATATATATATATATTATATATAGAAAAGAAATTTAATCTTTGCAGATAAGTTAAAAACTCTAATGTGTATCAATTATTTCACCTAACGTTTTCGCCAAAGAGAATTAATTTGGCTTCTTCAGGGCTGAAAGAGAATAAATTATAATTAGCTACCATATATTATCTAATAAAAAACATTTACCTTACCGTGAAATTTTAGAAATGTCGAGTTATGATGTTAAAAAACTTTAGCTAGTAACAACATAGTGGTGTTTTTTTGTTACTATGTGCAAAAAAGTTTATTTGTTAACGTTGGAAATGTATGGTAGCTTTGAACTTAAAACGCAAAGGTTTACCCAAGGACAATCGAAAAACCCAATGTAACTACATTTAAAGGAAGTAATTCTTTGAATTGTCGGCAATAACTAAATTTTTAATTGTTGTAAAGTTTGAATGTGAGCTTCTGTTTTCATAGAACGCAAGCGCCGAAACAATTACAAGTAGTCTTTTGATATCTATGTCGTTAAGGTTCATTGGTAAAACCGATGAAGTTAGATCCCAGTCTGGGGAGATATTAGTTTAGAATTTTCTTAATTGAAATTCTTTTTTTTAATTAGTATATTGTTCATGTATTATTATAATAATATCTTATTGAGATGTATCTAAGAAAAGCAAGGGAATGTTATCTTTTTTTGTTAATGAAAATTATTATTAAAGTAGGTTAGTTGTTAATAGATATATCAGTCAAGTTAGTTATCTGTGATGTTGTATTGTTCTTGGTATCTGATTTAAGTAAGAAGTGGTATATATCGCTTAGATTCTTAATGTCACTCTTAACATTGATGGAAAAATCGTTAAGGAAAATATAAGACATTTCAATGAACTCTCTTTTAGATTTATTGTTCTCACGGTGGAGAATTGTAGTGTTCGTATAGTCCATGTGATGACCAGTGGAATGGACATGTTTGGCTAATGCACAGCGGTCAGGGTGAAGTCGAGAATCACTTTTGTGTAGTGTAATACGTGATTTCAATAATTGAGATGTTTGGCCGATGTAGGAATTGTTGCAAGAGAGGCATGGAATGTTGTAGACAATATTACTAAGCCTATCTATGGGAGTCTTATCTTTTATCTTCGAATAAAGATTATTAATTGTTAGGGCTGATCTACAAGCCACATTAAGTTTAATGTGTTATTATTATTACGCAAAGCTATTTTCAAACTTTTAGAATCCTTGTTAACCCCGGAGTGATATCTCTGAAATATGGTAATGAAAAATATTTATTGATAGGAGTATCCGAGACTGGGTTCCTACTTAAGACATCAGGATCAGCATTGTTAGTCACGATGGAAGGTGAAGTATCTTCGTTATGGATAGTGTTAAACAAATCTTATTTACTAATGAGTGTTGGATAAGAATTTGAAATAAAAAGTTATCAGAAGAATTTGTAGGTTTTTTGTATGAAATCTAAATATGTTTAAACTATTAGATCCATTTATATGTATGGGTAGCTAATTATAATTTATTCTCTTTCAGTCCTGAAGAAAACGTGGGCGAAAACGTTAGGTGAAATAATTGATACACATTAGAGTTTTTTTTGCAGATTTCCCAATATTTAAGAGTTTACTATAATATATATATAATATATATAATATATATATATATATATATATATATATATATATACATATATATATATATATATATATAGCATATATATATATATATATATATATATATATATATATATATATCCCGTTATATATATATATATATATATAAATATTATATATATATATATATTATATATATATATATAACGGATTGATTACGGCTGTCGCCGCTTCTCCGCCCCCAATTTCCATCTTTTTCTGTCATACGCAGTTGCCTCTTCTAAGTCTCTTGCCGCCATTGCTTCATCAATATCGTTGCGCCAACTTCTCCGTGGTCGTCCTCTCTTTCTTCTTTCAGGAGGGATCCATTCCAGTACTCTTTTAGGCCATCTGTACTCTGGCATTCTTTTAACATGTCCGAACCAGATTAATTGTTTTCTTTCTATGTCATCATTGATATTTCGCTCCATTTTCATTTCGTTTCTTATTTGTTCGTTCCTAACTCTTTCTAGTTTCGATCTACCGCAGCTTCGTCTCAGATAATCCATTTCTGTCGTCATAAGTTTGTTTTTATTAGCTTTGGTGACGTCCCATACTTCCGAACCGTAAAGTGTAATACTTTGGACTATACTACCGTAAATGTGTTTTTTGGTTTCTCGTCGAATTGTTTTTTGCCAGAGAAGAGAGTTTAAGGCACGGGTCGCTGCTCTACCCTTGTTTATTCTTTCCCTGATTTCATCTGCGCTATTTCCCTTCTTATTGAAAATGACCCCCAAATATTTGCAGGATTGTACGCCTTTGATTTTGTCGTCTTCCAAGACTAGGTCACATATTTCATCTGTTCCCACTGATAGATATTCACATTTTGTCATATTCATGTTTAGACCTGCCACCTCATATTCTTCTTGCAGTTTTCTTACCATATAGCTAAGATCGTAGCTATCTTCGGCAATTACTACCTGGTCATCCGCAAAGAAAAGTGTATATAGCGTGTTTTCTTCCACCGTTATTCCCATGTTTCTACATTTTTTTACCCATTTCACTAAGGATCTGTCCAAATAGATTTTAAATAAGGTGGGTGACAGACAGCAGCCTTGTCTTAGTCCCTTTGTTGTTTGAAAAGGAGAGGTGATTTCTTGTCCCATTTTAATTCTTGCAAAGTTTTGTTCGTAGTATTTTTGAGTGGCGTTAATAAGAATTGGGTTTATTTTCAAGTTATCCATTTCTATCCATAGTTGGGAGATCGGTACACTATCATATGCTTTTTCCAGGTCTATTAAAGCTATATGGGTTTCTCTATTTCTCTGCACTCGTTTTTCCATTGCAATTTTTAATGTGAAAATATTATCCATAGTGGAGCGTCCGGCCCTAAATCCCGCTTGTTCTTCGGGTTGTTTATCTTTAATATCATTTTCTATCAGGTTTCTCAGTACTTTTGAATATAATCGGCCTATAGTAGCAATCACTGCGATCCCTCTATAGTTTTTAGGATCCGTTTTTGTGCCTTTCTTGTGTATTGGAGAGATATACGATTGTCTCCATTCTTCTGGAACTTCTTCTCCGTTTAAGCATCTTTCGAATAATTTTCGGATCATTTCAAGCAGTTTTGATGATCCATATCTAATCAACTCTGGATGTATTCCGCCTGGGCCTGGAGATTTTCTTAATTTCATTCCCTTAACTGCTTCTTTCACTTGTTCTATTGATAGTTCTATTCTTCCTTCTACTTGCACTTGTTCATTTGTCTGTTTAAACCTTTCTCTTCTCTCTGTTAATAAGTTCTCAAAATGCTCTATCCATGTGTTCTCTGGTATTCTATTTATTATGACTTGGTTTTTTGTCGTTGTTCTCATCGTTTTTATAGTTCTCCAGGCTTCAGAGCTCTTTGTCCCTCCTATATGGTTGTCTAGGTATTGGCATTTTTGTTCCCATGCACTATTTTTCTTTTTAACGACTTCTCGTTTGACTTCTTTATTCAAGTTTTTATATTGTTGTTTTGTTTGTTCGTCTCCCTGTTGTAATAACTTTTGATATACTTCCTTCTTTCTTTTTATCTTTTCTTCCACTTCTTTATCCCACCAATATGGTTTATCTACTCTCCGTACCTGTGGCCCTAAGGCTTCTAGCGCTGCGTCTTTCATGCAGTTTTTTATATGTCCGTATTCATCCGTCGTTGATCTGTGTGATTCCTGTAGTTTTTGTGTTAGTCTCCAGGAGTAAAGTAATTGTGTGCTCTCGTTATCTAGATTGTCTAAGGTGTACGTCGTTCTTTCTATTTTTTCTCTGTGTTCTTTGTTGATGTCTGTGTGATTCCTGTCTACGAATGGTGTATATATTTTTCCTATTATCAGGCAGTGGTCCGAACCGCACTCTGCTCCTCTATTCACCTTTACGTCCTGTACTCTTAGCTTAGTTTGTTGCCTTGTTATGAAATAATCTATTATCGATTTTAGACCTCTTGTGTGCTGATACCAGGTGTATTTATGTATGTTCTTGTGGGCAAAAAAGCCATTCAAAATCTTTAACTCATATTGTTGGCATATATTTATGAGTCTTTCTCCGTTATTGTTAAGAGTTTCTTCTCCATGCATGCCTACCACTTTACTTTGTACTTGTTTTCCTACTCTGGCATTAAGGTCTCCTCCGCATATAATCTCATGGCTGTTAGGAATTTCGTTCAGGATTTTTCTAAAGTCTTCTTCAAAAGCTTCCTTTTCTTGTACTGAGTAGTCCTCATTTACGGCATATACCCCAGAATTGTTATTTGTGTTCCTCTTAGGAGAATCGTCACTTTAATAAAACGTTCGTTGTATGCTTCCCAAGATTTAATATATTTTTCGAATTTCTTGTGTACAAATATAGATATTCCTGCTCTTGCTCTTTGATCCTTTTCCACTCCTGAGAAGAAATGTACATAGTCTTTTAATTTTTCGCTTCCATTTCCTTTTTTCTTGGTCTCAGAGAGAATGGCTATATCTAATTTTCGATTTACGAATTCCTGCATAATTTCTTGTTGTTTGTTCCGGATTCCCTGTATATTCCAGATTCCGTAATTCATGGTCCATTTTCGTTGCTGTTTTCGTCTACTGTAATTTCCGTCCGGTAACCGAGGCTCATTGGGTTTTTTAGCACTGTAGAATTTTCACAAGTGTAAGGTCGCTGGCCTTACGACTTAACCCCCATCCTTGGAGGACCGAATTTTCTGTTGGGGTTCATTCCCCTAGCCGATATGTTTCAGTTTTTAGGCGCCAGAGACTCGCCTTTTACCCTCTCTCGTCTGCTACATAACGCACTCCCATTGTACGCCATGCACCCAGTGGTTACGCGACATGGAATGTCTTCGTGGACGTGAGAGTAGGATTTGCTGGCAGAGCTGAGTTTTATTCCTAAAACCTCCAACTCATTCATTGGAAAACAGTGGGCATTTCATAGACTTTTGTTATAGCCATAATGTTTGACGTTTATTAATTATATATGAGGTTGAATGAATTTTGCCTATTTGTTCGTTCTAGACTGGTTAATGCGAGGAATTGCTGTTATAATACCAATTTCTTTCATTGGTTTGTCTCTTACAAGCGAGTTGTCATCCAAACTCATTTAAACTTTTTAAATACACCGCCCAATTATTTGGGGTGGTACTTCTACCTTGCTGTTCTGTCAAATTTTTGACCTCAAGGTTGGCTGTCTTTTCACGGTTTAGTTCGATCTGTTTCAATTGACGCCATTTTTCCGGCGGCAGCTGTTACTGTTACTTCATTTACATTACATTTTTTAAAGAATTTTTTATTCAAATCACTTTAATAATGCTACCTAAAGTCAAAATCAAAGCTTAAATAATTATCAAATAGTTGGAAGTGAATCCATGATATTCTTAGTTTTTTTTCACTGTTTAATATAAAATAAAATATTACTTATACTTTAGACCACATGTTCTTTTGCTGTGCTAATTTTTTAATAAGTTGCTAAATGTTGTTAGTTAATTGATTGTTTATACAATATTACCGTATAATGTCCATTTACTTGAGTTTTACTCACAAATCTGTTAATATCATTGACTGCTACATTTAAGGTAACACTTATAACATCTTCTCCATGATTGTGTGGTTCTCATATTGTACTTTTTAGATGAACTGATGATGCTTTCAGAATACGAAAGCGAAACGTCTTCAAAATAGATAAAGTAGCCTATCAACTTTGTCTTTTATTTCTCCATCTTGAGACCGATATAAGAACCCACCCACTCGTCTGAGTTATCCTTATAATATAATATATATTTATATATATATATATATATATATATATATAGATATTATATAGTTAGTTAGTTTTTCGCTATCGACCATCAAATAATTAAAATAAATGTATTTATCAGGTTTTTGGTCAGAAAATAAAACGATTTTTTTCTCGAAAACTAATACTCTCGATTTGGTTTATGACTTTTTCAAGAGCGCACTAAAAAATTATTTATTGATAGAATAAAAATGCGCTGTTGTCGAACATTCCACCAAGAGAGGTAATGAATTTGATTTTGATAATGTAAAAATAATACAATCAGTCTCAAATTACAAAAATAGGCTGTTTCTCGAAATGTGCAATATAAGCAGGACAGATAATGCTATTAACAACAAAACAGACGCTAACGGACTTAGTTCCAATTATTGTAACATTTAGTTTGTCACTCATGAAGATGTGTTTGTGTTTTAATATTTTTAGTCTGTCACTCAAGATGTTGTGTTTGTGCTACGCTGTTTGAACGATTACATCTATGAGTTCTTTTATGTTATGTTATTTTTTTTATTCTATTAATAAATAATTTTTTAGTGCGCTCTTGAAAAAGCCATAAACCAAATGGGGAAATATTAAGTTTACGAGAAAAAAAAATTTATTATATATATATATATATATATATATATATATATATATATATATATATATTATATATATTGAAATGATTTCAATATGTTAAAAAATATACAACTTAAATGGATTTTTATATGAGTTTGTTGTTTATGAATTTCATGAAGCCATCACAATGTGGGTTCGACTCTGAAATAAAAGAGAGAAAAAGATTAGTAAATTGTTAAATAAATTAATTTTGACTTACCTGGTATAGTGTTAATAATTTCTGAATAGTATAGTTGCCTATTTTAGGTGAATCGTCTACACCTTAAAAAGAACAAAAAAAGAAGAATTTTAAAAAAATATTTAAACATAGAAATTTTAATAAACGTCAGAAAATAAACTGCTTGACAGTTTATTTGACAGTCTGTGGGAGCTAAATTAATAGGGGTTTTGTTAAATAAGAAATTACAATGATGTGGAGATGAAAAGAATAAATTAGTATTGTAATAGAATAAGTTTTATATCTAAACATTTTTTTTATAAATTCCCAAATTATATGTGATTAAAGTGATTATGAGAAAGTAATGTGGCTTGACAAATATGTCAAACAGGACAGTTTTATGGTTTAAATATTTAAATAGAAGACAGAAAAAAAAAAGAACGTTGGTTGCTGTTAGCAACGGATAATAATGAGGAATTGGTTTTTGGGAGAGGACGCCGACGAGGTTTTTTTGGACGAAGGAGAGCCCTGAAACTGTGGAATAGGTCGGGAGTGTTTTTTAACTCGTCTAATTAGAATTTAGTTTTTTCCACAGTTTCCACAGCAGAGATATCCAGAAATTTGTTCCAGAGAGTAAGAGAAACAATTTCACTTATAAATTATATTGGAGTATAGAAATGTCATTTAAATTGAGAAAATTAAAATTCATGAATTAACATAATTGCGATAGGCCTTAAAAATTGAAATTATTAATGATCATTAAATTAAAAATAGAATAGTACGTACCTTAACTTCCGAAGAGAGGATTGATATTCCAGTTTCACCGATTATTTTGAGTAGTTAGTTTCCTTTAAAGAAATCAGAACTGTTTGAAAGTGAGGTTGGACAATAATTTTGGGGATCATTTGAAATTTTGATTATATTTGAATAGTCAGCGGAATAAAGTGTTCATTTTCTTTTTCTTTATAGTTCATTTAAACACTTTATAAAGTTGCAATATTTATTTAGTTTTTAGGTACTTGTAGAGAGTCTCCACATTTTGCAACACATTTTTATTGTCACGTCACTAAACCACGTTAAGACTTAAACGATTCCTATTTTTGTAAATTTTTAAAGGCAACCGAAGTTGCAGACGAATTTTTATTGTTTATATTAAATTTGTTCAATATTAATATAATAACGTGCTTCATTTGGGTTAATTTATCAAAGGTCTAAAGTAAATTTTGGTTTAATTTCTTTTTGAACTCTACCAGGAGACTACAGAGTCGACGTCACACAGTGACAGATTGCTTAGAACAAACACATATTGAGGTAGCCGAGGTATATTAAATTAAACAACGAACCACATATTATAAAAATTACATTTATTATAAAAAAAAAAATAAAATTAATAAAATACAACTTTATCAATTGACGCTAACAACGTGGGGCCTCTGGGAAAACAGAAATAAGGGTGTTTTTTAAGCAGATTTATTAATATTACACAGATTAGAGTAAAAATAAATTGGTTGTGATTAGAGTTGCCGAGATTCTGGGGCAGTTAAAGTTAAATTTGAGAATAAATAGATATTAGATGAAATGGCTATCCGAATGACTTTAAGAAATGGAAAAGAAGTCGTACCGAAAGAGAGTAAAGGAGAACAGGTGTTAGAACAGGAACAGGATATACAGGTAGATGAAGAAAGCAGAGGAGGATCAGGAGAAGTTGTAGTATATTTAGAGCAAGGCATACAAGAAGCAGGACAAGGTGATAGAGAGGGAAGTCTAACAGATAATTTGAGAGAGGAGTTGGATGAGATAGTGAGAGATAGATGTGATGTAAGTGAGGATGAAAGTAGAGTGCAGGAGGAGAGACGCAGGGAAGGAGATGTTGGAGATCCAGGGATGGCACAGATGGATATGAAGCAAATAATGCGGATGCTACAACAGATGGATCATAATATTAGGGGGGATATGCACAAAATGGATAGTAATATTAACAATATTAGGGGGGATATGAACAAAATGGAAAATAATATTAAAGGAGAACTTAGGGGAGAGTTAATTAAAATGAGGGAAGAAATCAAAGAAGAAGTGAAGATAGTCAGGGAAGAGATGTTACACATTACCAAGGTTTAGAAGAGAAAGTAGAACAGGTCAGAGGAGAACGTGAGAATTTTAAGAGGAATGTACAGGAGGAGATTATCCAGAGAAAAGGCCATAATTAGAGCGGAAATAGGACAGGAAATTGGGAGCAGATTTGTAGAGTTGGGAACAGCCATTCAAAAGAATTTACCAACGGAAATAAACAAAGAAGTTAATAAGCAGAATAAAGAGATTGTTAGGGAGGTAGAAAATGTTAAAAGGAAAACTCAGGATCATGAGGAAAAACTTACCATTATCAAAAACAATATAAAGATGGGATTGCAGAATTTGGAACTGGAAATGGGTATGCATGCAAATCAGGCGGAAAAGGGAGATAGAGTATTACAGGCACAAGCTGAAAGATTTTTAAATGAGACACCACATGGAATCACCAAAACAATGCCCATATTTCCTAATATCTGGAAAGTATCCAGAAAGACCCTGGGAAATCAGTAATACAGGGGACATTCAAGAAATAATGAAGAAGGTGAACCAAAATTTAATAAGAAATGCTAACCGTTATGTAAATAGAATCAATAAGAAGAGAAAGAAAAGAGTTACTTTTGAAAAAGGGGAGAAGGTACTTATCAGGTCACTACAGGTGCGTAAAAAGGATGAAAATCTGTGTGGAAAATTACTTTTGCCATTTGAAGGACCTTATGTCATTAGTACTGAACATGAGGTAAACAGTTATGAAACTAAGACATCCAGAAACTAATAATATTAGAGGGAATATTAATATAGAGGGAATTTATAAGTATTATGAATAAACATACAAGGGTAGGCAATATTATGACACGAATTTGGTATTATAAGATATAAGTTTTGTAAATAGAAGGATAATTAATAAATAAGCATATCTTGAGATAAATTTGATAATTAAATAATTTTATTAGGAACAGATGTACAGAATAATGATGAATTTTATATAAACAAAAAAGGTTGATTTATTTTCAAGTAGATTTATAGGAGTTAGAAGTTATAAATAAATAAGCAAAGTACTATGGACAAATCGATATTTTGTAGAAATTGGGAAATAGGGAATATTATAATGATAAATAGTATATGCGGAAATAAGATGAAAAATAGAATTATATGAAATATTGAAATATGAAATATAGAGAGTTATATGTAGAGATGATGAAATTAATATTATATGGGGATATAAAAAGAATAAATAATAATGCGGCAATGAATAAAAGATACTGAAATAGTATATGCGGAAATAAATAAATAAATAAAAATATAAAATAAAGAGGGGAACAATTATAAGAATTTCTACGAAAATAGTACAAGAAAATAAATAGTATCAGGAAAAGAAGTAAAGAAATTGGGAAAGTACTTGGAAATTTGATTCTAAAGTTGATATAATTAGTGAAAGATTTATAGATTTTGTTTGGAAAATTCTGTATTTGTCATAGAGTAACTTATAAAAAAAAATATTCAAGAGATATGCTTACTAATAAAAGTCAGTTTATTGTTATGTTAATATTAATAAAATATTTAAGTTTACCGGTAAGAATTTAGATTTAGTAAGTGCTGATAGTTAGCATTGAACAAAAACCAAATTGGGGTGAAGTTGAAATGATTTCAATATGTTAAAAAATATACAACTTAATGGATTTTTATATAAGTTTGTTGTTTATGAATTTCATGAAGCCATCACAATGTGGGTTCGACTCTTAAATAAAAGAGAGAAAAAGATTAGTAAATTGTTAAATAAATTAATTTTGACTTACCTGGTATAGTGTTAATAATTTCTGAATAGTATAGTTGCCTAGTTTAGGTGAATCGTCTAAACCTTAAAAAGAACAAAAAAAGAAGAATTTTAAAAAAATATTTAAACATAGAAATTTTAATAAACGTCAGAAATAAACTGCTTGACAGTTTATTTGACAGTCTGTGGGAGCTAAATTAATAGGGGTTTTGTTAAATAAGAAATTACAATGATGTGGAGATGCAAAGAATAAATTAGTATTGTAATAGAATAAGTTTTATATCTAAACATTTTTTTTTTATAAATTCCCAAATTATATGTGATTAAAGTGATTATGAGAAAGTAATGTGGCTTGACAAATATGTCAAACAGGACAGTTTTATGGTTTAAAATATTTAAATAGAAGACAGAAAAAAAAGAACGTTGGTTGCTGTTAGCAACGGATAATAAGAGGAATTGGTTTTTGGAGAGGACGCCGACGAGGTTTTTTTGGACGAAGGAGAGCCTGAAACTGTGGAATAGGTCGGGAGTGTTTTTTAACTCGTCTAATTAGAATTTAGTTTTTCCACAGTTACCACAGCAGAGATATCCAGAAATTTGTTCCAGAGAGTAAGAGAAACAATTTCACTTATAAATTATATTGGAGTATAGAAATGTCATTTAAATTGAGAAAATTAAAATTCATGAATTAACATAATTGCGATAGGCCTTAAAAATTGAAATTATTAATGATCATTAAATTAAAAATAGAATAGTACGTACCTTAACTTCCGAAGAGAGGATTGATATTCCAGTTTCACCGATTATTTTGAGTAGTTAGTTTCCTTTAAAGAAATCAGAACTGTTTTAAAGTAAGGTTGGACAATAATTTTGGGGATCATTTGAAATTTTGATTATATTTGAATAGTCAGCGGAATAAAGTGTTCATTTTCTTTTTCTTTATAGTTCATTTAAACACTTTATAAAGTTGCAATATTTATTTAGTTTTTAGGTACTTGTAGAGAGTCTCCACAATTTGCAATATATTTTTATTGTAAACCACGTTAAGACTTAAACGATTCCTATTTTTGTAAATTTTTAAAGGCAACCGAAGTTGCAGACAATTTTATTGTTTATATTAAATTTGTTCAATATTAATAAATAACGTGCTGCAATTGGGTTAATTTATCAAAGGTCTAAAGTAAATTTTGGTTTAATTTCTTTTTGAACTCTACCAGGAGACTACAGAGTCGACGTCACACAGTGACAGATTGCTTAGAACGAACACATAATTGAGCTAGCCGAGGTATATTAAATTAAACAACGAACCACATATTTTAAAAATTACATTTATTATAAAAAACAAATAAAATTAATAAAATACAACATTATCAATATATATATATATATATATATATATATATATATATTATATATATATATATATATATATATATAAATATATATATATATATATATATATATTATATATATATATATATATATATAATATATATATTATATATATAAATATATATATATATATATATATATATATATATATATATATATTTACTACAACAATACTCTGCTTAAATTTTAATTTTATATTCCATGGGCGGATCCAATTCTGGTCTATATAGAAAGACAAAGTTGAAACCTCGCCCCGATATTACTCCCGACGGATGTAACAGAACTTAATTACTGAAATGTCTTTTAGAATTATCTGAGTTTTGAAAAGATAGAAAGAAAATTAATATCAGATAATTATTTTTCGTTTTATTGTCTAACTTGTGACAAAACAAATATATATCGACTACTGAAAATACTCATTCTCTTGCATGTGTTTAAACATTTAAGTCTAACAAATATTTAATAATAAAAGAATTATTAATGAGCGTCAAGAAATTTGTTTTTCAGTGATTTGTTTCTATGATTGTTAGTTTTAAAGGCAAATATTTTCTTAAATAAATCAAATAGAGGTCCGGTGTAGAATACAGGATGTATTTTAAAAATATTTAGATAAACACAGTGATCCAAAAATATTAGAAACATTAATATATTTTATTGCAATAGATAATTGTTTTTATCAGAAATCTAAGTCATATGTATTTCTTAAAATTCTTGTTTGGTTCTAGCTAGAGTACTATGTCATCAGCGAATGCTAGGCATTGATGTTTTAGTTGATATATACCTAAGTTCTGTACTAGTAATTCCAGCTTCTTTGACGACGAATTTTAAAAAGAATACTAAACAACAATGGACAGTGGGTCTTTTTGTCGCACTCCTTGCTGACTTCAAACGTATCTACTTCTTTTCCATTTATTTTAAACCTATTCTATGTTTTTTTAATGACAATCCTTTATATTTCTTAAATTTTTCACTAATTCCCATTTCAGGTATTTGCATATTTCTTTTCGTTTTTCTCTATCAAAGTCTCATTTAAAGTTGATAAATAGGGCGTAGATTCCTGTAAATTTCCTCATATTTATAACTTTTTGCTTGTACTTCACGGAGCAATACATTCTTTATCTGCTGTGCTGCGCCCTCTTCTGAATTCACATTGTTATTTCCTTATAATATTATATATTTTTTGTGATATCTTATCTTTTATACTGGGTGAGTCATAACTATTGGGACATAGACTAAGAATAGGTTATTTGGATCAAAATATGACTATTGGGCCAAATGCTAGGGTGTCAGGGTGTTAAAGTTCATTTTTGTTTTTCGTTTTTGGCTAATAGTTTCTCTGTATACTTATAAATTGCTATCAAAATTGGCACAGAGGCATAATCTTAGACAAGAAATAGTATTTAATTTACAATTTTATGTTTTGTCGTAGAGGGCGCCACGTGTATTCTTCCTAATGATCAAATTGAGTCTAAACTTTTTCTGGTCAAACTTTTTCTGGTCAAAATTGGTACTCTTGTTTAAACATGATAATTTCAACCGTTTTCGATAAAAACGCAGTCGAACTGCTTAAAGTCTTAAAAAAGGATTTCAAATATTATTTCATTTATGAAAAGTATGCTTTGGACTGTCAGATAATTGTTGTTGGTAAATGTCATTCGTTCAGAGTAAAATTATTTTTGATGTGACAGTGTAGTGTAATGTTGCATTTTTTAAAAGTAATCGTTCCTCTTTTTGATGGAAATGTCTCATCACAACCATGTTACTTATGAAGAAATGCGAGATAGGATTTGCGTATACGCACAAGAAAATTTTTGCGGTCGCTCGGCAGCCAGAAGGTATGAAATGTTATACGCAAACAGAAAGCAACCAAATCACAAAACTTTTGCAAGATTATCGTAGTTTAGGTGCAACTGGGTCATTTCACACTAAAAATCGGAGTGGTCGAACGAAACAAATCACACCTAATCAAGAAGATGAACTTTTGGTTCGAGTAGATGAAAATCCTGAAATAAGTTCACGACATCTATCAGCAGCAACAGGAGTAAGTCAGTCGTCTATTGTTAGAATTCTAAAAAAAGAGAACCTCCATCCTTATCACTTCACTCCTGTTCAAAATTTACTTCCAACAGATCTTCCACGACGGTTACAGTTTTGCCAACGTATTCTGAATAAATATCGCAATGACAGACACTTTATTAAGAATATTATGTTCACCGACGAAGCAACTTTTACCAGACGAGGGGTTTTTAATTGGCGAAATAGTCATTATTGGGAAGAAGAAAACCCGCATGCTATTAAAGCTAGACATTTTCAGCATGAGTTTAAATTGAATATTTGGTGTGGCATTATAGGCGACCAACTACTAGGGCCTTATGTTCTTCCTCCGAATTTAAATGGAGATTCTTATTTATTCTTTTTGGAAAATACTCTTAGTGATATTTTAGATGATCTGTCACTGGATGTAAGAAGAAAAATGTGGTTTATGCAGGATGGAGCGCCACCTCATTTTTCATTAGCTGTTAGAAATCATCTTAATGACGTATTTCCTCAACGATGGATTGGCAGAGGCAGTGATTTTCAATGGCCACCAAGAAGTCCTGAGTACAACCCGCTAGATTTTTATTTTTGGGGACATATGAAGTCCTTAGTTTATGCCAATGAAATTAATACACGAGACGAACTTTGGAGATACATTCAAAATGCAGCTAATCTTATAAGGGGACAGAATAATATTTTTTTAACGTCCGAAAATCCTTTATAAAAAGAATTAGAAAAGGCATAGAAATCGGAGGAGACCATGTAGAACATTTAGTTTGAGTTTTTGTGAGTTCTTTTAAGTTAAAGTGTGTTTAGTTTTGATTTATCGTCAAAACGGAAACCTTACGTTAGTTGCAACTTTGTTTATTAGTTTGGTATTTGATAGTGGAATTGTAAATAAAATACTATTTCTTGTCTAAGATTATGCCTCTGTGCCAATTTTGATAGCAATTTATAAATATACAGGGAAACTATTAGCAAAAAACGAAAAACAAAAATTAACTTTAACACCCTGTATCTTTTTTCTCAGCAACATTTTATTAAGGCATATTTGGCTCAATCACCATATGTAGGTCCAAATAACCTGTCCTTAGGCTATATCCGAATAGTTACGACTCACCCTATATGTAATGCATTTATTTTCTATGCAACATTTAGTAGGATTATTCCTCCATAATTATGGTATAACCTTTTGTCATTATTTTTGTGAATTGGGCACAGTGTGGCGTTGGTCTATTTTTTCGGTATCCATTCCGTTCCAATATTTCGTTTAGCAACTTTTTTAATGATAATTTGTACCGATCCTCCATATTTAAACATTTTAGCAGTTATGTTATCCTTTACTGGGCTAATATACGATTACACATTTTTATAGGGACATTAAAATATGCAGCTAAACTTAATGACGATACATTCATTTCTATTCGAATAACTTCTAATACATCATTGTCATTATACAATTTATTTAGTAATTCTTTTACAGCAAGAATTTTTAGAAAAACTCATATATAAATAAATAACTAAATATATAAATATATAAACTCAAATAAAGTCTGAATCACACTCTGATGGTATTCCTCTTCTTCTTTCTCTAATATATTTTTACGCTTTTCTGTGGGTTTAGAAATTCAGTGAAGTGCAGGTAGTAAAATTAATTTACTATAAAGACAGACCGGGATCTGAACGGACCCCATTTTTAAATGGGTGAACTATGCTTATACGAAAAAAACTGTACCAGTAACACATTATTTTTATAGTATTGAACATATATTAGACTAAAGCATACACATTGCTACAAAATACATTCTAGTGCTGACGCTAACAGACTAAATAATCTCTGTATCTGTATCTGTAGAGTAGGGAGGGCGAGTTAAGTTTCACAGCACTTAGGCCACAATTGACCCATTGTGCATCCTCCCAGGGAGCTGTCACCCTTAGCTCATTGTCCATCCTGCCATTTCTAGGAAGGTGGACAAGTCACCAGGAGACATCTCACTTATGTGGGCAGGTGTGGGCCAGGACTCGCCGAACGCGTACTCTCGTATTAACGATAACTCTGGGCATTCACATAGGACATGCTCTACAGTTTCGTCTTCTCGTTCACACTTCCTACATAGAGGTGTGTCTACTAGCCCCAGTGTGTGGAGGTGTTTGCTTAGTTGACAATGACCAGTTAAAAAACCAACTGCCAAACGTAGATTTTTCCTGGTCATTCCCAAGTACTTCTTTGATGTTGACTCTTCAAGGTTACTTAGTGTTACCCTGGCAAGTTTACATCCTTTCCCTTCTTCCCATCTTTTTACGGTTTGCGTATGGGAGTGACATTTGACAATTTCCGCGATTGTTGTAGTTGACCAACCAAAAAGATCCCCAGGTCCTAAGAGTCTTAGGCCTGCCGCCTTCCTAGATAATTGGTCAGCAATGCGGTTGCCTTTATTCCTATTGTGTCCTTTAACCCACTTCAGGATGATGGTATTACCATCCGAAGCTTGAGTTAGTGACTCGTGACACTCCATTACTAAACCTGATGTGACACGTGGTCTATTCAAGGTTAGTAGCGCTTGTCTGCTATCTGTGCAGATCATTATAGTTTTCCCTGCTATACCTTTTTGGGTTATCTCTTTTGCGGCTATGGAGATACCAGTTAGTTCTGTCTGAACTACACTGGCATTTTTGCCCATACCCCACTTTATTCTTAGGTTCAGTGATCTGGAGTATATCCCGCATCCTGAGCCTCCTTTCATTTTGGAGCCATCGGTGTATATGCAATAGGCATTTGCCACGTTTGTCTCCATGCACTGTCTTGTTTCAATTTTGTAGGGTTTGTTAAAGACGAACTTTGGTTCAATTGAGTCGCAGCCTGCCTGTAGTACTGGTAACGCATCCAGCTCTCCCCGCCAGAAACGAGTTCTCAATTGTCCCATTCCTACATCAAGGTTTGCACCAGCTGAGCGCAGTCGCATCATTGTCACTAGAGCCACCTCTTTGACATATATATCTAGAGGCGTGATGCCAATGATCAACCCATTGCAGCAGTTGGTGTTGTTTTCATGGCACCTGTTTTATTTATGCAAGCCATCCGCTGAATATGGTTTAGTTTGTTAATCGCTGTTGCCTGTAGCACTTTTGGTACCCAAGCAATAGCTCCGTAAGTTAGCATTGGCCTAATGACAGCGGTGTAGACCCAGGCGATCACCCTGGGCGTGAGGCCCAGGTGCGTCCAACCGTTCGTCGACACTGTTCATAGGCAATATATGCTCTTTTAGCTCTACCATCTAGGTGTGAGTTCCATGTTAACTTCCTGTCAAGGGTAATACCAAGGTACTTCACCTCGTCAGAAAAATTTAGACTGTAGTTTAGAATCCTTGGGGGTGTTAAGCCCGTGATTCTTCTTTTTCTGGTAAAGAGGACCATCTCTGTTTTCTTAGGATTTATAGATAGTGAGTGTTCCTTGCACCATGTTTCTATTAGTCGAAGAGCAACTTGTGATCTCTCACATAGTGTGTTCTCAAACTTACCGCTTTGCAGGACAGCAATATCGTCTGCATAGGCTATTGTGTAAAAACCGTTGCTGTTGAGTTGGTCAACCAGGGTGTCTAGAACTATGTTCCATAGTAGTGGTGATAGCACCCCTCCCTGTGGACATCCCCTCGTAACCATGCCTCTAACAGAAACGTCTTCTACATTTATGCTTATTGCTCTACTAGAGAGCATACTAAATATCCATCTGCTTATGGCCAGGAGAACATTCCTAACGTTGAGCTGTTGGGTGATAGTTGGGAATGTGGTTTTATCAAACGCTTCCTCAATGTCTACGAATATACCTAGGGTGGATTCTTTATTATCCAGCGATCTTTCAATTCTTCCCACTACATGATGCAGTGCAGAATCGGTAGATCTTCCCGAAGTATATGCATGTTGATTTGGGTGAAGTGGGTTATGAACCAGAACTTCATCCCTTATGTACCTCTCACATAGCCTCTCCATCGTTTACTAAAGACTAAAGACTAAATAATAACTACATACTATTTGTACAATTTACACAAACTATCTCTGATTTTGCGTGTTCTAGACATACAAAATTGTTACATTTTACAAATATTTTACTAGTTTTTCTGTCTTTGCACTACAACACACATGGCACCGCCCCTTGTATTTTTTGTTTGATCTACTCTAGGCTCAGCAATATTTAAAAATTTTGGAAGTACATAGTGCCGAAATATATTTTGCCGAGTACCTTACTTTACTATCGTGTCCGGACATGTCATTCATAAAATTTCGTCCCAGTATCGGGCTACGTCGGTTCCATCTTTGTTGGCGAGCCACAAATCTTCAAGGGTACATCGATGAGGACAGTTTCTGCATGTAAGAAGATGTTCCATATTCTGTGTTTCTCCACAGTCACAGTTCACATCATCTTGGTCTATTTTTCCCCATTTTGCCATGTTTGATTTTACTGTAGCAACCCTCGTTCTTATCTTATTCAAGGTTTTTCACGTTTTAAAGTCTAGGGTCTGGCCGGTCCATTGAACCTGGGGAAGTGGAAAATACTCAGGCGGTTCATCCTGCACTGTTCCAAGGAAGCTTTTTCTAGATTTTAGTCGCTTTCGTGGTGTTCGAGCTTTGTATAGGGACATGCCGATCGTCCGCGATCTGTTTAATTTTCTCTATGTGTTCTGCAGCGCCTCTGCGTGTTGAGGGTTCTGCAAAACCCGCTGCTATATATAGATTTGAAAGTGTCGTTGGTTTCATGCACCCCGTTACTATCCTGCATGTCTCATTTAGCGCAGTATCAACTTGTTTGGTGTGGGCAGATCTGCTCCAAACGGGGCACGCATATTCAGCAGTTGAGAAACACAGTGCCTATGCCGTTGTTCTTAAAAGGCCAGGACGTGCGCCCCACTTACTTCCCGTTAGCTTTCTGAGTACCAAAATATAGGATAATTGGATTTTTCCAATTAGGATATTTTAGTAGCCACAATTTATAGAATTAATACCTGCGACATCAATAAGATGGGAGAATATAGCCATTGGCCAACGGTTTGTTTTTCTTTATACCGTTTGCATATTCTTTGTATATTCTTTAGATAACTTATCTGTTGTATCGACGGATTTTTTCGTTTCGTTATCATGTAAAATAATTTCAGGTTATAGAAGTAGTTTTTCTCAGCCATTTTATCGTCAACATGCTCACTTGAAAGTAAAATGACTGCAGTTCTTCGTTTTGGAATATAAGAGACTAACGTTCGATGTTTTTTAAAAGTAAACATACTTAAATAATCTGTTTTATATGATGCTTGGAGGAGGTCTCTTGAGATAAACGTTTGATGTTTTCGAAGAAATTCACATAGAGTTATATTCTTCTCCCATAACTTATCCGCAAATTGTAAACTCGTAAAAAAATTTTCAGTTGTTATTCCAAAGCCTCATTGCAAATAGTCTATCAAGTCTAGTCTAGGCCAACTCTTTGGGATTAAGATTTTTTCGCCCAAGGACCTTGTTTTTTTTTTAAATTAATAAATTTAAAAATTTACTTGTTTTCTTATTGGCAATTCAAAAACTTACCAAATAAATTTGCATGTTTACAATAAAAGAAGTGGTGTAGCCCACAAGGGCCCATATCGTTATTCTGTACTTGGTGATAATGCTTTACCTCAAAAAGGCACGAGCTGCTCATCTACATACAGATAGACGTCTGGATTAAGTGATTTCTTACAATTAGAAATAAAAATATCACATACATCTCTCATTGAGACCAGTTTATTTACTAACTTTTCTTCTTGTCTGATTTGAAAATTGCCTAAACGTTAAAATAAAGTTATTTGTTTGAACCTATCTTTAGACATGGCATTCATAGGCTTGTTTCTTTACAGAATCAACGCAAACATGCACTTTAGTTTTATTTGGGTTTTCATTATTCCAATTATAGTAATACGCTTGAGCCTTCTGATTAGTTTTCATAACAATTATGTTTAGAATTTCGTCTGAAAAAAAAAACAGAAAAAAAGCGGTTTAAAAACTTTATATATCATTACTGTAAGTTGTAAATCCTAAAGCATGTTGTCGTCTCCGGGTGATAATTAATAAACGTAGGGAAATGTAATGCAACTTGGTGCCAGTTCCATGTTTACTAATATCATCTAACTATTGCGCAATATTGTGCAATATTGCGTAGTTAGCCGGTACGCTCTATTTTGGGCATTGTCTTGAAAAAAACAATGCTGGTATGTTTTAGGTACTTTGTTGAAATAAAACACACAATTTCTAAGAAGGAAAAAGCTCAGCGTCAGAGTCTTAGAAATTTTCAGAGCACTTCTAAGTGAGGAGCTCTAGGGCTACCCGCTAAGGGTAAAACCGCTCTGACGGTGGATCTGAAAATGTCCCATATTTAAAGAAAAATTAACTTTTATATGAAACCTTTTCGATTCGATTTTTAACCAATGAAAACTTGAATAAAACTGCAGAAGGAAGGGCGATGAACATCGAGGTGTGTGATTGGTGGCGCTTGATGAAAATGTCAACGAATATTGGCCTTTGCGCGTTTAGCTTTTGTGTTTTTTGGTAACCTTAACCTGGACCACTCAGTTCCATCTTTAGATACATATACGCCTTCGGACTCAGTAATTGTTGATTCGTTTTGCTCTATGCTTTGATCGGTAATAAGGTCATTTTCTTTTTCTACCTCAGTTACATTGTCTTCGTCTTGTAAATCACTTAATGAATTCTCATTAATCAAGCTCTGGATCATCCCGTTCAAGTAAACATACAAGCTCATCTTAACTCATATAAATATAAATTATAATTTATTAATTATACAAAAACACAAAAAAATATTAGAAACAGTTCATATTTTATCCATATAAGACTAATTAAAAATACTTACTTAAAAACAGACCTCTGGTAAATTTTACCAGTTAAGATTTTTGATGTGCGCTGCGAAAGAAAGGGAAAGATACTGAGACGCATGAAACACGCGAAGCGTTCAACCCAACCCCTAGTAACATGTGTATACTACTGCTAGTCAGTGGGATCCACATGCCCGAAGATCAAACCGGTCTCGCTCCAAAAGAGCTAATCATTCTGGATCGGTACCTATCTGACCCCCAGGTTTTTCCTCCACCCCTTCATTACGTCTGACATACGTAGTAAAGGCTTATGAACTTTACGTCGGGCGATTTGGGTAATGAACAACATTCTCCGTATCTACATGGTTGTGGTTAAGCCACCTGAAATTAAGGAGTAGCTAGAAGCTTTTCTCCATAGTTACTATACTGAATTTACTTGATATGAGCATTACTTTGGACCTGATGTCCCTAAAAAGTGTGTGCCCTGCACGGAGAGGCACCAACCTAAGTTGGTGCCCCTCCGCATAGGGAAAGTGTGTGTTCGGTCACTCAGCTGCCGATTTGGCAAAAATTAATTTGTTCTTCTCAAGCTGAGCATCCGACTGGTCTGGCCACCGAGCCCATGCTTGCCGCACAATGGCCTCGATGCTCAGAAGGTCGCGTGCTGGTCTCCCAATTAGACCTGCCTTAAGGGCCTAATCCAAAAAGTTGGCTGTACGAAGAGAGCATAAGGCTCTCTTTGTACTATTTTCACGTGTTTGTATATGTGTGATAGGAGTCAGTATCACGTAACTATCATGCCCGGTTTATGAATATACTACTCATTGTCACTATAATTCACTCGCGAAGGTAGAAGGTATTTTCTCAGTTTTTTATTCTAATACTAAGACTTAAAGCTAAATATTTTTTTGGTGAGCAATTCTTGGTGTCTGAAACTCTAAAATGCCAGACCTCAGTTCTTACCCTCTTTTTTTTTCTACTTCTAACCCGCGTTCCTTTTGACTAGTCTGTGCCTATCTCAGTTTTTACGTTTGTGTTTATGCTATTGGAACATATCCAGCTATTTGTTGTTTAGGCCGTCTATGTATCGTCCTAATGTTTATATCATACTCTATTAGCTCTCGCAGCTTTCTGTTGGGGTGGTTACTTATCGCATTGAAGATGTCATATGCTTTCTCATTCATTGTGTGAAGGATTCTTTTCTGCTTTGTATCTCTGTATAGCTATCGTAGAGGTGCATATCTCGGTACATTTAGTGCTTCTCTAATTAGTTGGGTTTGTGCTACTTGCAGTTTCTTCCTATTTGATTTGCAGGTGTGTCCCCATGCTGCTGATGCGTATGTTAGCGTTGGAAGAATTATGCTCTTTGCTACCCTTATTTTCGTCTAGAACTTTAGTTTGCTTTTCCTACCTATTAGTGAGGCAAGTTGCATCTTTGTCAGTTTCGCTTTATGGACCACTTGGTTTACATGTTCAGTGAATGTGAGCTTGTGATCAAAGGGTCACTCCTAGATATTTAGCTTGATTGCTCCATTCTATGTTTTCGTGTGCTACATTTTGCCGCATGAAATTGTATGTGGTGCAGTTATATATCACAAAATCCCCGTTTTGAGACCGCCCACTTGTAAGACATACCGGATCTCTGTAGCTAAGGGTTAAGCAATACACAAGCAGTAATAACAATTAATCTGATGTGACAGATTGCAAATTAATTTTTGCTTTTCTCATTTCCATAAAACCGAAAGGTATACTGATGTAGTAATATTACATGATTTCAAAGTGTATCAATAAAAACAAATAGTATAAAGTATTCATGGATAACTGGTCTTTAAAACATGTTCTCTATCTCGAGCACTACGGCTGCGCCGTCATGCTCGAAAAATTGCACGTGTTTCAAAAACCTCAATATCCACTTATACTTTAATATACTATTTCATTAATTCTTGCAAAAAAAACGTTGTTTTATAAATTATTTCTACAAATGCCAGTTAGACACTGCCTCCCTGTAAAATAAAATCCTTTCCGTTCCTTCACTTTCTACTTTCCCATCTTCTTCTCTTCCGTCTAGAGGTAAGTGATGACTTGTGATAAATTATGTATTCTCGAGTTGATTGCATTATCTTTTCGGTGTGACGAAACGGATGAAATTATTATTAATGTCTGTTTCTGAAGTTGATATCATTTAGGAAACTTTGTAAAGATGCAATTTGATACGTACCGGATGCTGGCATCGGCAACATCAGGTCGTGCAACTGCATATTTAAGAGTTAATTTTGGTTTATTTGACTTTTGAAAATAAATAGGGAGTGTATTCCGTGACAAAATTAAATTTTCTGGAAATTGAATCTGGTTTTTCCTTTTTATGGAAATGAAACTTTGACGTTACGCTAGTTAAGATAAGATTTTATGATTTTTAGGATTTTACCGTAATTTAACGTTCATTTTAGGATGCATTTTATACCATCTGAGAGAAAATTTAATATGATGTTAACATAATATAAGTTCTACATTGTTTTCTCTTTTATATTTAGTATATACATGGAACAAATTATAGTTTTTAATTATTGATACATGCAATTTAAGGAAAATTGGAAAGTTATAAATTTTTTAACTCTTTCAGGGGACACTTTCTCATATTTACCAATTAATGCTCAAATTGTAAGGTTAATTTTGACTTCACTCAACACGTTTTTTTACTTAGTAGTAAGTCGTTTGTGTATAAACTAACTAGATAAAAATTAGGTTTTTGGTAGCAACGTATTGTTAAATCATTCTTCTTACGGTGCCTTATCCTTAAGGACGTTGGCCATTAGATTTGCCCATTTAATCTTATTTGTAGCAGCCCTGAATAGTTCTATGGAGGTCATGTTTGTCCATTGCCGTAGGTTTTTAAGCAAAGAGTTGCGTCTTCTTCCTGGTCCTCTTTTGCTATTGACTTTGCTTTCGATTATAAGTTGGAGCAGTTCATACTTTTGATTTCTTATGATGTGACCAAAATATTGTGTTTTCCGTTCTTTTATTATAAGCATAAGCTCTCTTTCCTTATTCATCCTCCGCAAGTCTTCCGCATTTGTCGTATGGCTCATGTAGGATATTCTGAGCATTTTACGGTAACACCAGAGTTCGAATGCTTGGATTCTTTTTTGTGTTGCTTCTATCATTGTTCAGGCTTCAACACCATAGAGCAAGGTGAAGAAAACATAGCACTTAAGTATTCTAGTTCTCAATGAGATGCCCAGCTGGCGGTTGCATAGAACTTTTTGCATTTTGTAAAACATTGTACGTGCCTTTTCCAGGCGTATTCTTATCTCTAGTGAGTGGTCCCAAGTTTCATCAAGAGTACTTCCAAGGTACTCTTTCCAGATCTCCTCCTTGTTTATAATGGCTTTGGCAGTTTGCCATACAGCCAGTTACATGATCTTTTAATTTTATTAGGCGCAGTTAAAACTATTTGCAATCGAATAGACTAAAATAGATAAATATGAAATTGAGAAATTAGTACAAACATTAATGAAAAGAAAAGAAAAAAAATCAAATTAGAAATACTGGGTAGATATTCTGTGGTATCCACTGAATAAATACTTAATTTGGCTAGTTGGTCAACATGTTCATTATGTTTAATTCCACTGTGTGCTTTAGCCCATATAAATATCACATTTTTTTTATTTTCTTTTAAGTGTTTCACTAATTTTTTAATTAATATTATGTAGGGATTGAAGTATGTGGTTGGAAAAAAAGGTTGGTTAATGGCTGTAAGAACTGACATGGAATCTGAAACAATAATAACGGAGGATTCCCTGTTAGAAACAAAAAGTAGGGCTTGATATATGGCGATTGCTTCCGCACTAAATATGGAAATATTTGCTTTTAATTTAAACATTTTTTCTACCTTCTCCATAGGGATGTAAAAGGCACATCCTGTACCGTCTTCTGTTTTGGAGCCATCCGTGTAGATAGTACTGTAGTAATCCCAATTGGATAAGATGCTTGTAATAATGTTGTTGTTTGATCTTCCCGTGTTAACATAATTTGGTTTAATAAATTTAACGCTATAAAAAAAGTTTCAAAATCATTTATATCTGTGTGTGATTTTAAATTAATAGCTTCATCAGCAGAAACTGTGTTTTCTCTAAGAGCTTCACATAGAGTTGGAGAGTTATTCTTTTTCCAATATTTATTCGTTAAATCATAATTATTTAACTTTATTATTTCGGTATACAGGAAGGTGTTCTGATGTTTAATTTTCAGTAAAAATTTTTCGGCCAAGAAATGTCTTCTAAGAGAGATTGGAGGCTCAAGTGCTTCAACATAAAGGGGCTCAATAGGGGTTGTCTTCATGGCACCAATACAGATCCGCAAACACTGGTTTATAAATATGTTTAATTTGTTTAGTAAGTTTTTGCTGGCAGATCCATATAACCAACATCCATAATCTACGATAGAGCGAATATAAGTTCTATAGAAAAGTAAGGAAGTCTGAACATCTGTTCCCCACCAAGTTTTAGTTGTCATTTTCAGAAAGTTTAGGCCTTTTTCACATCTGTTTAACATATATTCTATGTGAAATTTCCATGTTAGCTTGTGATCCAGTAAAATGCCCAAATATTTAATTACCTTTTTAAAAGGAATTTCTCGCTGTTTTACTATAAATGTTTCTATATTAGGAATGTTATGTCTACTGAAAATGGTCATTGCTAATTTTGTGGCCGACAGGTGAAGGTGGTTCTTCCAATCATATTTCTACAACGTTGTAAGTATCCATTAAAAATCCAAAAGCTTCATCTCTCTTCTTTGTTTCACAGTATATGCTGAAGTCATCTGCATATTGGATGATCTTAAACGGATATTTTTCCAACTTTAATTTATGTAGGTCAGCTGTGTATAAATTGAAAAGAAAAGGACTTAAGACAGCTCCTTGTGGAATTCCTGTAAAAACATATCTTGGGCCTAATAAATGGTTGTTAAAATCCCTGACATAAACATGTCTTTCTGAATATAATCCGATAATAGCATATACTATTGCCTTAGGAATTTTAAAATCAGTAATCATTTTTTTACTCAAAATATTTAAGCTTAAGGTGTCATATGCTTTCTCAATATCAATAAAAATTGTTGGAAGAAAATTATTTCTAGAGAAATTATTTTGAATATTTGTCACTAAGGTTGTAAGTGCATCTAGCGTACCCACTCCTCTTTTGTATGCAAACTGACAGGGCGTAAGCAGGTCTTTTTTATGTAGCCACCATTCCAGCCTATGTTTTATCATACGTTCGAAAGTTTTTTGCACACATGATAGCAGAGAAATTGGTCTATACGAATGGGCCAAATTAGGGTCTTTACCTTGTTTAGGAATCGGTGTGATTATAATTTTTCTAAAATCTTCAATGCATTCACCTGCAAGCATCTCATCAAAAATTTGTAGAAGAAACCTTTTTGCTATAATTGGTAAATTCTGTAACATTGGATACTTTATTTGATCAAAACCCGGGGCAGTACTTTTTTTATTTTTTAAAGCATAATTTAGTTCATTGATGTGAAAATTATTTGCCAAAAAATGTTTTTTATCTAAAATGGTATGTTTAATATTTACAGTGGAAGGAACAGTCTGGGAAGCTATAAGATTAAAAAACACATCTATTAAATCTTCATTATGTGGCTTACCAAGCTTTATTGTTTTACGATTCATTTTTTTTGCTTGTTTCCATATCATGCTAGTTGGAGTATTTTTGTTGAGATTGGAACACCATTTAATCCAACTTTTTTTAGCTTTTTCTTTTAATCTTCTTTTAGTAAGTGCCATGCATTTTTGGTATGCAAAAAAATTATCTTTTGTGGAGTTTTCTTTGTATGCTTGCAGTACATGTTTTCTTTCAGAAATTATGTTGTCACATTCTGCATCCCACCAAGGTGAAGGTGTTCGATGTTTGCACTTAAATGGTCTGTATTATTTTAGAGTTCTTTGTGCTGCATTATTTATACAATTAATTAAGAATCCAAATTTTTCTTTGGTGGTTGGATATTCTGCATCAGTAAAGTTATAAAAGTAGTCTTCCACAAACTCTTTATATTGCTCCCAATTAGCACCTTTTAGGTTCCATCTATATCGCGGAATTGTGATGTCCTGCAGAATTTGTTGCATTGCAAGAGTTATTTTTATCATAAAATGATTCGATCCAAGTGTGTCAGAGTAAACTGCCCAATCTATATTACTAGCTACGTCCGAGGAGCAAAAGGTAACATCAATCATAGAATCATTGCAGCCTGGCCTGGTAATACACGTAGGTTCGCCAGTATTCATAACTACAAAATCGCAATTATTGCTTGCTTCAATGAGTTGTTTACCAACAGAATCGTTTTTATGCGATCCCCAGGTAGCATGATGCGCGTTAAAATCCCCACCAATAATACATGGAGTTGAAAACTGCGAAAAAATATTTACCCAATCAGTTTGTTAGTTTTAATATCCGGTGACCTATAACGGAAATATACTTAAAGTTTTATTGTTGAATTTAATATTAATACCGCAAACAAGAGGTCGACATTAAAATTGGAAACTATGCTTAATTCTAGGTATGAAATCGACTTTTTGACCAAAATGCAAATTTCTGAAAAACCATCATGTCTATCTTTACGAATTACATTATAACCTACGAAACTATATACTTTTTTGGGTTTAAACCATGTTTCGCTTATTATTGCTACATCAATATTATTATTTACAAGATAATGCATTAAACTATTTTTATTCGAAACAGCAGAACGTGCGTTCCACTGACAAATATTTAGTGTCTTTGGTAATGGAGTGAAGGTTACGTTTTACATGTGTCCTCCAACACTTTATTTATTCCTGTTTGAATTAAATCATTATTCAAATTTTTGATATCTTCAATAGTATGAATACTTTTTAAAAATTCAACTATAAAATCTGAAATTGACTTTACAATGTTTTTATTATTTAAATTTTGATAATTTGGTGGATTATTATTTCGAGGCAGTGGTTGATTAGGGCCAAACTGAAAAGGGAACATCGGTTGTGGAGGAGGACTGTCATTAGAAATTCGACGTTTTTTATTGCTATTGCTGGTAGAACTACGTGTAGGGTGGGTGGGCAAAACATAATTGCTATTATTCTTAAAATGTGTGTGTAAAAAGGAGTTAGAATTTACAGACTTAGATTCAACCGCTGGTAAAGGCGGAAAATTGGAGTTGGATAAAATAGAAAAACTGTTGTTTATAGATATACCAGAATAAGACATTTCACAATATTCTTTTGCCTCAATAAAGGAAATATTTTGTTCAACCATAATGTTCTTAATTTTACGTTGTTTTTCATAATGAGGACATTTTCTTGAAATAGAAACGTGGTCATTTGTTTTACAATATAAACAGCGAATTTCTGAATCGTGACAAACATGCTTTTCAGCTTTTACATTACTACACTTAATACATAATTCTTCAATATTTTTACATTGCTTAGAAATGTGACCATACCGTAGACATCTGAAGCACTGTGTAACTCTGCTGAAAAACCGCTCTACCGAAAAATATACACTATTTATTGAAATATAATTAGGTAAGGTGTTCCTTTCAAACGTTACAATAATGGTTTTTTTGGGGACATACTGTATATCACCATCCTTTTCTATTCTACGATGTGTACGTTTAACATCAAGTACTGTTGAAGGAGATGTTATGTTATCTAAAATATATTTCGTATCGTATTGAGTATCGATATCTTTTATCAAACCTTTAATTTCCAATAAATGATTTGGTATAAACGCTACAAGATCATTTTCAGATAAAAGAGGATTGTTTACTAAAGCATTGGCATCAGAACATGTTTTTAGACTAACTTTTATTCTATTTTTTCCAACAGATCTAATTTGATTAATATTTTTAATATTTAGCTTTTAACTGGTTCCAGCTGTTGCTTCAGAACTGGAAGTGGTATCCATGTCTTGTACGGGGACCGATAAATAATTTTCTGACTCCACAACATATTTAGAATTATCTGCACTCATTGTCTGGTTAATATTTACACCTAACGGCGTCTTTCTTTTTACAGCTTTCCCCATTTAGGGGGAGCTATCACAAAAAGAAAAGCTAGAGCTAGAGCTATTCCAAATTCTCTACAGGCTGTCATTCCTCGGTCCATTAAGCGTTGCAGGGCTTCAGCATTATCTGCCAGTATAACAATGTCATCAGCATATCGCAGGTTATTTAGACATTGCCCGTTTATAATTATACTATCCGAGGTGCCTTACAAAGCTTTCTGAAATATCTTCTCAGAGTAAACATTAAACAGCAGGGATGATAGGACACATCCCTGTCTTACTCCCTTCTCGATATTGATTTTTCCAGATGTTTCGCTTTTTATTCTGATTTTAGCCTTTTGTTCTTGGTAGAGGTTTGAAATGATCCTTAAGTCTTTATCGTCGATATTACATGACCTTAAAATATCTATTAGTTTATCATGTTTCACCAGCTCAAACGCCTTCTGAAAGTCTATAAAACACAAGTATACATCAGAATTATATTTTATGGTTTAGCAGTGTTTTTAAATCACAAGTACTGTACTGCGTGCCGCTTCGCGGACGTGTAACGAACACAATCGTCCTCCACCACTATGAGAACTGCACTGATTACTGTGCATCACAGTTCACGCAGGCTACACCTTCCACTGCTTACCATCCGTCGACAGCCGCCATTGTGCTGCCAGTGTGCTACTGACACGTAGGCTAGTCGGCTAATCTAATACGTTACTAGTAAACAGTGAACTTGATTAATTTTTTTCTTGATTCCTCTTATACAATAATGAGTGTAAAACCAGTTAAAACGGAAAATTGATAGTGAGAACAGAATTTACAAAGAAAGTTGGGAGAGTGATTACTTGATAGCTACCAATAATGGAAAGTTGCAGTGCTTAGTGTGCATGAATGTCATTTCAGTGCCTAAAGAATATAATGTGAGAAGACATTTCGCACCAGTGCATAAAAATAAGTATGCTAGGTACACAAATAAAAGTCAGCGTGCCCTAGTTGCAGATTTAAAGAAAAAGCTTAAACAGCAAACTGGTATGTTCAGTAAAATATTACACACTGATGGCAATTTGATAAAAAAATGTGCTGTTGAAATGGCCAAAGCTTTCGGTGATTCTAAAATGCCGGAGAAACTTGAATTAGTGCAACTTTTACATCAAACTATACAAAGAAGGATTGTTGCTATGGGTGAGCAAGTAGAAAAATATATGCTTAGCCTGGTTAAGAAAAGTTTATATTTCTCACTTTGTTTGGATGAAAGCAATGATCAAACCGATGTTAGTCAGCTGTTAATATTTGTGCGCACTACTTTTGATGATTTTACCAGTAAAGAGGAGTTATTTGATATTTGTCCACGTTATGGAACAACAAAAGAAAAAGACATCTATGAGGATGTGAAGAAAACAGTTGACAGAATTGGAGGCTTTGATAAATGTTCAGCCATAGCAACAGACAGGGCTTCATCAATGACAGGTAAAAAAATTGGATTAGTGGGTCTGCTTCGCGAGAATGTTGTCACTTGTCCAACAATTCATTGTATTATACATCATGTGAAAAATCAGTCAAGGAAGATCAAGTTTTCAAACCGTGATTAAGATTATAGATATGATTAGAGGTGGAAATCGACCTATTTTACACATACAACTTAAGCAGTTTTTAGTGGAAACAGAGGCTGAGTATGGAGACTTGCTAATCTACAACCATGTAAGGTGGATGAGTGCAGGAAAGTGCATGGAACGATTTTTTGCCATAAGAAAGGAAATCCCTGCATTCCTCAACAAATACGCTTTATCTGACACAATTAAACTGGAAAAGAAGTTTAAGGATCCAGAATTCTTAAAAAAGTTAGCTTTTATAACAGATCTGATTAATCATCTTAACATGGTAAACTTGAGTCTTCAAGGAAGAAACCAGACGGTTTCAGATTTGATCGGAATGATAAATGGATTCCGGAATGAGCTGAACGTGTTTAAACATGCTTTGGAAAAAAAAACAACCTGACACACTTCTCTAGCTCTCTGCAAATAGCAGAAAAATTCAACGGTGAGAGTTTTCATCGTGCATTTCACAAATTAAACAAGTTATTGATGAATTCAATACAAGATTTGAAGAAACTGAAAGTCTCAAAAGCAGTGTACTACTTTATAATAACCCTCTTGGAGCAACCATTGATGATCAACCTCCCAACTTACAGCTTGAGTTATGTATTCTTCAAACAGACATGTTCCTAATCACCAGACAAGAAAAGGGACCTAAATTTTTCAAATTACTGTCAAAGGAGAAATTCCCAAACCTGCGAGATTTTGGACTGAAAATGACGTCAATGTTCGGAAGCACATATACATGTGAAAGTGCATTTTCCTCCATAAAATACATAAAAAATAAAAACAGAAGCAACCTTATCGATTCTTCCTTACGTCATCTTATGAGAGTGTCTACAACTGAACTAGAGGTGGAGATTTCTTCATTCGTGGATGAAGCCGATCGACCATAGTCCTCACACTAATTGGAAACATCTTTTTCGTTGTTTTACAATGGTTATCTTGATTATTGAAAAGTGTTATCAATCATCATCCTTAGTAGTTCTTGTTTTCTTCATGCCTAGTCTATCACATATTCCTTGGAGTAAATCGCTTTCGAAGTTCCCGCCTTGGCCACTTCATATCTCCAAAGGCACTCCAAATCGGCTGATATATTCTTGGGTCAACTTGTATCTGCAATGGTGGCGGCCTTCTGGTCTGGAAGTGCGTAAATTTTTACTTACTTAGTAAAGTAATCAATTACTACCAACATGTACTTGCCTCCATTTTCAATTTCTGAAAATGGCCCAGCAATGTTCAAAGGTATTCTTTCAAACGAACTTCCAATATTATATTGTCTCATAGGAGCTCTTCTTTCTCGGTTAGGGCCGTTACTCGTAGCACAAATATAGTACTTTTCTTACACCAGTCTTTTACGTCGTCGGAACTGTTTATCCAATAAAACCGTTCCCAAATTCGCTGAAGGGTTTTCTTTACACCAAAATGCACTCCCTATGGACTATCGTGTAACTAACGAAGTACTTCGGGTATTCTGTTCTTTGGGATCACCAACTGACTTCTTTTGTCTGAACTGTCATCATTTTCCAGGACTCGTTTGAGCAAGTTATCTTCCATGATAAATAAGTTTTACTGGGACCAATACGTCTTAACTACTAAGCATAGGATTGATATCTCTTGCCAAGGTGGTCGACAGTTTTCTGCTTACATTTTCAGATTTTCTGTACAACTGGATCTCTCTCTTGTTCTTCCCTTATCTTAGTAGGCGTCCAGTCGTCGTTGACTATCGTCGTTCTTAGCATTGCTGCTTCCTTGGATTCCATTTTGTTGCAGTGGGAACACTTTGCTGAGCATGTCCTGATGGAAAGAGAATCAGCGTTTTGGTGGCTAACTCCGGTCCGGTGCTCAATCTTAAAATCGTATTCTTGGAGTCGTTTAATCCACCTGGCTATGTGACTCTCTGGATTCTTAGACTACATTAACCACTTATGGGCGGCATGTTCAGTTCGGATTAAAAGTTTTCTTCCATATGGGTATTGATAGAAGTGCTCTACTGATCTCACTACTGCCAGAAGTTCTCTTCTCCTGACGCAATAGTTCCGCTCAGGTTTTGAGAGAACTTTACTAAAATATCTAAGGACTCTTTTCTATCCTCCTTGAATCTGAGACAGCACTCCTCCAATTCCCACATCTTGCATCTGTATCTAATTTGAACTCTCCTTCTGGCAATGGATACCCTAAAATTGGTGCTGTAATTAAATGCTTTTTTAAGGTCTCAAACGCATTTTGGCAGTCTGTATCCAGCGGTAATCTCTTGCTTCCTCTGTGAGTCGCGTTAATGGCTTAGCGTTATCTGCAAACCTCTTAATAAACCTCCGGTAGTAAATATAGAGACCAAGAAAACTTTCTACTTGATGTTTGTTAGTTGTTTCTGAGCCATTCATTAATGGAATCGATTTTTCCCTTATCCACGGCCACTTTTTCTTTACTGACTATATGACCCAAATAATTGACTTTACCTTGAAACACCTGGCACTTCTTGGAGTTTAACATCAATTGGGCAGCTTTAAGTCGATTAACAACGTGTTCTAAATTCTTCAGATTGTCTTCAAATGTCTCCCCCAAGACGATTATGTCATCTAGATAAACCAGGCATGTTTTCCAAGATAACCCTCTCAACACATTTTCCATAAGCCTCTCAAATGTTGCAGGAGCATTACAGAGTCCAAATGGCATAACGTTGAATTGCCTCAATCCAGATCCTGTGGTGAAGGCTGTCTTTTCTTTATCTACCGGGACCATTTCTATCTGCCAGTATCCAGACTTAAACTCCAAAGTAGAAAACAATTTACTTCCAGCCAATGTGTCCAATGTGTCGTCGATGGAAGGCAGAGAATAACTATCTTTCTTAGTAACGTTGTTATACAGTCACAGAACGTCGTTGTATGTATGACACATATGGTCCATATTATGGATTTTGATAATATTAAAATTTTATGTAGTGAAAGTAATAAATTCAAAAGAACTTTTTTGGAAATTTAAAGTTTGTATTAGCAAAAGTGATAATAATTTAAACAAAAGGTCAGAAATTCAAAATATAAGCAAAATTTATAATTATATTATTTCTATGTAGTTTATATATGAAATCAGTAAAATATCACATTTTGATTTAATTTTCCATGTATTTGTTACATTTTTTCAGGACATCTATCAATGGTGAATAAATCTTCTTCTTTTTTGTTACCAAACAAAAAAGAATTTTTAAACAAAATTTTTTTTGACAATATAATTGTCAAAAATAAAAATTTTAGGTTGGTATTTATGACATTGAGGCTTATTTGTAATTGTCACTATTCAATTTTATATACAAATACAATTGTTTTTGTGTTAAGAAACTTTTTCAAAATTATACTAAAATTTCAGAGAAACATTTATTAAAATATAACATTTTTATATTAATATTTTTTGTAATATGTTAGCAGCATTTGTATATACCAAACTAATTTTATTTGGTGAGTTAACAAAATTTTTTATTTCTAGTTCAACTTTGTAAGATATTTTGTATTTTAAGCACCTCTTGATAATAGATGTAAACACAATTGAAAGCTCGAGTAAAAAATAGTTTTGTAACCAAAGGGAAAGTCAGTTTTAAAGCAAAAATTTTAGTTTCTCTGGAAACAGTAATGGGGTTTTTTCTTAATGATTGTAAACAAAATAAAGTTTTTGTGATTAGATAGTTTTTTTAATGGGAGAATTGATAGTCGATGTATGGCGTAGAGTGGGTGGTTGTCTTTTGATCATCGAAAGGAAAGGTCGCGTCTCGATAGAGGGTATGTTATTGAGTTTGGATACCGGGATTGTGAAAGAAAGTTGGCAGAATTGTGGAAGAAGATTACAAGTCGATAAAAAGATATTCTTGGATCTAAAGGGGCAGTTTCTGGAATACGTAGGAAATAGTTTGTCGGCACCAAGTTGACAGAAAGAGGTCCTTGTGTCATTGAGAAGTAGCTGAGTGTTTGGAGAATTAAATGTCAAGTGTTAATTGTTGGAGAATTGAGTCAGGTGTTTCGTACAGTGGCTGCAGGAGGATTGCAGATACGAAAAGAAGAAAGCCGAGGCGAATAGTGGCAGATCACATTGCTGTGGAGCGTGGACGATTCTGGGTATGGTCCAAATACAATCTACGAAGGAAAGGTCAGTGATTTTCTGTTCAGAATTAAAAATTTTGGAACTGAATGAGTCTTGTTGACATTATAGTCGTACCATTTTATCTCAAGAGTAGACTTCATTTGTAAAATGTTTAAAGTTCTGTTTTTGCAATAAAGTAAATATTGAAAAATCAGAAAAATATAAAATTTTAAAGGTATTCACTAAAATTGGCTTTAAATTGGTTTTGTTTTCAAGAAGACTTAAAATATTCTTTTTGTGTAAATTTATTGTATTCATTTACGCTGATTGATAAGATAACGGCACAATTTGATAATTGTTTTATTCTTCTTTAAATAAAAAAAGAATACCAATTTTTTGTAACATACTGTTTTTATTATTATCCTTTTTCTCTATCCCGATAAAGGACAACTAGGAAATCTTTGGACCCACACAACATAGGTTAATATAAGGAGATTTTTCACCCTGAGAACAATTAAGTTATGTTTTTGATTTGCTCAATTAATCAAGTAAAAAAGTAATAACATATATATATATATATATATATATATATATATATAATATATATAATATATATATATATATATGTATGTACATATATTATAATATAATGTATGCATAAACAGACAATTACACAAAAACACATAAACATACACAACTAAAAACAGACAATTACCCCTATTTATGCTAAATCAATTCTTCTGTCGGATTTCTCTAATATATCGGAGGATAAATCACCCACAAACATCTTCCTACAACTCTCTATACTATAGCTTCATTAGAAAATATAAAGACGTATCAATTTAACTTAACGATAACGACCCATTTCGCCAAATCAGGTTTCGTTTCATCAACTATCCGAAAGCTAAAAAGTCTGTTGTATGTTTCTACAATACTTGTTTTTCTCGGCATCAAAACAAGGTCAGCAAATGGGTCAGATAATGGAGCAGTCAATATAAAGAAAACATAAAAAATTGTGAGTGTTTAGGGATAGGAACACAGATCCGGTTTCGAGAAGATGTTATGCTCGAATTTGTTATGCATTTAATTTTTTTTTAAGATTTCGCAGTTTATTTGAGAGTTCTTAGCTACATAATTTTAATTATTAGTTCTTATGTTTCATGTCCTATTTTTAAAAAAATAATGACTTTATTAATAAATTTACTAAAATCGAAAACGATCGTAACAATTGAAGACTACATGGGAAAAAACGATACTGGATATGAGACTCAGGTGTACAGAAAACCAACACAAACCAATAGATATTTAAATTTCAAATCAGATCACAATATTACTGCAAAAAAGGGAATAATTAAATCCTTATACGATAGAGCCAAAACTTACTTGTTCTAACGAAAATTCGTTCTTGGAGGAGAAACATTTGCTAACATCTGTTTTATTAAAAAATGATTGTCATTTATCGTTTATAAATGTGAAATTTTTAACAATCGATCGAATAAAACAGAATAACTTATAACGAGATCCTACAGCATACACAAGGAATCATACAACGGATAGGAAATAAATTCAACATTTCAACAACATTCAAAACAACAAACACGTTGAGATCTATTTTGTCCAAAACCAAACCTAACATTGAACAAGAAAGGACAAAGAATTGCATTTATAAAATACCTTGTAAATGCGATCAGATTTATTTAGGTGAAACATCAAGGGCATTCAATGTTAGAATAAGTGAACATCAATCTTATATTAAAAATAGAGAATTTGATCTCTATTTGAATGATCTGAATGATTCTCATATATGTAAACACGCGTGAGATAATAAACATAGGGTTCAATGGAATAATTCGAATGTAGTCCTAAAAGAAACGGATGGTAAAAAAGAAAAATCAAAGAAGCGGCTATAATTATGCTAAATGAGGCCAATTGTGTCGCAAATTCCTCGGTAGAATGTAGTAGGATCTGGTTACCAATATTGAAAGAGGAAGTTATTAATAAGAAAATACCAGTATTAGTAAGTCAGTAACATATAGAGGATACATCATTTATGTTTTTTTAAATAACGAAACATATAAAATCAGAATTTTGGTGTTTATTGAAGGTAAACTAAATGCACGAACAAATACTTACCATGTCGGGATAGTATTATGAGGTTTTTTTCCTGGTTTTTCCCTCATAATTTACTATGGAATCACTAACAGGAGAATTTTACTGTCATCATGTCATGTGTTTGTCTTTTTAAAGACGAATTACATGCTATGATTTTTTTCTGACGGATATTCTCAAGTTAAAGTTGATTTCATGTAATCGAATGAACTATCTTATAAGTAAAGTCGTCCCAGGAGCGCAACTCAACAATATTGGCAATATCATTTTAAAATCGTCTACTTTAAAATGCATAATGTATGTCTGAATTGTCAATATAAATGAGTCAGATAAAATTAAATTATTAGAAGAATTTTTCACTATGTAACAAAAAACAAAATTTGTTTAATTTACTGTTTGTATTTTGAGAACGATTTCCGAAGTGGAAATTGAAACGTCAATAAACGTATTTTTATCTTTAATTGTGGCGTATTCCCAGTTAAATAGTAATTAATTTAAAATGCCACAAGAAAATAGCTTCAAAACAATATTGATTATTAATACGAAAAGTAAGGACAGCAAAATTGAAGAGGCTTTACAGTAAAAAACTACAAGAAAACGAAAAAGTTTTGAGCGAATACGTGATGTAGCTAAAGCGCTAAAACATTATCAGTGTTTTGAAAATATAACGGTTGAACAAAGAAATACAATTATTCGTAATTTTAATTCTATGCTGAATTGAGAAGAGCAAAGTATGTATTTGGGTGGTTTAATATCCATACTTCCTGTAACTCAAAGAAGGCCAAGAAAAGATGAAGAGAATTGCAACGTGAGAGATGACTCTTTTTATTACAGAATTTTACTTGCGGTAACTAATGATGAGGGGCATACATCACCTGCAAAAGACGTTCAGGTTTGTCAAAAAGCTTTTGTTGCTGGCATATTTTGTTGTTCATGGCATATTCACGAGAAGATTACAAACTGTACAAAAAGCCCTAATACATGGTACAACCGCCAAGAACAATAGAGGTAAACATGGCTCAAAACCCAATAAATTGTCTGAAGAAACTATGCAGTTAATTTTAAATCACATAAAATCATTCAAAGGACGCATGAGTCACTACAACCTAAAAAAATCTAGGAGGAAGTACCTTCCAGAGGAACTTAACATTAAAAAGATGTACAAAATGTTCCTCGAGAAACATCCCAATAGAGCAGTATGCTATGAAGTATATAGAAAAACATTCAACACACGCTTTAATATCTCCTTTGGGTATCCCAGAACCGACACTTACAGCATTTATGATGCTTCCAAAATAAAAATAAGGGAATGTAAAGATGAAAAATTAAGTAACAATAAAACACTGAAAACTTTGTTTTCAAACTTCCACAAAATTTATTTTAAATATTATCACTACAGCTGTTTCGGCTGATTGCCTTTCTCAAGTGATCTGTTTTGGCTTGGGTTTACAAATTTATAGTCTCTAATGAAATAGGTTGAGGAGGGGAGAACTGTTTGTCTCAAGCTGGTCATTCAGAATTATATCTGTGTTTTTTAATTTGTTTATTTCCATATATTCTAACAAAGATAGCTTAAGGCCTTTATTTTGAATGTGAAGAATTTTAAATCTAACAAGTTTAGACAACGATAGTACTAGAGAATTGTATAAAAAAAGATTGGAGCAACAACTACCACAGGAATTTAAACATAAAACAACAGAAGAGTTACATAGCATAATAAGAAAAGGAATACATCAAGCGGCCAAAGAAGCATTAGGAATAAGAGTAAACAAACTCAGAAAGACAAATAATTGGTGGAATGATGAACTACAGGAAATGAAAGATCAAAAGCAAAAATTATATCACAGATGGCTGGGAACAAAGGATCAAGAACACAAAAGAGAATATAGAGAAATGGTAAATAAATTTAAATCCACGATAATAGAGTCAAAAAATCAAAGCTGGGAGAGAAAATGTCAGGAATTAGATACGTATATTGGCGGCCGCAAATCAAGAGAATCCTGGAGATTTATAAAAAACATCAGATCCAACAGAACAGAACAAATAGCCATACACTCCATAGAGCCCGAAAAATGGGAAAAACACTATAAAACACTGTTAGTAGAAGAAAGACCGGAATTCAAAAACATAGAACAACATGAAATCCTGATTCAAGGAGAGCCTCCAACAATTAACATCGAAGAAACTAAAAAAGCTATATCATTGTTAAAAAATGGACGTGCTCCGGGCCCAGAGGGGATATATGCAGAGTTAATAAAAAATGGAACCAACAAACTATTCGAGATACTAACAGAAGTTTTCAATAGGCACTTGCACGGAGAACCACTGCCACAAAGTTGGAAAGAAGGATGGATTACATCTATCCATAAAAAAGGAAATAAGGAAGATTGCAATAACTATCGGGGTATAACTGTTACGAGTACGCTTAGCAGATTATACGGGAGAATTATAAAAGAACGCATATGCGAAGAATACCGTCCTTTTGAATCAGAAGAACAAAACGGATTCAGAGCGGGACGATCCACAATAGATAGTATTTTTTGCTTATCCCAAATACTCGAGAAAAGAACACTGAGATCTCGAGAAGTGCATTTACTTTTAGTCGATTTAACAAAAGCATATGACACCGTGCCTGTTGCGAAATTGTGGGAAGTATTGGAGAAAACCAGTATCAGCGTTTCACTAATCGACGCTATTAAAGATCTATATAACAACACAATATCAAAAGTTAAAATAGGAAATAAGGTTACTAATGGTTTTCAGGTAACAAAAGGACTGAAGCAAGGTTGTTGTTTATCTCCCATACTATTTAATATATATATCGACGAAGCACTCAGGCAATGGAAAAAGAAGTGTAAAGGGATGGGGCTGTCTATTGGGGATGAAACGTTATACACGCTGCATTATGCAGATGACCAGGTAGTTATTGCCCAAGACAAGGAAGACCTAGAGTATATGGCTAGAAAACTAATGGAAGAGTACAAAAAATGGGGCCTCGAAGTAAATTTACAAAAAACGCAATATCTTTGCATAGGAGGAGAAAATACTGCAGATGACCTCGACTTAGAAGACGGGAAAATTAAGAAATGCGATCAATGTATATATTTGGGGGTAAAACTAACAAAGACAGGAAGAACTGATGAAGCCATAAAAGACAGAATAACCAAAGGGAAACGAGTTATAGGTGCATTGAATTCAGTACTATGGCAGAAAAATATAAGACCGGAAACGAAAAAAAGAATATATAACACAATATTGAAACCAGTAATCGTGTATGGCTCAGAAGTATGGCAGTTATCACAAAAACTTAAAGGTAACCTCTTGGCAGTTGAAATGGATTTTTGGAGGAGAGCAGCGGGAAAGTCTCGATTAGAACATGTGAGAAATGAGGACATAAGAAATCAAATGAATGTACAAAGATCAATTATAGAAGACATCGAAAAACAACAACTGACATGGTACGGACATGTTAGACGTATGGGGGAAGAAAGACTACCAAAAAAAATATTAGAATGGGTACCACCAGAGAAAAGAAAACGAGGACGACCACCAACAACATGGATGCAAGGAATTTCAAAAGCCATGTCAGCAAGAAATCTATTTGAAGAAGACTGGCAGAATAGACAGGCTTGGCGAACGGGAACCCAAAGGCGGATTACGCTATAAACGGGATATATATATATAATATATATATATATATATATATATATATATAGAATTTTAAATTTGTCATTAAAAGAATGATTATGATCTAGAAGGTGAAGTGCATATGTCGAATCTGTTTTTCTATTCTTGAAAGCCCTTTTATGTTCTGCTATTCGTTTATCAAAGTTTCTACCAGTTTGACCGATGTAAGTTTTTGGGCAGTCGCCACATTGAAGTTTGTACACACCACTATTTAAGTGTTTTTTATTTTGGCTCTTGTTATTTTTAATATATTTGCCTAGGTTGTTATTTGTTCGGAAAGCTGGTGTTATTCCTTTCTTTTTTATGTGCTTGGCAATTTTTGTTGTTATTTTGCCTGTATATGTAATCGAGCAGAAGGTACTGGGTTTTTTCTCTGGTGGTGGAAATACTAATTTCAGGGCTTTCTTGTGTAGTTTTTGATTTAACATTTTATTAATTGTTTGTTCGTTGTATCCGTTGTTTACTGCTATTTGCTTAATTATATTTAATTCTGTCTCAAAGTTGTATTTTGACATCGGAATTTCTGTTAATCTATGTAACATACTATGATAAGCTGCCAGTTTATGTTGTGTTGGATGGGATGACGAATTGTGTATAGTCGTGTCAGTATGGGTAGGTTTATGAAATATGGAGAAGTCATGTTTGTTTTGAAGTCTGCTAATTTTTAAATCTAAAAAATTTATGGATTGATTTTGTTCTATTTCTATTGTAAATTCAATATGACTATGAAGTGAATTAATATATGATAAAAATTGGTCGAGTTGCCTGTTAGTTCCTGTGAAACATACCAGTACGTCGTCTACGTATCTCCACCAATATAAAAACTGTTTGAATACGGGATGTTTTGAAATATTTGTCTCTAGATGATCCATAAAAATATCTGATAGCAATGGGCTTAGAGGATTACCCATTATAAGTCCTGCGCTGTTATTTGTATAAATTTTATTATTAAATTCAAAGTAGTCCTGGTTTATGCAAACTTCAAGAAGATGTAAAATTCAAGAAAAATTAAGTAATAAATTAAAAACAGGTCAGAAACTTCACTTGCTGAAAGCACAGACATTTTACAAACGAAAAACAAAAGCTAAACTACGAGCAAGGATCTCAAGAGAATATGAAGTCATAGCCATGGACTATAATAAAAACCTTCCAATGCCTACTATTACGAGTAACGACGTGTATTATAAAAAGCAGTTGTCTTTCTACTCCTTTAATGTCCATCGACTTAGTGATGGACAATAACGTTGTTATATACTCGTACCCTGAGACAGTAGCTCGAAAGGGTGCCAATGAAGTTTGCTCATTTCTGTATAATATAATAAAATATATAGTATATATAGTATAATCATAAAATAAACATATTTGACTCTATTCCTGTGAGCTTTCCTATAAGAGGTCACTCTTACATGGAGACGGATAAATATTTTGTTATCGTTAATCAAAAAAGTGCAGCAGAAACCCCAGAAGATTGGGAAGCAGTGTAACGATTGGCTCGTCAAAATCCTGTGTCTTATAAAGTAGAAGTGCTTGATAACTACTTGGTGAGTAGCGGGGACACTTTTCTTGCACCTATGTATGTTACAAAAGCACCTTTTAAAACTAGACCAATAGGAGAATTAAGCGATTTCAAAGCAACATCCCAGACTAATTTATTTCAGAGACACCTACAATGGAACAATGGTTTCGGCTGTCATTAACAAAAAAGTGACTGGCAGGGAACCACCGTATACTGGAAAAGAATTTGTTTTTCCTTCTCGATCCTATACTGAGTCACTGCCCATTCCAATGGCAAAATACAAAGATCTCCAAGTTTAAAAAAAATTTGGTTGAGAAAAAGGAAGAATGTATTTTGATCAGCTAAAAAAAACATGACTTATTTTTTATCTTAAGAATTTTACAATGTTATTGATTCATTTAACAGATAATAATATTATTTTTAGCTTTAGTTAAGTTAAACAAGTCTAGTTCTGCTTATTTTTTTCTTTCGTTGAATTCATATTATATTATTTTGTCAATTACAGCGTTTTTGCCTTTTTCCTCCAGACCTTTGGTTGTTTTTTTTTAATTTCTCTCGTTACCTACTGTACATGACAATTTCACTTTTATAATATCATACTCTGTATATATGAGTTGTCAAATACTCAATACAATAGTGGTTTAGCATGTTTATTTAAGAATTATGAAGTTTTGAATCTAAAAATCGCGTTTTTCAAAAATTTAAAAAATTGTCTTACAGCGTTTTTTCCCATGTAGCCTTCAATTTTATACAAAGCTTTAATGTTTTTTCTCTAAGTTTAAGAAGAAACATAAATATATATATATATATATATATATATATATATATATATATATATATATATATATATATATATATATATATATCGCACACCTAGTTCAATAGTGCCACAAGTCCAAAATACAATAATTTCGAGAAATGAGCAAAACGTTCTGTAGCAAACGAGTTATGCCTTGTAAATAATTTATTTTTAGAATGACTGGCTTCAAAATTACAATTTAGTTAGCAAATTATACAGTTATTCGCTGGATCTTATTACAATTTATTAAAAATAAAACGTTAATTGTATTTTGATAGTTATGGCGATATTGCATTGTGAAGAAAGTCATTTATAAAACGATAAATAGGAGATACGGCGGCAACATAATAAAAAAAATCAACTAGTTCTTACAAAAAATATTTTTATTATTATTATTACAAGTGTGTATGAATATTTTTTTTAATTACTATTAACCAAGTCCTTATAAAAATTGTGATGAACAGGTAATATTAAGTTTTTATTGCACAGTTCCAAAAGGTGTTGCTTGGTGGATATCGATGGAGGCATTATGTACGCCTTTTTTAAATCGATTACTGCTTCCACAGTTGCTGAACGCCCCCTTGTCGATGCTTTAAAATGGACCTCTTCGAACTCATCGGCATTATAATCTGTTTTATAGAAGAAAGATCCAGGATTGCTTTTGACAACTTTAATAACTTGGATATCATTCCAGACTACCTTTTCATCTTTTGTATTCTTTGTAAAATTTCCTCCAATTTTTGAATTGAGATCTTTAAAGTCATAAAAGTCTTCTGTTGACATTTCTTTTACATTGTAAGGATTTCCCTGTTTTTTTGCAGATCTTATGATGACAGGCCATTGTGCAGGAACATAAATGGGACCTGTTTTAAGTATTTTCTTCTTTTGCCTCTCAATAGTTGCGTGCATGGCGTCCCCTTCATTTTGGGTATGTCCCACTGTTAAAAATTTATGTGTGATTGATTTAACATTAATTTTTCCAATTGCATAGAGATACATGGTAACTATAAATTTATTTTTATTTTGCCCAACACAATTGTCGCTATAAAATATAACGTCTTTATCATTACAATGATTTGAAAGATAATCAAACAGACACGTAGCTATTTCGTTTGAGCCGCGGTTAGCAATAGCCTCGTGCCAAAAGTAACAGTAACCAGTCTTTTGCAATATCTGAAAAATTGTAAAGTTGAAGCAGTTCAGGCGGCATTTATAGTAGAAGCTTGAAACATCTCCACAAGGTGTAGGAAGGATCGCCTGCAAATCAAAACAAGCTACCAATACTTGAGAATCATCTTTTGCTTTTGCTAGATCTTGTGCTTTTTCTTCTCTGCTTCTAATTTTATTATGGATATGTTTATTATAAGTTTGATGAAGAGTACCTTGCTGTTCAGCAGAAGAATTTTTATATGATTCACAAATTGCGCACTGATCTTTTTTTTGGCTGAAAGAAAGTTATGTTAAACTCAGTTTTGAAAATATGCTCGTAAGTGCATTTTTTAGCCACAGGCCTTCCTTCACTCTCTTCCTGTAGTTTGTAGTAGCGATACATTTGAGCTAAAGTAAGTGAACCATCTATGTATTCCTTTGTAGTTTGTGCTCTAAGATAATGTGATTCTACCCTTTGGAAAGAATTTATGTGTTCTCTTATTTTATTTTTCACCGGTCCAGTAACTGTTTCTCGTTTCATAAAAATATACCTGCTCTTTGTAATCATCTTGGCGAGGGTCTGTATGTAGATTTTCTTGATCTTCAAATGTATTTGCGGTATGATTTGATTGCACGGGTAACGCAACCGGAGTAAGCTAAAAAATTACATACATTAAGTAAAACCTCACTGTGATTTTTGTTGAAATACAAACCTCCGTCAACACAAAGGAGATGTCATTCATAACCTCATAACATCAACTCATAACATCATAATAATATCACTATACACTGTTTTCAGACTTTAAATCAAATAGTTGTACACTAAAAACGTGGATACCTCGTGCATAAATAATTGAGAACTAATTAAATCGTACCACTAATCTAACAATTTTTGCAGTTGTGGCCGTATTGAATTACATCGGTTGTATTGTGGCGGAGTGTATTATCGCCACATCTCCTAGTTATGGCCATATTGCATTTCAAAACTCTACAGTGTAATACCGAAATATCTTACTTTATACTTATACTTTACTTTATACTTAAAAAGTTCAATCGAACTACACCCGAACCATTCACGTGATTACGAAGCCACGATATTTTTCTTCTTCCCACACTTCTTTTGCCCTTAATTTTGCCCTGCATGATGTTTCTTAAAAGTTCGTACTTTTCACCTCTCACAATGTGCCCCAAGTATTCCATCTTTCTAGTTTTTATCTCATTTAGAATTTCGCATCTTTTGTCTAAAGTTTGGAGTACTTGCGTGTTAGTGATCGCGGTCCATCCATGATATTCTGAGAATGCGCCTATAGCACCACATCTCGAAAGCTTCGATTTTTTTTATGGTCAACTGTTTTAGTGTCCAAGCCTCAACTCCATATAACAGGGTAGAAAAGACATAACACCGCAGCATTCGTATTCGTAACTTTATATTGATATCACGATTGCAAAAGAGTTTGCGCATTCTATTAAAGACTGATCTAGCGATTTCTATTCTACATCTAATCTCTTTTGTTTGATCAGTATCGTCTGTAATCCAAGCACCTAGATATTTATAACAGGGCACACGCTCAATCGTTGTATTGTCTATTACAAGATTAGCTCTGATGTTCTTTAATTTCGTGATTACCATAAATTTAGTTAGTTTTTTTTCAAATTAATTTTCAAGCCGTAACAGGAGTGCACAGGGGGGCATAATTTTACCACTGATATTCAATCTGTACTCGGTGCACATTTTTGAAGTTTCTCTAAAAGATATTGATGAAGGCATCTTAATAAATGGAGTTAAGCTCAGAAACCTGCGGTATGCAGATAATACAATAGTGTTTTACAATACCATAAAACGACTGCAAAACCTAATAAACAACATAACGGAAACAAGTAAAACATATAGACTGGATATAAATGCCAGCAAAATCAAGCTAATAATCATCAGTTAGGAAAACACGCTTCTTATTCTAGTGCCGTCTTCACTAATGAAGGTTGGCTATAACCATTGCAAATTCGTCTCTATCTTTTGATTTTCTTAACAGCGTTTGTGTGTAACCCAGTCCAGTCGCGAATATTTTTCTGCCAGTATATTTGTCGGACCCCTACCAGCATTCCTTTTTCCTTTGATTTTACCCTTCATAATTAGCTGCAAAAACTCGTACTTATTATTTCTAAGTACGTGCCCCAAATATGCTGTCTTTGGCTTTTAATGGTGGGCAAAAATTTCCTCATTTTTAAAAAGGCTGCTCTTGATTGCTTTATTCTTGAGCTAATTTCTGATTTCGGATTTAGTTTTTTCGTAATTTAAAGTATTTCATTTTATCCACTTGCTCAATATGTTTATGTTTTATTTGGATCCTTATAACGACTTTTACCCTCTTACTAATAAACATGGTTTTTATTTTCTTTAGGGTTTTTGTTAAACCTGACTGTTCCCCAGTATCACAAATTGTGTTTTAGTAACGTCTGCAGGTTTGTCTCACTTTCAGCAATAATGACTGTATCGTCAGCATAACGGATGTTATTCCTAGTTTCACCTATAGATGGCGCTATACCAGTAAGAGTGTGTGTTTAAATGTAGCTCTAAAAAAACCTAAATTATTTAAGGTAAATCGCATTAATTTTAATAGTTTTCAGTACTAGTTAGTGAAGTTATACGAATAGTTATTACAAGTTTAAGGAAAATGCCATCAACGAGAAATACTCCTGAAATAATCAATAAAAGTGTTGTAGCACGTGTTAAGAAACTTGAAGAAGCTTTCAACAAGGTATGAAGGATCTAAGATCTCAAGTAACCAGTAATATCTCAGGTACCCAAATAGATTCTATAAATAATTTTAAGAAAAATATGTTAGAATTAATTAATTCCGTCAAAGAAGAATTAAATAAAGTGCAAAAACTTGTAATTCAAAACCAAAATAGCATTGAATATCTAAAACAAGACAAACGTCTTAAATGCCTTATTATCAATGGTGTCGAAGAGAAAGAGAAAGAAGACCTACCAGATGTTATTACAAATATAATCAACAATAAACTTAATATTCCTATCTTGCCAACCAATTTAGTTGATTGCTATCGACTAGGTAAAAAACGAAGTTATGATAAAAGGCCAAGACCGGTAGCCGTCGTGTTTGAAAAACAGATGGTTGAAAACAAAAGTGTTTAATCAGAAGAAAAATCTTAAAGGATGCAGTGTCGTGATTAGTGAAATGCTTTCTCCTGATTGTCAGGAATTATTAAGAAAAGTGAGAACATCTGTTGGTACTAGGAAGGCTTCCAGCATTTCTAAGGTTTCTAATTATAAGCACCTCTTAGCTAAACAGTAATTTAAAAATTTCAGAATTAAAAAAGAATAAATAGTTTATAGTTTATAAATTTAATATGTAATACTTTATGTTCATTGTAAAATACAATAATTTCATTATTTAGATATAGTCTATCTATCCTTTCTTTGGGGGGTTAGGTGGAAGAGCAGTTGAATGCCGCTGTTACACAGTGGTATACAAACTGAATCTCGCCCTACTGTATTAATTACAGAATCTTTGAGTTTGCTCCACGTAATGTTTACATTCTCAGTGTTTTTCATTTCTGATGTTAATTTCTTCATTTCTTGATTGATACAAGTTGAAGCCTGAGTAATTAAATATTTACCTTACAACTTTTGGATTTTATTATCTTTTTTACCCTCAGTTTCATTTTTGAGACAAGAAGATTATGGTCTGAGGGAACATCTGCTCCAGGAAAGGTCTTAACACTTACAATGGAATTTCTAAATTTTAAATTGGTTAGAATAAATTCGATCTAATTTCTAATGCAATTTTGTTCATTATACTGTGATGACCTCCAGGCATACAGTCTACGGGGGGTAATCAAAACCATGTGTTCATAATCGCCAGGTTTTGAGAGATTAAAATGTCGCACCTAAAAGCCAAAAAGTGCATTCTTGACTATGGGCGTTATGTTCAACAGCCACGACGTCACTTTAGAAACAAAAACACTACTTCTTAAAAATTACGTGTACTCAATGCTTCTGTATGGAGTAGAACAATAAAAGCGAAAACTCTATCAAAACTTTAGTCTATTGAGCTATGATTATACAGAATGATCATGAGGCTGTCCATGAAGAGACAAAGTAACCAATGAAGAAGTACTACGGAGGATGAACACATCCGCGGTTTTGTTCAACAACGTGAAGGACCGTAAGCTTTAGTACTTGGGACATATAATAAGAAATCAAGGGTTGTATTTATATAAACATTTATATAAAATGTATGTATAAAATATCTAAAATGGTTATTTAGACAAAAGTAACACTTTTTGAATAATTTATTAATTTATATATCGCTTAGCGTATAAACTTCTTGACGACGTCATATCAATATCAGTAATAACAAATGACCAGATTAAATTGATGTTCTAGTAGCAAATTCGATATTAGAAAGTTGGCTACTCCTTTATATCAAACCTTTGTGCTACCGTTTGCCTTTGGCAACAACTTTAAATATGACTATAATACAAATTGAAAGCCAAGTCTTGGCAAAGCATCACCGGAAAATTGAAAAATTGCTAATATCGGACAAAATGTCATTTTATATATACGTAAGCACATGGAAGGTTACTCAAAAGTGTAATTTAAAGCAGCCGGTTGAAGACACGCTGTTCATATTAGTAGTTATTATACTTATTTAAAGCTTCTTTACTTGGAGTTGTTATAAATATATATATATATATATATATATATATATATATAAATATATATATATATATATATATATATATATATATATATAATCACTTCTAATTCTGATCCAACTATAGCAGACATTTCTAATCTTTTATATCAGATTCCTACACCTCGAATTATACTGGGAGATTTTAATGCACATAATTCATTATGGGGCTCAAAAAAATTGACAAAAATGGGAAGAAAAATAGAAACTATCCTAAATAATCTCAATTTAAATCTATTTAATGACGGCAGGAATACTCGATATAATGCAGCAACAAGAGAGTTTTCAGCAATTGATTTGTCAATTTGTGAACCAAACTTGCAACCTAGTTTATCGTGGGACGCTTTACCTGATCTATATGGAAGTGATCACTTTCCCATCTTAGTTAATAATCTGTTGCACCATAAGCACAATACACATCACAAATGGTCCTTAATAAGCAACTGGACATTGTTCTCAACATTAATTTCTTTATTAGCTGTGAATCTTAGAGAAATGTTAGACTCAGAACAAGATATTAACGAAGAAAACATCCTTTTTTAATAAAGTCATCATTGATGCAGCGAATAAATCCATTGGAAAAACAGCTTTTCATCCAAAACATTCACCTGTACCGTGGTGGAACGATGCGTGCAAACAGGCAATAAGAGAATCTAAATCGGCTTTTAATAGATATAAACGATATAAAACTACTGAAAATCATTATGAATTTAAAACTATAAAAGCTAAATGCAGATTAATTATTAAAAAAGCAAGCAAGAGACCTGGCAAAAGTTTGTTTAGAAATCAATAGATCTACTCCAATTGGTCAAATCTGGAACATGAATAGAAGTATATCTGGAAAAAATTCACAACACTCTATAAATTACTTAATAAAAGACAATCAGACATTTACATCCGAATGCAGATATATCTGAAATAATGGCAAATCAATATTGTATCGCTTCTAGTGATAAAAGCTATTAACAGAATTCTTAAATAAGAAACGATTTGAAGAAAATAAAGGTATATCATTAATCAATGACATTTTACCAACATACAGTCCTATACACTTGATCAAACGTTTTTAAACTCTACACTTCGTTAGAAATACTATTCCAGGAGCAGATAATATACCTGCGCTTTTTCTACAGATCCTACCACTAGTAGGCCAAGAACTATTATTGCAACTATTTAATTTTATATGGATCAATAAGTTAATCCCACACATATGGCACTCGTCAATCATAGTTTCAATACACAAACTCATCATCAGTGGTGCTACAGCCCTATGAAAGAGCCTCGACCTTCCCAAGTCTATTACGCCAGGCATTCCTATCCATTGCCAACCGTTGCCAGTTTGCTGCGCCTATCTTTCTACCAGCCTCATCTACACCATCCTTCCATCTTAGTTTTGGCCTACCCCTTTTTCTACTTCCCACGGGTTCTGACATAAGAATTCTTCTAGGAGGGTTGTTCTGCTGTGATCTTGCTAGATGTCCTGCCCATCTTACTCTTTCTATTCTTATAAGAAATAGTCTTTACCACCAAATATTTGTAATATACACAATACACAAACTAGGTAATTCTAAATTTGAAGCAAAATCCTACAGACCAATCTCTCTCATGAATGTAATGTGTAAGTTGCTAGAAAAGATTATTGCCAATCGACTCATGTGGTATATTGAACATAAATATCTTATTATACCCAAACAAAGTGCATTTAGGAAAAATAGATCAATAATGTTTAGCCATATTCTTTGATATAAAAAAGGCTTTTGAACAGTATAGCAGATATTTTAACTACACTTCACAATTGGAAGATTCACGGTAACATGTTTGCTTTTATTTCAAACTTTCTACGGCAACGATATTTCCAAATTTGAATCAATAACCATGTGTCTGAATCTAAATTACAGAAAAATGAAATTCCGCAGGGCTGAAATCTAAGCGTATCGTTATTTTTAATTGCTATTAACAATGTTGTGTCGTACTGCAATGGCACATTTAAAACTTTTTGTATGCTGATGATCTGGTAGTTCTAGCAAAAAATAAAAACATATTATCTGCTTATAATCGTATTGCTACAGTTTTTAAGTCGATAGAATCGTGGTCCAACAATATTGGGCTCCAGTTTTTCGCCACAAAAACCAAAACTATACATTTTTCATGAAAATCAAATTCACAAAATGCTCTCAAATCTATTTTTATACAATTCTCCTATAGAATATACAAAAGAAATAAAATTCCTATTGATGCAACTGGACTGACTCAAAATGAAGTTGGACAAGTCATACATACTCGCCAAGACTATCGTGTCAAGCTGGACCAAACATTATGAAATCTGTTTCACATAAAAATTAAAAAAATTAAAAAAACTGGACAACGGATATGTTGTATATAACACCGCAAATCAAGCATTGCTTAAAACTTTGGATTCTCTTCAGAGTTCATTCGTTAGACTTGCTCTAGGAGCATACTGCACCAGTCCTGTGGACAGTCTACTCTGTGAAGCTGGAGAGCCACCGTTAAACCTAAGATGAAAATACTTAACTCTATCGTATGTCTCGAATATAAAATCTAACCCAAAAAACCCAGCTCTTTATCTTGCTGTTGCTAACAGGTTTCAGGAGGTCTACCACAAAATAAATAGGAGTCCTATACCTTTCTATGAACGAGATTCTTATCAGATTTTAATATTGAACTGTCCTCGAGCGCGACTAGTACGCACTCGAGACGCATCGCCCCGCCCCTAATTTTCCTATTGGTCCCTGACCTGTAATTACCTATTTATAGCTACATCTGCGTATATAAATATTGGCGATTTTCAGCTCAACCAGGTCAGTTCCTTACGGGCTCTCCGAGAGCTTAGTGCTCTCGAGGCTCTGCTTTTTCTTTTAGCTTCTCTGTGGCTGAGTATTTTATTCGGCTGAATATTTGGTGTTTTATTTCGACAACCTAAAAATTGTCATGTAAGAAATATCTTGCATTTTTTAAGGAAGTCACTGAAGAAGACGACCTGATGTATTATTTTCGATGTATTGTCATGTAGGAAAATACCTCGTCTTTATCAAGATGAGCCATCAAAGGAAAAACTTTTACAAGTCCATACACCGAAAGTGGACTTGGGTAGAGGAGCTTGCAACGCTGTTTTCGAAGCCCTCTACATACCACCCGGAGGCTTCAGAAGGCATTTAGCCCCTTAATTGTTCCCCGGGGTGACAGAACTACCTCACATTCATCCTTCCTGTAAAATAAATTTATGTTTTCCTTGGGTTGTTTCCTCTCCGATTTGCAACTTTAAACTTACAGCATATAACAAAAACAAAATGATACTCAATTTTTTTAAACTCACCTTCTCCATGTTCTCACACTGTACAAAAATTACCATTTTATATACACAGATGCATCCAAGATCATAAATGGAGTAGAAGCATATTTTGTAATATCTCATAAACATTCCATATAATTGTCTCATAAGACAAGTATTTTTACAGCAGAACTATTTGCCATCAATAAGGCCCTAATCTTTATTATAGAAAAAAAAACTTCTCAAATCTCTTATATTATCTGATTCATTTAGTTGTCTGACATCAATTTCTCAGATTTATCCCCCTCATCCAACATTACGGCAGACTAAGTTATTAATTTTATACCATATATATTGTGGCTAAACACCCCGTACGGGGTTAGGCCGCTTAAGCTCTCTAGATCTATTTTACGAGGTAGATCAGTCCTCATTCATTTAATTTTTCTTGATATTTTTCTCCACTGTTTCCTATCTCTGGTTTTTTCTCTCCATTGTCGTACGCCCGCCCTATTGAGATCGTTTGTTACTTCTTGTAGCCATGTAGATCTTGGTCTTCCACGTCTTCGTTTACCAGCTGGTGTCCATTCCAATATTGAGAATATTGTCGTAGATGGTCCTGATCTCCATATATGTCCTAGCCATTTTGCCCTTTGCTGTTTTATTTTACAAACTATATCCTCTTTAATTTCGTTTAGTAGTTCATGATTAGGCAGCATACATCATAGTCGGTCGAATTATTGTTTTATATATTTTCATTTTCGATTTTTTGCTCAGTAATTTATTTTTTAGAAGCTTTTTATTTGCATAGTATGTCTTATTTGCTGTAATCATCCTTTCTTTAATTTCTGTTTCCCTTTCTCCATTGTTTGCTAATAATATTCCCAAATACTTAAACTTTTCTACTTCTTCAAATATATATTCTCCCAGTCTAACCTTTTTGTTTTCATATTTTTTGTCAAATCTCATTATTTTTGTTTTTTCTTGATTTATTACTAATCCCATTACTTTCCTTCTGCTACCAATTCTTTTAACATACTTTCCATTTTTTTTCTGTTCTTTGTTATTATCACAATATCGTCGGCATATGCTATTATTTGTCCCTCTCTCGTTCTAAGTGTACCTTTGTTGATTTTTCTGACTATATATTCCAGGGCAAGATTAAACAGAGTTGCAGATAATGATTTACCTTTATTTATAACAAATTCTTCTGTGTCTCCTTCTTGTGTTTTTACAGTTACTACGGTTTTGCTCATTGTCATTTTTATTAATCGTCTTAATTTGTTGTGTATTCTCATTTGTCTCATAGCTGTAAGTAATTTCGCTCTGTTTATTGAATCAAATGCTTGTTGGAAGTCTATAAAAAGCAGTTCAATTTCTATTTTATATCCATAAGCTTTCTCCATAATTTGCATAATCTTACCGTATGTATGGCATCTGTTGTTGACTTTCCCCTAATAAATCCGCATTGATACTGTCCCATGATATTTGTTGTCGCTTTGGTCCAGTCTTCGTTGTATTAAGGTTGACATGATTTTATACGCTGTGTTTAATAATGTCAGTCCTCTATAATTATTACACATTTGTTGGTCTCCTTTTTTATGGATTGTGATAATTTGTCCTTTGTGCCATTCTTCTGGCATCTTTTCTTCGTCCCATATGACTTTTATTAATTGGTATATTTTTTCTCTGAGTTCATGTCCACCATATTTTATTAGTTCCATGTTTATACCGTCTATGCCTGGTGCTTTACCGTTGCGACTACTGTTTTTAATTTCCCCTTCATTTTATACCATATATTATACCAAAACAATTTGATAGTAGAGTTGCTCTGGGTATCGTCACACGTTGGAATAGATGGTAACGAAAAGGCAGATAGTCTAGCTAGGTCCGCGACATGACACACGAGTTTTAACCTTGTTTAGGTGTGAGCCTCTTTAAGGAATGGGTAACTCCTTTTTTTATTGGAGTTGTGAGGGTGTGATAAACGTCAATTAAATGATGCCCGATGTTAAGAAGTAGTGGACTACTAAAGAGCAGGGGGAAAAGAAGGTGACTTGTATGTGTGATCGATAAGAATCTATAAGAACGCACAAGAAGAAGTTCGATCTGCCTAGCATGCCAGTTGAACTACTTCAGGGGTTATCGTCCGCAGTAACCAATATAGTCGCATCAGTGGAAAATCTAATGGAGCATTTCGATTTAAAACCTTACTTAAAATTAAAATTGTACGATGTTTGGCAAACCCAATGACAGAGAAACACCACTAAATTGATAGAAAGAAAATCTTCCGTCCTTCTATGTAACTTCTGGCCTTTAAAGCGACAACATCAAGTCCTAATAACACATCTCAGATTAGGACACACTTCTACAACACATGAATACTTGTTGAAGAAAGAACAAGAACCTGTGTGTTTTGTTTATGAAATAACAGTTAAGGCTGTTTTATCGGTGCACCAAAATTTTTTTCTGTGTTATTTTACCGACAAAACGTCTCGAAATTTGGACATGTTATTCGAAATTATGTTGCCTTTAAAATGATGGTTTTACTTTTTTTATGTTTTTGAAACTTCTGTTAAAAAATTGGATTATACTGTTTAACGTTCTATTATAACCAAACTTTTTACGCCCATCACTCGAAAGAGTTTTTTTTTGTAATCGTTGATTTTTTTTTCACCTTTCTGTGTCCAGTAATAATCGAGAAAAGCGTATTCCAACTTTGAAAGAAAATTGCTAAAAAATACTGAAATCTAATAGTGAAACGTGTTACTCATCATTGTCGCCGTTATCTGCCGTTATCGCGTTCGTGACGTCAAATCAGAATTATTTTCAGTTCTTCATTCTTGTATTTTCCTTATCAACTTGCTTAGTTTTTATAGTTAACAGTATTCTTATTTATTTTAAAAACATTGAAATTCTTTAGTTTACGGGTATGTTTAAGTAATATATTATTAGTTTAGTGATATAAGTGGTATAAGTTACGCAGTGGTATGACTGCGAAATTGTTTATTTGTTTGTGACAACCAATTGTAATTGTTTTGATAATAATATTTATGTTATTTTAAATTTATTATAAATAAACACCATGGTGTTTTTTGCATTCACGTTTCACAAATTTTTATTCAATAATATAGTTAGCTAAGACATATAACTTAAAAATGCGGATAATTCTTTTTAAAACAATATCTACGATAATCAATCTAAAAAAGTATTCCGACAAAACTAATTTGAATGGAGAATAATGCATTTATTGTCATTAAACAACCGTGGGCCGGCGCCACTGAGTAAACATCGAAACAAGTTAACACTGCAGATTTCAAATTAGGCAGTCACGTAGGTCCTGACGTAAGCAGTGTAGAAAAGTAAGTGATACGCCTACTTCAAATCGCAGTGTGCTTTAACTGCGAAAACAGCCTTAAGCACATTTTGATTGACTGTCCAATATATTCAGTTGAAAGACTATATCACCACATTCCTGAAACATTAAAATAACTTCTAGGAGAATCTAAATACGTATCTGACTTGATAGAATTCTTGATATCTATATACTTTTTTAAAAAAAATTAATACAATACTTCAATAATTAAAATATATATTGTTTGCATTATTATATAATTAATATTTTGTTTATGCCTATGTATGTCTTTATCACTTTTTGTATTTTTCCTATGCTACTAGTCCTAAGTGGTTAAAGCAAAATAAATAAAATAAAATATAAAGTGTGCACACTTCAACTGTCAAATCAGTGTTACCAGTTTATTTTAAAATGTCACCTTTGTTCAATATCAACTATACAGGTATTTCTTGTAGCTTACTTTTATTTCTATGCATATGTAATAAAATAGGCTGTAATTCCAATGTACTTAGCTATTAGATCCTAAGAAGAAATGGTATCATGTGAGGTCACTTACTATGAGGCGGATGACGTGAATCGGGATTTATACTGTACCACCTGAATATCTGCACGTTCGTTACGTTGATTTTAAAAAAGCATTTGACAAAGTAAGACATAAAAAATTAGTCCAAATTTTAAAGACAAAAAACATAGACCGTAGGAACAAATAGTAACAAACCTCTACTTGAGTCAAAGAGAACAAATCGTAATAGATAACGAAGTTCATTGTCCAGTCCAGAAATTGAAATCAGGGGAGTAGTTGGGCAGGAATGTATTATGTTCCCATTACTATTTAATGTATATAGTAAAGCGATTTTGAAGAAGCATTACTATCTCAAAGTGAAGGAATAATAATTAACGGAAGATCTGCTGAACAACTCCAATTACTGCTAAACAAAACAAACAGTTTCTGTGGAAAATATGGACTAAAAATTAATATAAAAAAAGACCAAATACATGATAATAACAAAGAAAACAAATATACCAACAAACATACATTTGGGAAATGTACCGATAGAAAGGATTGATAAATACAAATATCTAGGAACCTGGATTTCAGACAATAATGATCAAATAACCGAAATAAGAGCTAGTATAGAAATATCAAGAAATGCGTTTAGAAAAATGAAAACAATTCTCTGCAACAAAGATCTTAGATTAGAACTGAAAGTAAGAGCACTGAGATGCTACGTGTTTTCGATACTGCAATATGGACTTAAAAGATGGACATTGAAGCAAGAACACATAAATAAGTTACAGTCCTTTGAAATGTGGTGATACAGGAGGATGCTTAGAATAGCGTGGACACAGAAGAAAACTAACACGGAAGTATTGCGAGAAATGGTCAAAGAATGCGAAATAATAAACACAATAAAAATAAGAAAGTTACAATATCTGAGACACTTAATGAGGGACAGCAATATGAACTGCTAAGGCTAATAATACAGGGAAAGATAAGAGGAGGAAGGAGTATAGGAAGAAGGAGAGTGTCATGGTTGAAGAATTTAACTGGTTTAAATGCAGTTCTATAGAACTCTTCAGAGCAGCAGTAGATAAAGTAAAAATAGTTATGATGATATCCAACTTCCGATTGGGAGGCGGTACTTAAACAAGAAGAACTAAATATCTATGTATTTTGTATTTCTTTATCACTTTTTGTATTATGTTAAGCTAATAAATCTAAGTGTTGGAAGCAAACTAAATATAAAACAACTCAGAAGTTAAAACACTTCACACTTATACTCTAGTATAAAAACAAATAGTTAAATCTTTTTAACCCTTTTTTGCCCGACGGGACTCTGAAGTCCCAAAATTTTAAATCGTTATGATTTTCTTATTACGGCAGAAGTTGGCGTAATTCCTGACGGGACGGACGCGTACAACGGTTATGAAAGAATCTTTCACCGGTTGTATTCGTTGACAATCGTGGGTAATCGAATTTAGTGTAACCGTAACTGCTGGCGGTGGACGTTTGTTGATGCAAGCATAGTTATTCGTGTTTACAATTATTGTTTATGCTGTTTCTGCGGAATTTTATTTGTGAATCAGACGCAATATACTTTAGGGTAAGCACCAATTAAATATTTATTTTGTTATGATGATAATTACGTCTCATATTACTACACAATGCCCTGGGACTCTCAAGTCCCGTCAGGATTCAAAACATGTTTTTATTTTATATTACTTTCTTTTAGAATGTCACGTAAGTGGAAGGATTTTATGAAAAAGCCTTTATCAGAAAAGGAACTAGAGGAACTGGCAATACAAATTCTGGACCTACCAGATGATGTCGACATTAGTGAATTTGAAGACAGCGATTTTGACGATAATGAAATAAGAGATGTTAGTCCGTCTGCAGCTGAAGAAAGTGAAGTAGTTGAAAATGATGTAGGTGAGATTGAAGAATCAGGAACAGGAGAAGCTATGGTTGAGGACGAACTAAATGAAAAAGTTGAACTTCTTGAAGCTAACCGGAAATGGCATAAGAAAGATGTCATCGAAATTATTCAAAGTTACCACTTAGAAGAAGGAGCAGTGAGTCCAGAGTTCGCAGGTTGCACAACGCCTACAGATGTTTTTCTTAGACTACTTGGAGATATTGTGGAGAAGATTACCTATCAAAGTAATTTGTATGCAGTGCAGAACAACAAGATACTGAATATGAAGGAGGGTGAATTACTGGCCTTTATAGGGCTGAACTTTTTAATGGGGTACCATCAACTGCCCTCGTGGAAAATGTACTGGAATACTTCAGAAGACTTACATGTGCCTCTTGTTTCGAAAACCATGTCAAGGAATCGTTTCGAGATGATATTAGCAAATCTACATGTCAACGATAACCATCAAATTTCCAACGACAATAAAGATAAGGCATTTAAAATTCGACCAATGATAGATACTCTAAACAAACAATTTACTAAATGTTATCAGGGTACAAGAAAACTAAGTGTGGATGAAACTATGATCGTTTTTAAAGGGCGAAGTAGCTTGAAACAATATAATCCGAAAAAGCCCATCAAAAGGGGCTACAAATTATGGTCTATTGCAGACCAAAATGGTTTTATTTTACAGTTTGACTTATATCAAGGCAAAAACGAAAAATTGCAGACCGAATTCGAGAACTATGGTTTAGGAGAAAGAGTAGTCCTATCATTAACCAAGATGTACTGGAATGAAGGAAGAATTATTTATTTTGATAATTTCTTTACGAGCGTAAAATTACTAGAAAGATTAAAACTAGAAAACACATTAGCATGTGGTACAATTCGTAAAAATAGGAAGGACTTGCCTCGAAATGTAAAAGAAAAGCAGTTACAGCGCGGAGATTTCGATTATATGTATTCTAATACTAACATCGGTTATTTTGTGTGGATGGATAACAGAGCAGTTCACATTGCAACTAACTTTCATGGATCAGAAGTAAAACATGTTTCCAGAAAACAAAGAGATGGTTCGAGTATAAACTTACCATGCCCTAGCGTTGTGGAAGACTACAATAAAAATATGGGCGGCGTTGACCTTGCCGATCAACTACGTAGTTCATACTGTGTAGATAGAAAATCACGTAAATGGTGGCACCGTCTATTCTGGGGTATGTTGGACATTGCCTTTGTGAATTCATATATTATATATAATGAATTATACGAAAAAACCAGCCAGCTGGAGGCAAGAAGATCGGTTGCTATGGGACTTATAACATACGCAACTGAAGCAAAGAAGCGAGGTTCCCGAAGTTTTGAGTCATCTACACCAAACAAAAGGAGGAAGTATAAATACAGCGTGTTGGATGACGTCAGATTGGGAAATTTGGGGAAACACTGGCCTGTTTTTACCACCAATAGGGGAAGATGTGAATATTGCAGCTCACTTGCATTAGAGTCTAGACCTCAATCAAAGTGTTCATTTTGTGGTGCCTATTTGTGTTGTAATTCAAATAAAAACTGTTTTGCGATGTACCACAGCCTTCCTACTTCGTTGTAAGTTCTGTCTAATAGTAATCATTTATAGAAAATAATAAAAGCTTTTATTTTTAGCATTTTTTGTTCTATAGCAACAGAAATCGCTAATAGTTATCTCCTGATAGAATCTCCTATCCTAATTCCTGACGGGACTTGTAAGTCCCATCTCTTTGAAAAGAGTCTTTGTGGCAAAAAAAAAAAAAAATTAAATTATGCTTAAGCTATCTTATTATATCGATACATGTAAAAAAAATTGTTTTTTTTTGAAAAATCTTAATTTGGGCAAAAAAGGGTTAAAAAAGTGTCGTCAAAATTTACGTACTAGCGTAACGTTTTTGATCTGAACAGATCATCCTCAGAGCCTTGTGTAATTAAAGCTAACAATAAAGTTATCGGTAAGACCTCCATATATGGGTTTACATCATTCCAAATGTTACATTTTAATTATGTTGTGACTCTAGATCGATGACAATGGATAAATTTTAATTACTTTAGAGACTACATGTCTCACTGCTCGATTTTTAACACGTGGTACTTGCCAGTTAAAAGGACACAGACCAACTGTCGTTTTAAATGACAAGTACCACGTGTTAAAAATCGAGCAGTGAGAAATGTAGTCTCTAAAGTAATTAAAATTTATCCATTGTCATCGACCTAGAGTCACAACATAATTAACCCTTTGTGTCTATACCCAGGTACCTGGGTATCCTTGGTAATTGTTTTATCTGAATCATTGACGATAGTATAAATATTTTTATTCGAGCTTCTAGTTATTCCTAAAATTATTTAAAACGAAGAGATTTATAATAAAAACCAAAGAAAAAAATGCATATAATATATTAAAATTACCTGTCAAAGTCTTTACACCATTACGTCCACACCCGTGGCACCCGGGTAACACTAATGTTTAGTAAATTATGAAGCTCTGTCTAGTTTTTTTATAATAAAAGTGATATGGAAACGATAAATAAAAGTTACATTTTAAACACATTGTCCACACTTACTTATATTTACTGAGTGTTCGTTACATAGTGGACGATTACAAACATTACATGATTTTCGTGTCTTTCTTAGCCGCTTTTTCGCTAAAGACATACAAATGTAGCAGTTTCCAACAATTTTGAGGCGTCCAGTGGAATCTCGAAGTGGTAATGACTCTGCAGTATTACTTGAATCTGTAGGTAGAGGTTTTCCTAACATACACTCAATTCCTGACCTTGATGAAAAATTTCGGTATACATTTGGTACTTTAGATCTAGCAGAAATTGCAGGCATCACTAGTTGTTTCCCTAAGTCTTGTAGAAAAATTCGACGCTTACTGGTTTCAGTAGAACTCTGTGGATTATTCTCTGTATAAATATATAGGTTGCTAGGCAAGCTACGTCTAGGATATTGTAAAAGAAGGCTACTGGCCAACGCAAAGTTCTGCGTTTAGTGGAATAATGAGAAACCATTTTGTCCATGTTGTCTACGCCTCCTTTAGTTGTATTATAGAACTGAATTATTTCAGATTTATTTTTTAAGCCACTTACATTATCGTTTTCATGCATTGTTGACAGCAAGATAACGCTTTTTTTCTTTTTTGGTACATATGAACAAATAGTAACACGATCTGCACTGAATCGCGTGTAATGACGATTCAGGCTCACGCTCTAGCGAAGGCAGCATTTATTGTGGAATATATGGTTTGTTTCTTTTCAAAGTACCAACTAATGATAAATTCCAAGGCAACAGGAGACGGGCTAGTGGAAGAGTTGTGAAAAAATTATCCATTGTTATGTTTCGTCCAGAATTTTTGTATCGGTAACACAAATCTTTTACAACGCGTTCACCTTGATTAGTTTCACGTCCAGTCGAATTTTTTCCAGTATAAATTTGTCCAGTAAGTGGATACGAATTATTGGCGTCACAAACCCACCAAACCTTGATGCCATACTTGGCAGGTTTTGCTGGCATATATTGCGTGAAACGTGTCCTACCTCTAAAAGGAAATAACTGTTCATCCACAGTAAGAGAATCCGACGGTACATAGTTACGACGTAAATTATCATTGAGAAGATGAAATATATCTGTAATAGCTGCAGCTTTATCATTTTGCAAACGTTCTGCACGTGTTTTGTCATTGTCAAACCGAAAGAATCTGCTGATGCTCCAAAAGCGATTTATGCCCATACTTGCTCGGTACAAAGGATGAGAGTCTGTTTTCCATAATCTTTGAGTGCTCTGAATTTGAATGCCGTACTCCTGCTGTAATAAGAATACCTAAGTATGCATCAAATTCTTCTGTTGTGAGTGACTTCCAAACATTTCGAGGTTTGTCGGGGTTTTCAACATTATACTTTTCACAAACGCTATTAGCTTTTCGATTGGTTTCGCGTATAATTATGTCACACATTACGTCACTGAAAACACATTTGAATGTATCTCTAATCGAAAGAGTTTTAGTAGAACGTACTGGGCCCGTTTTTTCACGCAAAAGGTTACGTTTCAGTGTTCGACTTGCAGTAAACGGTTTTCGTTGCCAAATCGTTTTATCTTTTGCAACCAGAACATCACTTTGGGAAGAACTTCCTTGAAAATCGTCAAAATCTTCATCACTACTATCGTCGCCGTCGGTATCGATTTCAATCTTATTATTGATATCAGTAAAAACGTCCTCTACGTCAGAAGCTTCATCTCCATCCGGTTTGCTTTGCGAAACATAGTCCTCATCTGATTCCTGGTTTTCGATATTTTTGTCTACTTCCTCATCTATATCGTCTATAAATTGTTGCAAGTACTTCTGTTGCTTTTCATACGTCATTCTAAAATTAAATGATCTATGTATAAAACATTGTAAAAATAAACAGTAATAACTTACCTTCTAAATTCGCTAGCACTCACTTCTCTTCTTGCCATTATTACAAGTAATTACAACATAAAACACGCATATAGTCACAAAAATATTAACAACTTGTAAGCACAGTTAAATAAACACTGATAGCAAACAAAGAAAAATCCCAATTGTCTGTTATTTTCGGAATGTACAAGCGAAGTTTACCGAAACAATGCCGGGTACCTGGGTAGCACGGGTATAGACTCCCGTATCAGGTACTTGGGTATAGACATAACGGTTAAAATGTAACATTTGGAATAACGTAAACCCATATATGGAGGTCTCACCGATAACCCTATTGTCAGCACTGAGGATGATCTGTTCAAATCAAAAACGTTATGCTAGTACTTAAATTTTGACGACACTTTTTTAAAAAGTTTTAACTATTTGTTTTTATACCACTATACAAGCGTGAAGTGTTTTAACTTCTGTTTTTTTAAGGATCGTATACAGCCATCTACGGGGTTTTTCCCATTAATTTTAAATAAAAAACAATTATTTCTCTATTTTAAAAAACTAATCTTGGTCTAAATGACACAATATTGGTTAGTTTTACGATAAGACAAAAGAATTCGAACAAGAGACCTAAAAAATATTTTTGTAATTTTTAGATATAAAGTGTAGATGTGCATATCTTTTAAAAAGAGCTAAATTCAGAAATATATTAAACTCATTTTCATAAAATATTTCCCCATAAATTTATTGCCTAAACTTACATTTCATGATGTCTTCCTTTTTCAAATACAACTTTTCCTACAAAATTGTTTTCCCACAATTACAAAGAGAAACAGCGTTGAAACACGGATAAATTACCAAATTCAATATCTCGACGTAGCGAATCCCCGAATGATGTATGATCTGCCCAACATAAAATTTAACCAGCCCCAACCCTCCCGATAAAAACATCAGACTCCTTTTTGAAACATGTTCTGGCGTAATTTATACAAGCAATTCCAGCTCGCTATATATTATTCAGTAATACACATTTAAAGTGTTCACAATGTTGTTGAACTATTCTGCTTATCCTTAATTTCGTGTCTTTTCTAATAGACCGAGTATTGCATCTTCCGGTAGATACCTATATGGAATTTTATAGAGCGTGGCTAAAATATGGAACATATTTATTATACGTTTATACAGGAAATACTCCCCAATTTTAGTATTTTATATGCATAGCATTTTTCACTGAATTCTGGTGGTAAAGTCGGGTTCATCGATATTTCGTCCATCGGCAAATTCAAACAGTATTCAAACAATATTATTTTCATGATAACATAATATATATGATTATGAAATTCGAGTAACGGATGTCCAGGGACGTATCGCAATATTGGTTGTTTCACCGACACAAATTTTTTTATACAAGTATTAAATCAGAAAATAATAATGTGTAATGTGTATATTATCTCTTACGCTCCATGATGTTACAATAATTGTGTGAGTCTAATCTAAAAATGTATAAAATCATATATGGTAATGCTCACAATTAATAAGATTCCGGAGTAAGTTCCCCAATCGGATCTCCGGGGGGGACAGTTATGAGTACCTATGAAAAAGAAAAAGCAGCAAAACCACAATTTTTTAAAAAGTTGCACATGGAATGGGAAAACTATGGCAAGGAGTGGAAAAATAGACAATGCCATTTAGGAAATGGAAAGAATGGTCATTGACATAATGGAAATAAGTGAGATGAGATGTCCCGGAACAGGAAGCATTGACAAAAAAGATCACAGAATATTCTACTAAGGGTCACTAGATGGAAAACTAGAGCCTGGAGTTGGTGTGATAATAACGAGAAAAATTAGTAGATGTATTTTAAATTTTGTCCCAGTGTCCAACAGAGTAATACTACTGCAAATAAGAGCCAATCCAGTGAAAGTAAACATAACACAAATATACGCTCCCACTGCAGATAAAGACGACGAGGAAGTAGAGACTCTCTACCAAAGCATAGAGGATATATTAGAACGAATACCTAAACATGAAGTCAGCATCATAATGGGGGATTTCAATGCAAAACTTGGGGCCGAACGAAAAACGTCTCTAATCGGACCTTTTGGGTTAGGACAAAGAAACGAAAGTGGTGACACACTAGAAATATTCGCAGAACATAACAAGCTAGTGGTTCTGAACACATTTTATAAACTACCACCGAGGAGATTGTATACATGGAAGGCACCAGCAGATAAACCCCATAACGTAATTAGAAACCAGATAGATTATATATTGGTAAATAGAAGATTCAGAAACAGTTTTAAATCTGTAAAAACATATCCAGGAGCGGACATTGAATCTGACCACATACCTTTAGTGGGAGTCATGCATGTGAGACTGAAGACAATAAAAAAAAGTCTAGATCTAACTACGACATGACAGCCCTGCAACATCCGGAAGTTAAAAAGCAAGTGGGGAAATATATTAACAACCAAGTTAAACAACTAAAAGAAGAAAATAACATCAAACGAGAAATCAATCAATTCGAAGAAATAATTAAAAAAACTAAACAAGATCTGCTAAAACCAAACAAAGAAGAAATCTTGGATGACTCCAGAAATCCTTCACTTAATGGAACGCAGAAGGTTAATTAAAGATAATAAAGATGAGTATAAAAAAATGCAGGCTTACATCAGAAGAAAAATAAGAGAAGCTAAAGAAAAAGAAGCTGTAGAGAAATGTACAGAAATAGAAAGACTACAAGCCAAGCATGACAATTTTAATGTACACAAAAAGGTAAAGGAAATAACGGGTACTTTTAAAAAATAGACTCTGCGGACGTAAATCTGCATTTCTACCATTTTTATAAAAGGGGGGATTTTACCCCTAAAATGCAAAAAGCGCAAGTTGAGCATATGTCACGATTGAAGTTGAGGGTAAAATATACTCAATTCCAAATTTTCATCGATGGAGGTTCACCGAAATCGACGGTAAGAGTTGATTTTTATCTTTATTCAGTGTAATAATATGCTAATTAAATTTAATGAATGTTTTTAACTCAGATTTTTATGTCTTTTTATAACACTAACTTTAATACAGGTATATCTCTTTTGGGGATTTACTATGGTGAAAACATTAGTACAAAACTGCGAATTTATTGGAGCTGAAATTAAACACAATATGTGGTTCGGAAATCAGATCAGGTGTCCTTGACAGATTCTTACGAAAAACAAATATTTTATTTACTTTACAACCCCAGCATTGGAAACAGTGACTTTTTTATACAAAAGCACAGTAATTTTTAAAATACCGGTTGAATATTAATCGAAAAAATTACACTTCAGCCTCTTTAAGGAGCTTTTTATCTCTCAGCCAAAAGGGAGCCAGAAGGGTTGCCAAGCAGTCGTAAATTAGATTTTTAAAATTGCAAATACCCCACTCGCAACGGCAATTTATTATTGATTATTCTCGGAAACCCGAGATAAGAACTTCTTCCAATATTAACGCCTAATTTCCTGCATCTTCTGAGCCCATAAAAATCTTTATCTAAACTCGCACTATATTTTCTTTACTTCAATAAATTACAAATTGAATAATTTAGTCTAGACTTGGAACTTTTAGAAACCTGCGTTTGAATAATGAATCGGCCTGTTTGTGGAGATATAGCGCTGGGGATGTTAAAACTATCAGCCCATATTTTAAACCATATCAAAGAAAGTTTTTAAGACTATTTTATAAAATTTGCAGCAAACACATTTACAGTGCATTTTGTTTCACAAATATCAACAGGTGTGCAAATATTTAAGACTTGATGGTAAACATAAATATTTAAAAGTTGTCAAAAATTTTAAAGTCAAAGTTTGAGCAGGAATTTTGGATAACAAAACCTAATATGGTCAGTATTTCTTCCCAACAATTCAAATAGTGAAAATTATTGACACTTTCTACAAAACGTATGTAAGAGTAAGAAAAAAGAAGTACTTGTGACTCGTTTGGATAAAATATATAGTCCGTCTAGAAAGTATCGGAAAAAAGAAAGCAGAATTATAATTTTACGGTATTTATTTCTATCACTTGAAGTATTAAATTTCAACAAATAATTCATCTATTACTTATACAACCTCCATTTAATCTAAACACTTACTAAAGTCCAGGTACACCCGAAACTAGGTCAAGGCCATAATTTTCGATAATGGTGTTCTTGGCCTGTAAAACTGACTCAATTAAATCTTCTTTATCTCGCGGCGCTACTCGTTCCACATCAATGTTCATCAGTCCCCATATGTTTTCAATGAGGCTAAGATCTGGAGATGCAGCTGGCCACGGAATTGTTGCCAATTCGTGTTCTTGCATCCAAACGTGAGTATAAGCAGAAGTATGGCGTCTTTCATTATCTTGCTGAAAACGCCACCCCTCTAGATATAAAACATGATTTGTTTCTAGAAGAAAACCATTTAGGATGTCAAAATATTTCGCACTATCAACAGTACCATTAACTATACAGAGAGGTGTAGCACCACGCTGAGATATGGCTCCCCAAACCATTATTTTAGTGGGAAATTTGGAAATTTGAACGGTGACATTTTCGCTTGATAGGACTTTTAGATGATTTGCACCAAGCTGGAAACAACTTTCATCAGATATAAAGACATTAAAATTATCTTCTCGAAAACGAATACAAAAATCTATTCTTCGTTGCCTTTGCAGAGGTGTCATTGTAGGGATTTTTTTGGATTTCCTTGATATGTAGCCTTGCTTTTTTAGTGACATGCGGACAGTTTCTGGGCATACTTTTATTCTTCGTTGATTTCCAAATCTGTTCGCTAATTTTCGAAACCCTAGGCGCGGATTTTGTCGTCCTAAAGCCACTAAAGCATTTACATTGTTTTTAATAGTTATTTTGAATTGTTAAATAGTTAACGCGCGAATTTTACGCGTTCTACACGAAACTGGTCTATGTCTCATATCTATGCCATTTTTTATCCTCTTTATTGTCTCATCCAATGCACTTTTTACGAGTTCAGTCAATTGCACTAATTTTTTAACGTTTCGGACACCCTTTCTATACAAATATTCCACCACTTTTCATTTTTCTACTTGCGACATTATTTCACAAATCTTAAGTCTGTTTACAAACAACAATATTTGACAGATGGTGTTGTCATACGATTTTGTCCATAACCTACTATCGGCACAACCTACTTGATGCATCACTTTTGGCTTAAAATGTAACAAAAAGAAAATCTATTAAAATTAGGAAAAATATAAAATTCCGGATACTTTCTAGACGGACTATATAAATGTTTTGGATGGGTTGGAGTCAATAAAAGGGACTGTTGGTTAACTGTTTTTTATCTCGAGCTTTTAATTGTGGTTACAAGTATTATCAAGAGTTGTTAAAAAATACAAAATATCTTACACAGTTGAACAAGAAAGAAAAAAAATTGTTAACTCATCAAATAAAATTAGTTTGGTTAATAAAATTGCTGCTAACATATTTCTAAAAAAAGTATTATAAAAATGTTCTTATCTAATAAATGCTTCTCTGAAATTTTAATATAATTTTGAAAAAGTTTCTTAACACAAAAACAATTCAATTTATAAATAAGTTAGAACAGCGACCAATTACAATTATAAGCCTCAATGTCATAAATGCCAACTTAAAATTTTTTTTTTGACAATATTATATTGCCAAAAATAAAATTTTGTTTAAAAATTCTTTTTTGTTTAGTAACAAAAAAGAAGAAGATTTATTCACCATTGATAGATGCCTGAAAAAATGTAACAAATATATGGAAAATTAAATCAAAATGTGATATTTTACTGGTTTTATATATAAACTACAAAGAATTATTATAATTATAAATTTTGCTTAGATTTTGAATTTTTGATCTTTTGTTTAAATCGTTATCACGTTTGCTAATACAAATCATTTCCAAAAAAGTCCTTTTGAATTTATTACTTTCACTACACAACATTTTAATGTTATCAAAATCCATAATATGGTCTTTGACGATTACATGCTCTGCCAAAGCACAAGATGGTTTTTTAATTCTGCAATAACTTTTGTGAGAAATAATGCGATTTGAAAGATTTCTTCCCGTCTCACTAACATACGCAGCAATACACTGAGTACAACTAATGCTGTATTCTACATTTGTTTTATCTAATTCGTATATAGGATACTTAGTTTTGGAATATAAAGATGAAATAGTTTTGATATTCTTTGTTGCTATTTTGTATTGTCAATAAACGTTAGTGTTTTTATTAATTTAGGTATTAATGATGATATAAAAAGTAGTGAATGATAATAAATGTTCTGATTGTTAGATACAATGTTTTGATTTACCAAAAAATGGTGTTTTACCAAAAAAGCTTTCTCAATAGCCCCTTTTACTAACTACAACCCATCCAGAACATATAATATATACATATATATATATATATATATATATATATATATATATATATATATATATATATATATATATATATATATATATATATAGGTATATATATATAATATATATATATATATATATATATATATATATATATATATATTATAGTGATATTTCAAGTCTTGGTGCGCCAAGCAATTAATTAGCTAATTAATTAATTAATTAATTAAAATTATTTAAATGATATGATTATGACTCTATCACACTTTTTAATTCTCTTATCTCAGGGTTAAATTCGTGCTTCAATATCTATGCTATTACATGTGAAAGGTAAGGTCCAAAGAATACCGGAATAATAAAAAACACATATGATATAACACTATATATTGAAATAAAAATAATGAAATAATTCACACTCAAATGTTTTCAATAAACAAAATCTCATATAATGATTCTCAAAATTTTGTTCTACGTACGTGAACCTTCAAAATTAATGGTACAAACAATATTAATTGAAATCTCAAAATCCCAAATTATTCTAACTCTCCTAATCAAAATATTTATATCCTTTCTAAATTAAGTGTAAAAATTGTGTTATCAATAAAAGAAAAACTGCAGAAAACAAAAATATCTCTCTCTGATGATGAGTGGTCCAAATCCTTGTTCCTTGTAGACTATATTATCTACTCTCAGGCGCTCCCTAGGTAATCAGCAATCTTACAACAAATTGTTGCAAGTATATCGTCCTTAATGATCTCCTTCAAAAGCACGAATTATTCAAATTATGATAGCCTTTCTCCTCTCGATAAACTGAATCTCTCGTTGGCCAGAGTGAAAAATGACTCTTGGAATATCTTCTCTTTACGATAAACTGAATCTCTCGTTGGCCTGAACAGTGACTCTTGGAATATAAGTAGAAAAATATGACTTACAATATTTTGCTGCTTCAGCTTCTGTCAGATACACTAACTCCACAAAAACTCACTAACATTCAACACTACTGCTTGCTACCTCTCGGGAACCGCCAGAGAACAATCACTGTTCGTCTTACAGACTTGGAAAACCAACTGATTATCTTTTCTCTCTCAAAAATCTAGCTAAACTTTCATTCCTACATACCTATCCCACCTTTTTCAATCTCCGCCAATCAAAGCTCGTCACAATTCTCCCATTTTTTCATTTCGATAACAAACAAATTTTTACCTATAATTATAAAATTTCCTAAAACTTATTTACAAATAATATTTTTCTACGATTCTTAAAAACTAACAAAAACCTATCTTTCTAAAATCTATTCTATTGTCCTTAATCACTGCATTAATGTATTTGGAAAACCCGGTTCAATTGTCTTTGGATTTCACTTAAAATTATGCGGGTCACTCAAGTATATTATAACAAAGAAAATAATTTATGCATAGCTTACATTTTGTTTAATACAGGTAATCCAAAAATTTAAAGACTTTCCTTCTTCGAAATGTTTGTTGGGTATTATCCTACTTATCTGAATTATTTTAATGTTTTTGAACTTTGAAATATTTTAAACAAACCAATATTTTTCTCGATTTTACATATCATAACAATATATATATATATATATATATATATATATTTATATATATATATATATATATATATATATATATATATATTTATATATATATATTTAAATATATATATTTATATATATATATATATATATATATATATATATATATGTATATATATAGGTATATATATATGGGTTCTTATATCGGTCTTAAGGTAGAGAAATATAAAGACAATTACAATAAAAATGCTTTATCTATTTTGAAGACGTTTCGCTTTCTTATTCTGAAAGCATAATTATTTCATCTAAAACGTACAATATGAGAACTACAACAAACAGGGAAAAGATGTTACAAGTTGTACCTTAAAAAGACATGTAGCAGTCAATGATATTAAAAAATATGTTAGTAAGCTCAAGTAAAAGGACGTTATACGGTAATATTGTATAAACAATCAATTAACTAAAAACAATTAGCAACTTATTAAATATTAGCACAGCAAAAGAACATGTGGTCTAATATACATGTATTATTTTTTTAACATTAAGTAGTCAATGAAGAACTAAGAATATCATAAATTCACTTCCAACTATCTGAGCAATATTTATGGTTTAATAGCCCCTTGCCACTTGCCACTTGCACGCCACTTAGGTGGGCTCTCTCCCTTAGTGAGAGCGCCCACCAAAGTGGCGTGGCACGTGGCACGTAGCAAGTAGCATGCGTCTAGCATGTTACATAAAATATAACCAATGCAAACGAATTATTAGATCGAATGACGTCACTGTCATTTTGGTGTGCGCTGAATCATTCGTTTTCATTGGTTACATTTTAAGTAACATGCTAGACGCGTGCTACTTGCTACGTGCCACGTGCCACGCCACTTTAGTGGGCGCTCTCATTTAGGGCGAGCGCCCACCAAAGTGGCGTGGCAAGTAGCACGTAGCAAGTAGCACGCGTCTAGCATGTTTCTTAAAATGTAACCAATGAAAACGAATGATTAGAATGAATGACGTCACTGTCATTTTGGTGTACGCTGAATCATTCGTTTTCATTGGTTACATTTTAAGAAACATGCTAGACGCGTGCTACTTGCCACTTGCTACGTACCACGCCACTTTGGTGGGCGCTCTCCCTAAGTGAGAGCACCCACAGGATAATGCTACTATCTTATCCACGTTAAAAGAGAATAAATTAGAATCAGACCATGTTTTTATTTTCAGTAGATTAGACCATTTTGATAAAGTTTTAACACGTGGTAAAAACTGCTTCCTTAGTGAGAGCGCCCACCTAAGTGGCGTGGCACGTGGCAAGTGGCAAGTAGCAAGCGTCTAGTCATTTGTTTTCATTGGTTACATTTAAAGAAACATGCTAGACGCGTGTTACTTACTACGTACTACTTGCCACGCCAGTTTGGTAGGCGCTCTCGCTTAGGTATTGATATGCAACGGCAGAATAAAAATGTAAAGTAAGAGCAAACTTTCTAATTTCAGGAAAATATTCCCCAGATACTGTTTGTTTTGCAGTTTTATTAAACAAACGATTATATAATTGTTTATTTGGTCCAACTTCTTCCATAATTATATGGACTTGGTCTTCATTAAATATTTTGATAGCTCTCTTACGATACTACTCAACTTAAAAATTCTTTTCCCTTGAGCCCAAACCCTTTTTGGTAATATCCGCACTGGTTTAGTTTTAAATATATTTTTAGCAGAAAGTATTTGGATTTGCCTTCTAAATTTCTTCTTTCTTGGAATTTTAAAAAAAATAGATTTAGACTCAAATAATAAAACAATAAATTTTGTGATATTAAAAAATATTACAAAAATGTGACCTTTTATAAATAGGTAAGTCATAGGCATGAAGTAATCTTGGTAAGTTGGTACCCTATACACTTTAAATTTTCTACATTTCTTTTCAAAATAAATATACCTTCTTATGTATGTACGCTTGAAAATGGTCTCTGTCTATAGGGATCAAAACATCAGTGAACAAATATGCAAATAAATATATTGTATCTTATGTATGCTATGACATATCCTTATTATGTACACTCATTGTGTTGCATTAATTTACCATGTAAACGCGATGCTTTTCTTTAACCCTTTCAATGCGGAAAGCGCACCGGTGCGCTTTGTTCATTTTTAATAAAATGCGAACGGCGCACCGGCGCGCTCTCGAAACACATACTTTTATATGCTTATTTAAAAACGTCGCAGTTATCAGAAGTATTTTAAATATGTTTCGCACTTACATAAATATATGTAATGCTGATATGTGAAATCCGTTTTTCGGGGTTTCACATAGGTAGCTAGTAATGGATTTTCTAATATAACCTGTTTATTTATCGTTTAAACGTTAGTCAGTGAGTGACTTATTTGTTCTATTTTTACAATAATGGCAGAATTATGTGAAGCTGGTCCCTCAGGGATAAAAAAACGTAAAATTATTCAAGTTAGAAATCCAAAAAAAGTAACGGAGGAGGAACTGATGCAATTTTTATATAATTCAGACACTGAAAGCGATTATGAATTGGACGATTGTAAGTAAATAAATTTCTAAAATTTGTGATTTTGACAAAACTTATTTTTTAAGCTTTTGATGAAGATTATTCGGAGAGGGAATCATCGGAAAGTGAAACTGAAGACAATGTGCAAGAGGAATTAGCAAATACTTTGGAAAATAACATTGAGAATAATACTTTTGACGAAAATACTGAATTACGTCCCAGGATCAATCAGGATACATGGACAGAAACTAGTGAAGGTATGACTCAAATTCCTTTTAACAAAGTAAATCAATTACTAGTAGATTCTCCTGGCCAAGAACCTTACGAGTGGTTTAGGTTATTAGTGGACGATTCACTGTTAAATATGATAGTATTGCAGACTAATAATTATGCCCTAGAAGTACTCTCTGTTAGTAGTGGACAACGTTCAAGAATTTCTGCGTGGAAACCGCTAACTGTATCGGAATTACTTATTTTTATAGCATTAACTCTACACACGGGAACCATCAAATTGCCTCGTATAAACGACTACTGGAAAAAGCATAGGCTATTTTCAAATTGTTTTCCTAGGTATATGAGTAGAGACCGATATTTTTTAATAATGAGGTGTTTACATTTTTGTGAAAATGTACCAGCTACTGAGCTACCTCCTGCAGATCGTCTGTATAAAGTACGACCTTTGATGAACCATTTTAATATGAAAATGCAGACATTATATTATCCTGGGAAGCATTTGTCTTTGGACGAGTCAATGGTACTTTGGAAAGGCAAACTTGCTTTTAGACAATATCTTCCAAAAAAAAAGCATAGATATGGTGTAAAACTCTATATGTTAACGGAGACAGATGGAACTGTGTTGGATTTTACTATATATGCTGGTGCAAACGATACTCTAAGTGGTAAAAATCATACAGAAAAAGTTGTGCTGTTCTTGATGAGGAACTTTTTGAATAGTGGTCATTCCCTATACATGGATAATTATTATAATAGTGTTACCCTAGCCAAAGAGTTGTTAAATCGAAATACCTTCTGTACAGGAACCATTCGTAAGGATAGGATCGGTAATCCATCTGAAGTCACAAAAGCAAACTTAAAAAAAGGAGAATCCAAAGGTATGTACTGCAAAAAAGTTTTAGTAGGTAAATGGAAAGATAAAAGGGATGTGGTGTATATTTCAACCGAATACGAGAATATAATGAAAACTACAACAAATAGAAGGGGAAATGAAGTAGAAAAACCTTTGCCTGTACTTATGTATAACAGACATATGGGAGGAATAGATCACAGAGATCAGATGTGTGCTTATTATCCAATGCTACGTAAAACTTTAAGATGGTATAAGAAAATTGGCATTCACATGTTTCAATTATATTTGCAAAACTCTCATAGCCTTTTCAATAAGTACTCTGGTAAAAAATTATCTCTGTATCAGTTTCGTCTAGAAATTTTAGAAAAACTGTTACCAGATGAGCCGCAACAAATAAAGGTACATCAAAACTTAGAACATTTACCTACAAAAATGACAGTTCGAAATGATAAGAACAGAATTCTGAGAAAAAAATGTCGGATGTGTGCTAAAAATAATATACGAAAAGATACTCCATATCACTGCACAACATGTCCAGAACAGCCCGGTCTCTGCATAGGAAGTTGCTTCCAGAAATATCACGATAACTAATAAGTTTTTTTAATTCACGCTATTATATATGTTTTTGCCAAAGGATGTTGCTAATTTGAAATAATATTGTTATTTTTTTTGTAAAATTTGTATTTGTTTACTTAAAACTTTTGTCAATTCTGTTGTAACACTTTTCGCTGTTATGTTTCTAGTTTGTAGGTTATGAAATAAAAATTAATTTTTCTGCATTTTTATTTTTTTGATCACGGCGCACCGGTGCGCTTTACGCATTTTATTAAATTTTCTTTAAAGAAATGCGGCGGACGCACCGGTGCGCTTTACAAAAAATTACCTTAAAATCAGTTGAACTATCTTCCTATAAGACGTTACAACTTAGTAAACTAAAACTTTTAAAATTTACTTTAAAAAAAATATTGCCGCACAGGGCAACATCCTACTATGATACTCCGCATTGAAAGGGTTAAACAGTGGGGGTATCTTTGGAAGTGGATGGATTTGTTGTTGAACTGGGTAATATGTCCGAGTCATATGGAGTTTAATTGGGATTATAAGCTACATCAAATTCACCACTTCTAGACTACAAAATTATTAAATAGCATATAAACACCCAATCTTATATTTTTATTAAGCTTTGAACAAAATTAAAATAAACATAGGGCAAAAAAAACTTACATATCTTTGTCTAACAATAATTTTACTAGGAATGGCACCAGGCTACAACCTTGATTTTGAAGATGATGACATATCAAAATCCTCCTCTGTAAAATGTTCTGAACATAAATATGAAAATATCCTTTTAGCCATCTCCGTTTTTCCAACAAAATTAACCCAAATTGACATATGAGTTTCGTTCTTGAGAAACCTAAAAATTGAAATGTTTTATATAGAAGGTATAAGGTATGTATTATAAAGTTTAGATTGTCTACCTTCTATTTAAACATTGTGAGGCATAGATAGGCCTCCCTGTTAATCTCCATTGGTCTCTATTTTGGGCGATCTGCATCCAGTCCTTTCCTGCCGTTCTCTTAAGATCGTCAGTCCATCTCATCTGTGGTCTTCCTCTTTTTCTTTTCTTTTCCCATGGTCTCCAGTGTAGAATTCGCTTATTCCATCTTTCATCATTTTGCCGGAGAGTGTGACCGGCGAAGTTCCATTTAAGTTTTGCAACCTGTCTTGATACATCGTTCACCTTTGTTTTTTCTCTGATCCATGAGTTTCTTTTCCTGTCTTTAAGACCGATACCCAGCATCTGTCTTTCCATTGCTCTTTGTGTTTTGGATATCCTGTCGATGTTCTCCTTTGTGAAAGTCCATGTTTGTGAGCCATATGTGATAACTGGTAAAATGCACTGGTTGAATACTTTCGTTCGCATATATTGAGGGAACTTTTTATTTTTTAGAATATATGATAGTTTACCAAATGAGGCCCATGCTAGTCTAGTTCTTCTTTTTATTTCTTCTGTTTGATTGTCCCTGTTCAGCTTTATTATCTGTCCTAGGTATATGTATTCTGCCACCTGCTCTAATTTATTCTGTTTGACTACTATTTCTAATTGGTCTTCTTGGTTTGTCATAGTCGTTGGCATAGTCTTGGTTTTACTATAGTTCATCTCTAGACCTACCTCTGTCGCTTTTCTATCTAGTTCCTCAACCATCTTCTGTAACTCTTCCTTCTTATCTGTTATCAGGACTATATCGTCTGCACATCTCAAGTGGTTCAAGAGCTCTCCATTTATTCTTATTCCGTATGTATCCCATTCTAATTTTTTAAATATGTCTTCCATAGCCTAATTGAACAATTTTGGCGATATTGTGTCTCCCTGCCTGATTCCTCTTTCAAATTTTATTGGTTCTGTAGCGTGTTCGTTCGTCAATTTTATTGTGGTACTCGCATTTTTGTATATGTTTGTTATTAGGTCCATGTACCTATAATCAATTCTGCCGTTCTGTAGTGATTGTTTAATGGCTCAATGGTCTATGCTGCCAAACGCCTTTCGGAAGTCTATGAATGCCATGTATAATGGGATTTGATACTCGTTCGACTTTTCAATCAGTATTTTTACTGTTAGCATGTGATCTCTAGTACTAAAACCCTTTCTGACTCCTGCTTGTTCTCTTGCTTGGTATTCGTCAAGCTTAGTTGTTAGTCTAAAGATACGGTTAATAAAAGAAATTCTTGTTACGCCACTGGTGTGAAGTATAGTAATTTTAGTCAACAAGCAAATAATTTTTATTTCTAAATTTTAATAATTAATTTAAACAAATTCTTACCGATGGAAAGATGTTTTCTCCTTTCTTGTTTTGTGTGAAATGCCACAAACAATACACTTACCATGGTGATAGGGGTTTGTAATATATTTCATATTATAAAAACTATATATATATATACATATATATATATATATATATATATATATATATATATATATATATATATATGTATATATATATATATTTATATATATATATATATATATATATATATATATATATATATTAAAGATATTACAAACACTATGTTCCAATATTATTACAAGCACTATGTTCCAAATACTTAAAATACTTTTTTTAACACTAGAGCACAATAAGTTTTTAATTAAATAATAACGGTAATAGTCTAAAATATGAAACAATTGTTAAAAAACTTCAATATAAATAAGCTTTCACGTAACAGTAGGAACAAACAATAACATAACCCAACTAAATTTGATTGCTTAAACTCTATCTCCTTGTTTAATGTGGCCTCTCAAAATGGCACTTCCTGTCTAATAGGGTGGGCCGTTGAGTAATGTGTTTTTATTTAATTTTTTAATTAAGTTGCTTGACCCCAGAAAAGATGTATGATAAGATAACTTATTTCACAGTGTTTTTTTTTATAATTAATTTAATTTTTTTCCACTGCCACAGAGCTATATAAGAACGAGATTTTTACGAAAAAATCCAATCATTTAATATTATGTCAAATTCGTTTTTTTTTTTAATTTATTATGGTTGCCTGAGTCAAAAAAAGTGTTTTATACGATAAATTTGATCACAGTATTTTGTTTGACAACTAATTTTTTTTTCTACTGCCACAGCGCTGTATAAAATTAAGAATTTTTCAAAAAAAAATGTATTGTATGGTAGATTTATTTTTTGCATACAAAAAATTAATTTATACTAAAGCTAAATTTGTTTTGAACACATAATACAACAATACAAATACAAAAATAGTTTATCTATAAATATATAACGATACAAAACAGAATGTCTTTCAAAAGTAACAATCACATTATTTAAAAAAAAGTCTTTCTTTGATTCATATTTCGGCATATTTTCCCTTGATTTCAGCCTGTTCCTTATATAACCGTCTCTTTTTTCACTTCCACAGACAGAAGCTGAACCTTCTGTTACTATTTTGACGGCCCTCTCAACCGCTTGTGTGTGACAAGGGTATGATTTTACGTATGCCAAAAGACTGGTTTCAGGATTTTCAACAACTTCCCTTAGTTGGTCTTTTGATAGCTTCATAGTTACAGGAGGCTCTGTCCATAAAACTTTCTGGCAGTCGATAATCTCAAAGTAATCCTTACTGCCAAAAAATAATTCTGGTACTACGAAATGTCGCTGATCATTGTAATTTAACTGTCTGCTCTTCAAAATTCTTTGGAACCCCAATTGTCTTATGTGTTTACGTTCGTCAAACAACATAGCCAAAATAATAATTTCTGGGCTCCCAAAGTATCCATTTCTTTGAATACATTTATGGACTATGTCTTTCAATTCTGGTAGTAAATAGTCGCAGAGTCTTATTGTCTTGAATAGATGCCTTGCACCATAAATGCATGACGGGTGAGTCTTAATACAAAACCACATGGGCGCATACACTTTCATTACAAAATGGCTTAGTATTTGTAAATTTTCCGATGGGTTTCTGGTTGCTACATATAACCGAAGGATACAGGAAGCAGTGGTAAGCCACCGAGAATGAACCATTTTTCCAGGCTGTCTCTTAGAAAGTTTTTCTGAACAAGCACCACTTTTTACTGCTTGATAAATATCGTACAGGTATTTTTGATCTGTACTTAGATCGTCGCTGCGAAATTAGTCCACTGATGAATCTATTTTTGAAAATGAAACTACAGGAAGAGTTTCACAAACTTGCAGTCGTTTTCTAAGAGGCCCCGAAAACGCACTTGGTCTACTGGTATTGCCATCCAGTTTTTCAAATAGGTGTCTTAGAGGCAACTCGTTGGCGTGAAGCTGACAGACAAACCACTGCAGGGGCCTTCCAATTTTATTCTACAGTAACACTATAATGCCTCCTTTACGCCCTGTATTTGTGACAGTACCGTCGCATCCAACGACTTCTAAGTTATTGAGGTCCAAATTACATTTTTTTAAAAACTCCAAGATTGCATTTGCTATATTAAGAGCAGTGCCAGATGTAGGACAAATGTGACCCAGATACTTAGAACCAGGTTCTTCTAACATTGTGATATGCTCTTCCACCACAGTTTTTGTTGCATTTTCCTGGAACACTAAAGACTTGTCTTTCCGTCCATCAAAGTAAAGACCACGAAGACATAATGGAATGGAATCGTTCTGTACCTCAATTCTTTTCTTTTCTCTTGCTCTTCTTATTTTGTTCTTATCGATGATATTTGTTTTATTTTGCGGATCTATGACACCAAAATCTAGTAGCACCGCTGATGCAACAGCTGCTCCTGCTCGGTCTGATACCAAATACCGGTCAAGTGTTTCAGCTAATCTTGGTATTTCTTTCAGATTGCGTTGAACGCCCTCTGAGGTACTGGGCAAATTCGATAAGCTAGGTTGTAAGTTAAACACGGGCAACTTTGAAGTATTTGCATATGGAATAGAGAAGTCTGGGTCAAAATCTTCAGTATCATATTTATCACACACATCTGTCGGTAATTCACAAGAAGATTGAACTTTTTCAATGACTGTTACACTAGTTGATTCTGATGTATGTGACGAAGCCATTATGAATGCTTTTTTCTCCTTCTGCAAAAGTTTCTGGGATTCAACTTTATCAAGGGCACCAATCTTCATTTTGCGACAAGTTCTTTGGTCTAGAAGAAATGCTCTTTCCAGTCGAGGTACCTAAAAAAATGTGTTAAGAAAAGTTATTAAATTAATAACGTATCAGAGTTTCAGTTTACCTTATATTTTTTTGTGCAATTACATGCAATAGTTTCAGAATCCTTACATTTACAGGTCGCTATGTCAAACAATCATTCACTGTTACTTAAAAACGATTCCAATTGAGATTTGTAACTGGGAACATTTTGTCTTTTCTTAAAAGGTTTAAGAATTTGCCTTCGTTGTTCTTGATATTTTCGCAATACAAAAATAATCCTTTGGTGGCTTATGATTGGAATTGAAGCCTTGATCCAAACAGTTTATACTTTCTGAGCTACCATTTCCAAAGCTTCTGAAACTTATTGACACCATTTTATTCCAATTCGAAACGAACCCACAAAAAATAACGGATAACATCTTTGTATGTTGGTAATTGCGAATCATTGAAATCACTAGGTGCGCCAAAAATTGGACACTTGGACGATTCTCTAGTTTTAGCCATTTTATCACACGCTACTTTCTACTCAACTGTCGGTAAAACACTAAAAATAATTTAAGTGTCGCTAGGCCGTTTAATTGATTGAAATATTGGTTTACACACCACTGCAAAATCTGCAGCACAATGTCACGTTTTACGTGACCTCCACCTTTTCACGTTGACCTCCATTTTAAGAATGATAATATATTATAATCGGTAATATTAACTTTGTTTATACTAACGTCTATTTTATTATTTTTGGGGAATTTCGGCACACTCTTTGAAGTAGGTTCCTAAAACAAATTTTTGTCTACTTATTAGTTAGTGGAAAAATACGCAAATAAAGTTTACTATACGTTATAAAGTATGCATCAAACCGCCAGAACAATACAGATTTTATTTCAATTTTTTTAAGTTACAAAATAGATAACCCTGATGTTTCAAAAATTATATAATAAAAAAATATGAAGATCTGCGTTTCAAATAATTATTATTTTTTGATTTTTTCCACTGTCACAATGACCTTTTATATTAAAAAAATATAGAGTCTTTGTGGTAGTGCAAAAAAAAATTTTAGCTACTCATTTTGGACTTAAAATTTGTGTTTTAGTATAACTCAACTTTTTTGACCACAGGCGTTGTTATTTTCCAGAAAAGATTTTGTCGGCCCACCCTACTGTCTAACCATATTTTTGCCCCGACTACCTTTACATTCCCTCTTCTATCTTTTGCTCGATCTGGGGTCAAAATTATATGCAATAATACGCTTCCATGGTATAACCCCAAAATTCCCCACGTTGGCCTTGTCATTGTTCTTGCCGACGTGCGATATATGCATCATCGTCTATCGTGTGGGTATGAAGTCGACCTTTTCTTAATATAACTAATTTTTAAATTAGGTTAATACTTTTCCTATAATATTAAAATAACTACGGTATAATAAATATCTGAAAGTTGGTAATAATTTTATTTAATTTGTAAATAATTGGCTTTTACACTTTTCTGCACTATCTATGCTAGGTCTAAAAACAATCAATTTTTCATTAATTTTATATCTTTTGAGTTAAACACAAAAAGTTTTAATTTTACAAAAAGTTTAATATTTCAAAAGCCCATACAGTTGTCACAGAAACAAATCTAATATAAAATTTATATCCTCGCAAAAGAAAGTTGGAACAAACAGATTACACTTGGCCATTTCGGGAATTCAGAAATAAGGAGGAGAGAACGTGCAGGTCTGCCTAAGTTGAACAAGGACAGAGTGTATTCGAGGCAAATTATCATTACATTACAGAAGGATAATCTCGATGTTCCACATCGCTTAAAAACTTTTCTGACTAATAAGAATTTGGAACTTTTAAAACAAAGATGTTTAGCATGAGCGCCCTTTTGACATTTTATAAATGAGACAATTTGAGTTTTATTTCAAAATAAACAAGCTTTTATTTGAATTTTTAGATATAATTTTGAAATAATGATAGTTTTTCCTCTAGTTTTTGTTCATTAGTTTGGTCGAAGCACATATCTGTTCGTTATTGAAAGGGTGGAAGTCCATTTTCACAGTAAATGGGACTTTGCAGACAATAATACACTTAAAGGTATTATCTTTCAAATGGTATTATGTAATATTATTAAATTACAAGTTAGATGTCAACTTTTGTTTGCAAAAAGATCTAAGGTGAAGGTGAATAAACGTGATCTACGTTTTGATTAGTTCAACTTTCATTTAATATAACACTCTAAAGAAACGTTTTAAAAATGTATCAAAAAAATCATATACTTTTTGAACGATTTTGTGTATTCATTGTGTAGAAAAAAATTAAATAATCTTTAGTGTTGTTAATGTTGCATGATGTTTTTAAAATTCATATCAATATTTCACATTTACCCCAGAGACCCTAGTAAATATTATATTTGATAGTCTGGGGTTACTGTATAAAAATGTAATTCAAGCTCTCTACTTGTGTTTTTTTTAGAATTTATTCTGTTAAAAAAATACAAAAGAATTCAAACTTTTCGAAAACAATGTCAGAATAAAGGAAACAAAAATATAATAAAATTAAACAAACACTCCAAGTTTTCTTTCAGTTAATGTTGAATGTTAAAGCTTTTAAAGGTAACTGGAAATTCGTACATTTCAAGTCTGTCGATGATAGGATCTGGTAGTACTTTTATAATATTCTGTTGTAGTACAGTATCAATGTCAGGATTTATTGGACCATAGAAATTTGTTTCATTGAGGTTGTGTAAATTTAACTATCCACTCATCATTCATATTTTCTGATAGAATGCTTACATAATGCTCGTTTTTTTGGGCAATATTTTACCAATACCAAACATCCGATATTATCAAAAATTTGTATTGGCATCAATGTGCAAACATACGAGCTGGACACAACACGACGGAAGCAGTGTAAAAAACGACGTTGAGTGAGGCAAGGATGTATTCTATCGCCACTACTTTTTAATATCTACTCCGAATTTATTTTTAAAGAAGCCTTAGTTGAAGATACACGCATTAAATCAACGGAATTAATGTCAACAATCTCAGATATGCAGACGACACGGTACTTATTGCCTCCAATGAAGAAGACTTGTAACCACTTATAAATAGGGTAACCGAAGTATGGAAAATGTAGACAAAGTAGAAGCAGTAAACGTTTGTCCGTCATGTTGCTTTCCATATCCACCGACGTCTACAAAAAAAATCGACAGCGGTAGTCCCCTACAGCTTGTAGCACAACCGAAAAATACTTTTTATAGTTAAAATTAGTAGTTCCACTTTTTTGACATTTAATTTTGTTCAAATTTTTTTTACAACTATTTGTTCAAATTCTTTTTAAACAGGAACAGACAGATGTCGCTCGTAAAAATTGTTCCATATTGCATCCACAACTGATCATACACATTTGCCTACTGTGGAATCGTTCATTCTGCAGGTTAGACCCAGGGAGCGAAATGACATCCCGTAACTAAGTACCTGAAACAAATTCACTTACGTAAATTTACTTACTTTATGATGATACTAAGTTTTTCTTCGGGACTGATGCATGCTCTAAAGTTTTGCCGGATATGTTGTCTTTTTTTCCTTCAAGAATATAATAAAACGTTTCTATACTCATGACGTGGTACACTTTAAATTTATCACGATAGTTACGTAAAGTTTGGAAAGTTTTATTAATTCTCCTGAAGATCTGTCTTCGTTAAATTTATGTATCCATGTACGTTTTCCTCTATGTCTTTTAAGAACGTTGTTTTCTAGCAACAGCCAACACATGAAATCTTCATCGAAAATCATTGTCGGTGGTCGGACGTTAACTGAACGAGTATAGGTAAGGTACTCACATCGGACTACCTGTGATCGACAAATCTGCCTACATAGGATCGCTAGAAATACGGTTCCAATATAGGTGTACCCTTACTTTGAAGTGGATAAAAAAAGTTCGTAGGATTATAACTTATTGTTCCTATTGCCCTTGTCAACTTGGATACGGTTTGAATTGTTTTAATAGGACACATAATTATTAAGAAGAAACAGAAATTACCAATCAATTTTATGCGCTTGTTCTATTTATTTTAATATACACTATTTTGTATTATAAGCACGTTTCTTCTTCTTCTTTGGGTTGTGTGTCCGTATTCAGACGTTGGCCGTCATCATGTTTACAATTTCCTGAAACCTTTCTCTGTCGGCTGCTGCGCGAAATAATTCTTCTACTGTGAAACCACACCATTGTCTAATATTTCGCAGCCATGAAAGTTTCTTTCGACCAATCCATCTCTTTCCTTCCACTTTTCCTTGTATTATAAGGCGAAGTAAATGGTATTTGGGTCCTCTAATTATATGGCCGAAGTATTCTGTTTTTCTCCTCTTTATGGTGTTTATGAGCAGACGTTCTGAGTTGATCATTTGAAGAACATCTTCATTGGAAGTGTGCGAAACCCACGATATCTTTAGGATTCGTCTATAGCACCACATTTCGAATGCTTCTAACTTGTTTAGCATTGTGGTTTTTAACGTCCATGTCTCACAACCATACAATAGGATCGACCACACATAACATTTCAGGACCTTCTTACGAATGTTCATTGACAGGTTTCTGTTGCATAAAACTGGTTTCCAGGTCATAAAAGCCTTACGTGATATTTCGATCCTGGATATTATCTCTTCATCAGAGTCACAATTTACATTTAACCAGCTGCCAAGGTATTTGAAATGATTTACCCTTTCTATCTCTTCTCCATTAAGAGAAAGCAGACCTTGATCTATATGGATCTTTCCAACTGCCATCCACTTTGTCTTTGAAATGTTGATTTTTAGGCCTCTCCGATAACTTGCTTCACTGACTAGATTTAGTAATGTTTGGAGATCTTGTAAACTTTCTGCAAGAATGGCTGTATCGTCAGCGTATCTAATATTGTTGATTACTTCTCCACCTAGTCTTACTCCCTCTTGTCTGTCATCCAAAGCCTCCCTAAAGATTTCTTCAGAGTACAGATTAAAAAGAGTGGGTGACAAAACACAACCCTGCCGTACTCCACGTTTGATGGGTATTTTTTCAGTGGGACTGTCTCCAATTTGGATAGAGGCTACTTGATTGTAATATAAGTATTTCAGCAGTCTTATATCATAGTGGTCAAGTCCTGCTGCCCGTAGGCAGTCGAAAAGTGTATTGTGTTGGACTCTGTCGAACGCCTTCTCGAAGTCGATGAAACAAACATAAACATTCTTTCGGAATTCACAACTTTTTTGTAATAGAACGCGCATACAGAATAGTGCCTCTCTAGTTCCTAGACCGTTTCTAAATCCAAATTGCTTATCACCCATCTTACTTTCGCATAGAAGGAATACTCGGTTTTGTATAATTCGTAAGAGTATCTTCAGTGTGTGACTCATCAAACTGATTAGTCTAAAATCGCTGCATTTGGTGGGCCTGCTTTTCTTTGGTAATGTTATAAACAGTGACTCTAACCAATCATCTGTTATTTTTCCTTCGTTGTAAATTTTGTTGAAGAAAGTGGTTAAGCAGGCAATGCTTTCCTCATCCAAAAGTTTAAGTAGTTCAGCAGGGATGATCTGGTCCAGGTGCTTTATTGTTTTTGGCTTCCTGTATTGCCTTTTCGACTTCTGAATTCAGTATATTGGGACCTCTGTCCAACTGGTTGTCATAGACAGTATTTGGAGCATTTTCCCTAGAAGCATCGTCAAAAAGGTCAGTGATGTATCTATCCCATTCTTTGCACTGTTGTTCGTGATCACAAATTTTTCCGTCCGCGCTTTTAAGTATGTGAGCATTTTTCTTTTTTCTAATTCCGGCAGTATATTTAAGTTTCTTATGCAGGTTGAAGCTGTCATGCTTTTTTTGGAGGTCTTCTATTTCTTTACATAAATTCTCAAGCCAGGATTCTTTGGCTTGCTTAATTTTTCTTTTTATGCGTTTATTAATTTCACGATATTCGATAATATTTCTATTTTTGTGTTGCCGTCGAACTTCCATCAGATCTAGAATTTCTTGTGTCATCCACTCATTTTTTGCCAACATGGTAGGTGTTTTTAAAGACTCTTGTACGTTCTCTAAAATCGAGTTTTGAATGGTATACCAGCATTTGTTAATGGTTCTGTTTTCGTTTGGTATATTTGATATTCTGTGTATTTTACTATTTATTTGCTGTTATGTGTTCGCGCGTTTGAGGGTCTTTCAAATAAGCACTTTTAGTTTTATCCAATTACCTCCTAGAGAAAATTTGTTTATACTCCCTTCACAAATTGTTGAGAGCAAGAAATCTGCCTCAAAGTCATAAAACTGTCGTAAAATTTGTATCAGCATAGACGTTCCTGTGGTGTTTATTCATTAAAATTAATGCGTTTTACTACTAATATATTTAGAAAAAAACAATTAAAACTTTCACGGCTAATGTTGGTTATTATATTATATTAATAAAAAAACGAATTTAACCATTAACAATTTTGTAAATAAAAAAAACCTTATCTTTTTGGATATTTTTCCATGATTTTTAATAATTCCCCAGATTTTTAATAATATAATGGGTATAAAGATACCGGCTTTGGCCACGTGCATCGTCTGTTCAGTTTATATTCGAAACCTAACTTGAAAGGGTGAAAGGGAAAGTTATTACGAACGAAAACAATTTTTTTGTTTAGTACGTTTTTGATCGCATGTAATTTACGGCTCGTCGGTGTTTCCGCATCTACGGCAGTAATTAGCGTCTCGATCATTCCTTTGGCAAATTGTATGCAGTGCATGAGTGATTTTTTATTCCATATACCTACGAACATATATGTACCTTTCGCTAGTGCTCGTTTTGTTGGATTGTTTGTGATGGCTTCGTTATCAATATCATCAAGTTTTACACCGGTACTGTTGCGTACAGTCAGCAAGTCTGTCTATTCACCAAGAGAGAGGACTATTGTCCTGAATGTTCACAATGCACTTGTTTCTCAAAATCCCACAAACACTGTTCGCAACATAGTCGAAAGTTGTGCCAACAGGACTGGCGTAGGGGAGTCAACTATATATAGGTTCCTATCAGAAAGAAAAAAACACGGTATAGCTAACCAAAATACAAACGAACACTCATAGAGAGGGAAAAAGCATATTGAAATTGATGAATTTGCCAAAAATGGTATTCGAGAGAAAAATTCATGGATTTTTTTTTAAGAAATACCACACCTAAACAAAATTTTACAAGAAGTTAGAGACAACCTGGATTTGCCTCATATCGGACGAACTAAATTGTGGCAAATTTTAAAAGAATTAAATTTCCGGAGAAATCAGACCGAAAATCACTTTTGATTAACCGGGAGGAGATAATTGTTGGAGAAGAAATTATCTCAGACCATACGAAAATTCCGGGCTGAAGAAAGGCCAATTTTCTACCAGGATGAAACGTGGGTAAACTCAGGTCATACTCTAAAAAAAATTTGGCCAGATAAAAATAGATTAAGCTCCAGGCAAGCCTTTATGGAAGGTTGGTCTACTGGTATGTCCCTACGTTCTGGTAAAGGCAGTAAATTATTAATTTCTCATATTGGCAGTGAAAAAGGATTTGTTAAGCATGGTTTGTTGGAATTTCAGCCCAAAAGACTATCACGAGGAGATGACAGCTGATGTTTTCTAAGAGTATTTTGAGCAGATGATTAAACATATATCACCAAATTCAATTATAGTATTAGATAATGCACATTATCATTTACGACTAGTAGAAAGACTTTAAGAAGAAGAAAGACTTCTAACGACTTCGTGGAAGAAACAGGATATTCTTGACTGCCTGCGGAATAAGTGTCTGCCTTACGAAGATGGAATGGTAACAGCAGAACTTTTAAAAATTGCCGGCAACACAAATCTAAGTTCAAGAAATACATAGTTGACAAAATGGCGGAAAGGCGAAACATCACAGTCCTTAGACTTCCATCCTTCCACTGCGAAATAAATCCAATTGAACTCATTTGGGCACAAATGAAAAGTTATGTGGCTATAAAAAATACGTCATATAAAATACAAGCTGTACGTGAATTATTATACGAGTCTTTACAACATATTACAGAACATAACTGTAAAGATGCAGTAAGACATATAACAGAAGAAGAACAAAAAAGTGGGATTTTGATAACGTAATTGATGCGACCGTAGAGACACAACCGCTAATTGTTAATCCTCAAGATGACTCTGATTTCGAAGTTGATCCTATTTATTTTAAATTTAAATAGTTTTCTAATCGTAATTATATAAGGTAAGTAATAGTAGTTGTAATCGTAAGGTATTCAAGGGGAAAGGTGCAAAATGTCGCCTGTTAAAATGTTCAATGTGTTTTAAATATATCCATTTTTTTTAATCCTGAGAAAACTAAAACGCATTTTTGAAAAATTTAAAGGCAGAGTGAAATATTTATTAGAATAAATAAAAAATTTCTTTAGCATGCAATATTTTTAATTTAAAATTATACTATATATTTTTTTTTTATTTTGCCACTGCTACATAACATATTAAAATAAACATTGTAGAAGTTTTCATGGACTTTCTAGATCAACCTAGAATCCACCTAGGGATCTAGTGCAACCTTAATGAAACCACCGAGAACACTGTACACAGTTTACCTAGTCTTCTTTTTTGTAGTTTCATTGTAAACCTCTCCACATCCCACACATTCCTCTTTATCCCATTCTTCTACTGACATACCGTCACCTTGGACTAGATCTGCAGAATCATAGCTTTCTGAGTCTGAACTTTCAAACTGTGTCACTTTGCCAGATGGTTGCTTTTTTTGGCTTGAGAAACTTCTGTTTTATTCAATTTATTTTTCTCAGTTGATCTTGTTGCTTTTTTTTTGTTTATCTTTCATTGCTTGCTCAACTGCCTTCCTTTTTACAACAGCAATGTTCTGAGCTGAATTTAATACTTTTGAAACAGTCGTCAAACATCTCTTAACGGTGACTTTCTGCGTGAGAGAAGGGACGGGTGATATATGTTCTATAAGTTTAGAATAAGTTAAATTGATTTCTTGGTACTGCACAGGAAACACAAGAATCAACAGTTTCACTTGTTAGTACACTAGTTACAGCATTGACATGTTGGCCGATAAGTTCTGCATTGGAGGCAATAGGATCAACCTCACAGGTTGGTGCACTAGCGAGAGTGTGCGCCAAATCCTGAGAAAACTAAAAAGCATTTTTGAAAAATTTAAATGCAGAATGAAATATTCATTAGAATAAATAAAAAGTTTCTTTTGCATGCAATATTTTTAATTTAAGATTATACTACACTTTCTCCTTTATTTTCACTCCTGCTACCTAACATATTAAAATAAACATTGTAGAAGTTTTCAGGGACTTTCTGCCCTCAGTAATAATGTAATCTTTTATTTTTCGTTTAAATTTTTCAAAAATATTAGTGTTCGCGCTACCTTCAATTTTTTAGACCACCACCTGACACCATTCAGAAACCGCAAACAAAACTTGCAAGGTTGACCTTTCGTCGGTCACACACCTGCACAGGAGACATTCGAACATATATCGTCGGAGAAGTCAGACGCGAAAGGGCCACCGGCATTGTTATAATTTTAATACAGTTTCATTTTATTCTTTCGTTATCGTAATATAGTTAATACTAATATTTGGACTTTTAATTATACACACAACAATTAGTTTTCTCCGGATTCGAAAATAATATGTATAATAATAATAAAACACATTGAAAATTTAACAGGCGATATTTGGCGCCTTTCCCCTTAACTAAATAAATGTAACTTTTACAAAGGGCAAGAAACTTTTTATTTTTGAATAAAATAAAGAAGTTTTATTAAAACAAAAATACAATTTAGTTAAAAAAAATATATTAATTTAGTTGAAATAAATGTTTCCATCATATACTCTACGACACTGATAGGTTATCTGTAACCAAAATACCTTCGTCATCGGATTATCAGGTTAAGTACTGTATTATATTACTTCAGATACAAGGTGGGTTAGTCGAAAAGATGTTAAACCGTCAGCTTCAGTTTGGTTTTTACTATTATATCGTATTACCTATCCTCTCAGTATTTTAGTTCTCTAATTTGGGTTAAACTTGTAGTGAGCAATCGTGAGCAATTGTGAACCGATTATAGCTCTCTGTGCTATACCGGATGTTGGCAGCATGTCTTTTTTGGGAGGAAAGCAGATTAATACTTCTATAATAGTTTTTTGTATGTAATATATGCAAAAGTTATACTTCTGTGTAGAAGATGGCATAAAGTGCTTACATGTACACACATGTCATAGGGGACATAAGGACGGAATAGACCGTGGTATTAGGAGGACCAAAGACCTTGGAGGGCATGTAACGCAAGAACTAGTATATTAAGTATTTAACTGCCTCATTCAAGGTGTTAAATAATAATACGTTTAAAATAAATAACTAGAGTAATCACGTGAGATGACGTCAGTACTGTTTCGAGACTATATTTGCTTTTTTGTTTACACTACTGTTTTAAAATCGATATAACTCTTATAAGCCACGGAACTAATTGAACAGAAATATACAGTTTAGTAATTCCACGCTGCACAAACAATCGAGACGCAAATAAATCGTACAGTGCAAAATCGTTCTTGACATATAGACATAAATCAATTTCCATTCCAAACTACAAATCCTCAGAGCGCAAAACTATCTGTGAGAGAATTCAGTAACTTTCCAAGCCAGAAGTGGCTTTACCTACAACAATCATGCCAAACAATAAATGCGAGTTAGTAAACTACAAGCCCTTAGACAATAGAAAATGACGCAAATAAACAGAAGAGATCCCGAAATTTCGACTGCAGCCACGTCTTTGGCATCGACGAACAAAGCAGTAAAAAGCGTCCAGACCTACACGAAATAGGTGGGGTAATTATTTAATTATTACAATTCGGGATACGGAGCAGTTTTAGACGTTATTGTCTGCATTCGAAATCGTTGTATTGAGCTCTTGGTCTTAAGAATTTGACCTAGATGTCGAATTTTGCACTGGTAGTTTTTGTCAAGGGGAATTATCGGATTACAATTATCTAAACCAATTAAGTACGTAAGTTATATAAATTCGTTATTTACATTTATTTCCTCCAAACTGTAAAAAAAACGAGGATGGCATTTTGTGTGTGTGTCTGTATTTTATATTCCTCTTCATTTGTTTAGTCCATGGGCTACCGTCGAATGAAAAGGTCGTTTGAGGGGCTCTGTGTTAGTATAATCCGAATTTCGGATCATCGCGAGCATCGATACGCGAAATATAAATTGTGAAAATTGGTATATTAGACGGTGATTAGTGAAACAGAGTTTTTATTCACAATTAATTTAATCACAAATAATTATACACAAAATTATATAAGAAAATTACATATAATTACATATATATTATTCTCCATTCGCTTAGCTAGGGCATATTTTGACAGACTCATTGTCGGAAACCTACAACACAACAATTCCTACTTCTCAGTATTAATAGCTCAAGTATACTACTATTGCAGACTTTTTTCTTTGAAAAAAAGAAGAATTATTCTAAATAGTGGAAGTGTATACTAAACCCATCAAATTTTCCCTGTATATTTAAAATATACTATTTGAGTTACTACAATTTAATATTATATTGTAGTAAATATTGTTGTTAGTTCTATTTAGTTTATTTAGTTATAGTTCTATTTTGAATTTTATTATTAGGGATAGTCAAAGTTTTCCATTTGTTCTATCAGATAATGCGTTGGTAAGTTTTTCTTAAATAAATATGATAAATGTTCTTTAAAAGTTAATATTTTTAGATGATTAAGGATGCTGTTAAATTACAAGGTAATCAACCTGCACAAAGATTTATTCAAAACACCAACCATTTTTTTAATTATTTGCTCATTCGGCGTAGGTTGATCACTAAAATATATTTATGAAGTTCTGTAAATATATTCTTAATAACAAAAACATTTCAGTTAACATCCATGTATATATAGCATGTATAAAGTTTCTATTATATATAAAATGTATATTATATATAAAAAATATATTTTATAAAAAAGTTACAGTAATTTAGTTTATACCGTTAAGTTGCTCCAAATGTAGGCAACCAACTTAAACTTTTTTGGCATTTAGCTGGAGTTTCTTGAGAATATTTTTAATAAACGTTTAATATTTTCCAGTTAATTTATTATTTTTTAAAAGTCATGATAATAATGCTGAATAAGCAATATTTTAAATGATATTTAATCACAAAAGTACTTAATATTATTTTATATAATCTTCATAAAGTACGTTTCTAATAGAAATTAGCTAAAATTAGAAAAAAAAACTAGTTTATGATAGTAATAATAGAATATTATAATATTTTTGAATTATATTTTTGATGATATTGTATTATCTTTTTGATGCATAATATTTTTTAATTATAATATGAATATTATATTTTTTATCTAACGTACTTTATGAGGATTATATTATATAACACAATATTAAGTACGTCTTGTGATTATATATCATTTGAAATATGGCTTATTCAACATTATTATCATCACTTTAAAAAATAATAATAAAATTAAATATATTCTCAAGAAACTTCAGCATAAATGCTAACAAAAAGTTTAAGTTGGTTGCCTATATTTGGCGTAACCTAACGATATAAACTAAATTACGGTAACTTTTTTATAAAATATATTTTTTACATATAATAGAAACTTACTATCTTTATACGTGCTATAAATTTCTAAGTCATATAAGTTTGCAAAAGAGGTCGACGAAATACTTTAATGAAATGCGCTATGAGCACGTGTGCTTGGTCGTATAGTAATTTCCAGCCACTTCTAGTCTGTCAAAAAGTAACTAACTTCGTAAAAACATAATTACTAAAATCACTAGACAGTTCGGACTGGGATTAGCGAACCGGGTATACAAATCATAAAAATAGTCCTCTGGATGAATTTTGTTTAAATTTCAATAAAATAGTTTCTGTTTCTAGTTTTTTTAACTGTAGGGGAGAGGTGGGATGGTTGATCCCTGTTTTAGTGTTTAAAGATTATTTCAGACCATAATAGATATTTTCTTAATTTCATTATACAGGTTCATAATGTGGTTATCTCCTTCTACTGAGTGTTAACCTAGAATCTCTTTCTTGTAAAACAAATAAGGCAGATCAGTTCTTGTAAAACACTAGTGCGGTTCAAGAACCCCTGGCAGTTAGGGATACTTGACCCCGTGAGGGGGCTACTTGATGCCTGGGATAAAGTATCCCACCTATCATGCATGAAATAAGTAATTATTGCCAATTATGAAAGGTAATTAAATTAAACAATGAAACAAATTAAATTACCTACTTTATTAAATAAAAACATAAATAAAAAATTAATTGAGCCAAAAGAGAACAAATATTTAGAAAACATTAGCATACAATCTATGGGTAAATTTTATAATGTCAGCAGCCTGGCCGTTCTGCTGACGGACGGCTGCAGCAGCTTTTGTACGTATATCCGTACTATTGGAAAAGTGAAACAGCTTCCTTCTAGTCCTTTCCGCCTTAAGAATTTAACTTCCAATGTATTTTCTTTCAGGCACAAAATTTTTCCAACATAAAACTTCAGTGTAGTAACACTTGATAAACGTAGTGTCTGCTAGGATCCGTGTCATCAATAAGCTCATCATCTAAAAGGAAATCAGAGCCACCTTTGCTATCTGGAAGGCTGGGAAGATCATCCTTCGCTTCATCAGTCGAATCGAAAAATTCAGTGTTTCTAAGTGTTAAAGGCTTTTCTGCTCTTTTCTTATTGATTGCGGCTTCCTTAACCCTCGAGCGGGCGCGCCCGTGTATTTTGTACACGTCCAATAGAAAAAGTCGTCTAAAAATAGAAGTGTCGTCAATCTGGCGATATCGTCGCGTCTATTCGTCCAGTAGAGATCTGTCGTTCGAATAGTTGAGTAATATTTTTTGTTGCAGCTGAGTTTTGTGAGAATTCTTAGAAATACGAGAGTGTGACAGTTTTGTGTACATAATACACGGCGCGCCTTCTAGTGTAAGTATTTTATCCATTAATTATTTTACTTTATAAAAAGTTGTAATTCGAAATTAAAGTCAAATTAACTTTAGTTTTACTTTATTTTAGGTTGAACAGGATATTGTAACATAATTGAGAAGGAATATAACGGCTACGCTGAGAGAATATCATGTAAGAATTTAGTTGCATTGTTATATTATTTGTGTGTTACTTTTTTTATTTTTGCAGGGCTAGAAAGAAGTTTTTAACTGAGGCTGAGTTATATAAAATTCTTAATGAAGACCCAGAAACAGAAACTAGTGAAATAGAATATTCCGATGAATCTGAGACAGATGAAGAAATAATACACCATGATGACCACAATTCTGAATCTGAACAAGAACAGAATGACCACGACAGAGCCAGTAACTTCGAGGATAATACTGCAGTAAGTACGACTGCTTTCGAATATTTTCAAGGTAAAGATAAAAAAACTGCATGGCGTAAGACTCCGCTGTCGTCGCAATCAAAAATTAAAAAGAAAAATATTATCAAAATACTTCCAGGACCAAAGGCAGTGGCTTCAAAAGTGACCTCAGAACTTTCAGCTTTTGAAAAAATTATAGATTCTGATATATTAGAGAACATCGTACAATTTACTAATTTGTACATTGATAGTAAAAAAGAATCTGTTCAATATAAAAGAGAACGAGATATGAAACATACTTCAAAAAGTGAAATAATGGCGTTACTGGGAGTGCTTTACCTCCTAGGCACTAAAAAGGCTAACCATACTAACGCACTTGAACTTTGGACATCTGATGGAACAGGTATAGAAATTCTTAGAGCTGTAATGAGTTACAAAAGATTTTTATTTTTGTTACGTTCAATGCGCTTTGATGACAAAACCACAAGACATGAACGGAAAATATATGACAAACTTGCACCAATTAGAAAAATATTGGACGCATTTGTTAGTAACTGTAAAAATTCCTATAATCTTGGTGAATTTGTTACAATAGACGAAAAACTAGAGGGATTCAGAGGACGTTGTAGTTTCATCCAGTATTTACCAAATAAACCAGCAAAATACGGTATCAAGCTGTTCATTTTGGGCGATGCACAAACTTACTTTGTTGGAAATTTAGAGGTTTATTGTGGACGGCAACCTGAGGGGCCTTATGGCTGTATCAAACTCTCCCAGTGATATTGTAGATAGGCTTATTGATTATATAAAAGGTTCAAATCGCAATTTGACAACCGATAATTGGTATACCAGTTATCCTTTAGCTATTTCCCTTTTGGAAAATAAAATAACTACAATTGGCACTTTGAGAAAAAACAAAAGGGAAATACCTATTGAATTTTTACCCCAAAAACAAAAAGAAGTGGGAACGTCACTCTTTGGATTCCAAAAAAATGTCACTTTGGTTTCATTTGTTCCAAAAAAAGTAAGTTGGTCATACTTTTATCCACGATACATGACACTGCCACCGTAGACGTCGAAACTAAAAAACCAGAAATTATTCTAGATTATAATGCCACAAAAGGCGGTGTGGATACTATTGACCGAATGTGCATCATATTCTGTAAAAAGAATAACCAGAAGATGGCCACTAATTATATTTTTTTCTCTAATGGATATGGCGGGTATCAACGCGCAGGTGTTGTTTTGTGCCAATAAAACAAATCCCAAAATATGTCGCCGAATTTTTCTAAAGAATTTAAGCTTGAGTTTAATGAAAGTACATCTTTCAGAAAGAGCGACGATGCGATATCTTCCTCAGGATATTCAAGGTTTTCTAATGAAATATAAATCATGTGAAGAACCTACTAGAACAGAAGTGCAAAGTTCTAGAAAACGTGGACGTTGTGCAATATGTCCAGGCTCAAAAAATTCCAGCACAACAGTTAGATGTGGGCTATGTAGAATATTTGTATGATAAAAATGTAAGTAACAATGAACGGCAGCAATCAGAAGAAATCGAGTGAAGTAACCCGTAGGTAAATGTTTTATGTTTATTATTTTATGTAACAATAAACTATTTTTGTAAATCATGGTTGTCATTTTGTTAAAACGCACTAAATTTGGTAAAATCAACTAAAATGTGTTTTGTGTACAAAATACACAGCGCGCCCGGTTATGAAACGGTAGTCGGCGCGCCTGCTGTAGGGTTAAGAGCAAGTTTTTAATTTCCGATTTAGGGGTATCAGTTAGGATGCGAGAGCGCCCCCGTTTTCTACCTCGAGAAGATTGGGCACGAGGTGCTGCCTTGGCATGATATCTTGTGGAGAAAATGTTTCACAGATATTATGTAAGATAATGGAGTGCAAGATTTTAGAGCCCCAGACAACCTTGGTTCTATAGAAATTAATGTACTAGCACTAGGCGTTGGCTGTATTGGATCCAGAACTGATTTCTGAATCAAAGTTGGATCTGGACGGTGCGTGACAGCGCTGGTCATAAATTCGTCGTCAGTAAATATGTTTGGATTGATCGGTCATATTCCAGATACTTTGAACCCACTTATGATATTTGAAGGAGCCATAGCTTGGGAAACGCATCTCCAAGCAGTTATGCAATATCGTAAATGGTAATAGTTCTCCCGTGAAATTTGAGCATAAAATTGGAAGCTGCTTGGGAGTAATAAGTCTTTAGTGGACCAAAAACCGCGCGGTCCAATAGCTGCAACTATGAGAGGTGTGCGGTGGAATTCTAAGAAATACGATGCCGTTGTCTCTCGCATAATTTACAGCCTCCGATGAGCAGTTGCTCAGCAGTTGCAGTTGATGAGTAATCTATATACTGGGATATGTTGTTGCATTGCTGTCAGGAGGTTCATGGCTTAGAAACCTGTCCTGCCAGTTTTTTCTGGGAAATATCATGTAAGAAGGCATGTGACGCCCTGTAGAATTGATGCCAGCATACACCATAACCAGTTCGCCTCGTTCTGCATATTTAATTTTGCCCACCTGCTTCGACCCTTTCACAGGAATTATTTGAGCAGGTTTATGTAGTTCTAGTTATTCAAGTTCTTTTTCCTGGTCAAGTGAAAAAACCTGGCGCACCTTGTAGCTTGGGAGAGATATCATGTTTTTTCTGCACAACCTCTTCAATGTTATAACATTTATTCCGAACTACCTAGCGGATGCTTTGTAGCTTCCTCCGTTTTTTACCGCATTTACAGCCGCTTTAACATTTTCTGCATCAGGTGGAACTCTTTTCGTTGCTCCTATTTTAGTCAATTACTAACGTGGCATCTGAAAAAATAAACATGAATAAAATTAATTACATGAAACACGAGATTAAAAGAAACACAAAGTGGGATACTTGATACTGGGATCAAGTATCCCCTATTTAATAGGATCAACTATCCCTGCAATGACATTTTTCTAACAAGTGCAAGATTTAGGTTAAAACACTTCTTCTCTTCATGTGCCTTGTCCGTTCCGAACGTTGGCAATCAACATGGCTATTCTGACTTTGTTTACGGCAGATCTGAATAGTTCAGCAGATGACAATCCGAACCATTGCCGCAAGTTTTAGAGCCACGAGTGTCTTCTCCTCCCTGGACCCCTTCTGCTGTCTATTTTCCCTTGAACGATCAGCTGTAGTACTCTATATTTATTATGTCTCATAACGTGACCCAAGTATTCCAACTTTCTTTTCTTTATACTTATTCCTACCTCTCTCTCTTTACCTATCCGGCGTAGTACCTCTTCGTTGGTCACGTGCTCAGTCCAGGATATACGTAATATACGTCGGTAAGCCCACATTTCGAAGGCTTCTACATTTTTCATCAATGTTGCAGTCATTGTCCATGCCTCTATTCCATATAACAAAACCGGGAATACATAACATTTCAGAAGTCGAATTTTGAGAGGTAGGGTGAGGCTTTTAGAGGTGAAAATTTGCTTCATGCTAGTGAACGATGCTCTTGCCTTTTCTACTCTTATACGTATTTCATTCGCTTGATCCCAATTTGAGTTAAATGTTTATATTATATTTCGTTATTTTCACTATTTTCAAAATTATCGTTGTTATGAGCTTGCACCTCAATATTGTCGTCGCCAACCTCTCTCAAAAGTCAGATCAAAACTAATGGCACGATCAATACCGTATGTTGAAATTACTAACTCTGACATAGAAATAAACCATGCCTATTTTTCAATTACATTGGTTCAACAATGATTTGTCATGTGCACCTCCTTGTCACTACTTACGCATACAGTACAGGACTGGTCGCTTAGCAAACTACTTTGGTCTGCTTTGCAACCACTCGAGCGTGGAGGACCGACAAACGTGTCTCCGACTATATAAAAACTCCTAGAGTTAATATTGTATTTACAGTTAGGGGCTGGTTCAGAATCTCCAAAATTGACTTTATTAGGTATAAGTGAAATAAAATAAATAAACAGTACTATAAGTGTATTGAAAACTAACAAATAACAAGAATGTATGTTAAAGTTTTACTCTTTCGTAATTTTTATATACTATCTTCTTTTGTCTTTAAATCATTAAACATTTTACAAACAAAAAAAGGGTTACAATACAAATGCATATGAATTCATATTTATCAGAGAAATGTGCACATACTTATTCGGCCTTCTAAATGAAGCCATGGAGGACTTCAATATAGAGAACATTACCTTACAATAAAGTTGCACAGTACTTGAGACCCCATAAAAGATGCTTCTGACGGCAACTGGTAGCAGGAACACTTTTATCACTATACTTTCCTTTCGTTGCACCTATGACTCCATCAAGTTCACGTTCTTAAGATCGTTTTATAATATAATTGTTAAAAACTTAAACAAAAATGGCTAATGGCGAAGACACAACGCCGTATATATTTTTTTAATGACACCGCCAACTTCTGTCCTTGCTGATTGTCATCTTGCAGTTTTTGAAAACTGCCACTAGGTGGATAAGTCCCCTTTCACAATAAATTTATTTTAGAGTGAATATATAAGTTTACATTTATGTGTTTGTTTTATTTGATATTACATATTATATTATTTTATTTATTAACATGTGCGACCTAAAGGCATTCAACGCCCTCTCATGACGAGAAGGCTTTCTAAGTGTAACAGATTGGAACTTATGTCATAAAAAATGTGACATTGGGAACGCACGAAAATGGCGCTAGAGGTTCAAATTTTAATTTCTTATATAATTTAAATTCAAGGTGTTGGGAACTTTTCCCAACAAGGACTAAAAAAGTAGTTGGCACTTAATAACTAATAACTTAAACATAAAACTAAAAATACACAAAATCATTACTTCTTCTTCCTCTTTAGCCTTAAGTAATCCAACTTTGGACATAGTGTGTCCCCCAAATCAATCCAGTGTCGTCTATTTTGTGCCACTTACTACCAGTTAGTCTCTCTGATCTTCTTATTATGATACGCCCATCTTAATTCTGGTCTTCCTCTGCTTCTCTTTCCTAACCATGGTCTCCATTGTTGTATTTCGTGGTTCTATCTCTTATCCTTAAGTCAGGCATTGTGTCTCGCGAGCTCATTTAATTTGGCAACATGTTCTCCTGCGTCTTTTACTTTCGTTTTGCTTCGAATCCTTTTGTTTGTTTTTTGTCTATAAGTTTAAACCCGAGCATTTATCTTTCCTTCGTTCTTTATGCTTTTACTATTTTATCCATGTTAGACTGGGTGCGTGTCCACATCTGTAAGCCGTACGTGAGTATAGGGAAGATACACTGATCGTAAATTCTGGTTTTCAAATATTGTTCTGTTTTAGTGCTTTTCAAGATCCAACTCAGTTTTCCAAATCCTGCCCATGCCAGTCTTATTCTTCTGGTAAACTCGGCAGTTTGAACCAATCTGCCGAAATAAAAACCACTACAAGTGGTTCTTAATAAGAGCGCGTCACTCATTTCTTGTTGACAAGTGGTTATGTTTTATTATTTTACTACTTTTACGTTACATACTCTTTAGTGAAACCATTCATAATAAACAAGTAAGAAAAAATATAAAATAACGTAGGTACCGAGGGAACATAAAAGTTCATACTTAACCCCCCCTCCCCTGGCTCTCCTGCCAACAAATATATTAAAATCATAACGTGACAAAATACACCTCCAGGTTGTGGATTGGGCAGTGGGTTCACACCCCCCTTCTGTAAAAATTCTTCTGTTGCGGAAACTTCAAAACAATTAGCCGGATGGATTTTTTAGCAGCAGGTAAACTAAGAAGTCTGTCCAATACACTTAATGAATATTCAGCAGACATTATAGCACTTCAAGAAATCAGGGTAGACATGAAATCAACTACACTCTCTACTATAGCGGAGATAAAAATAATCATATTTTTGGCGTGGGATTCATACTGAATAAACGACTGAAATCAGAAGTTATAGCTTTCGATCCAATAAGTTTAAGGATATGTAGAATCCGAATTAAAGGCAAGTTCTTTAATTATAGCATTATCAATATCCATGCTCCCACTGAAGATAAAGAAGACGAGGAGAAGGACATATTTTACGAGAAACTGGAAAGCACTTACAGAACAATGTCAGAACAACGACATAAAAATTATTATTGGTGATTTTAACGCTAAAGTCGGCCAAGAGACTATTTACCGACCCACGATCGGCGAGCATAGTCTTCATGCTGTCAGCAACCAAAATGGTTTACGCCTGATTGAACTCGCAGCATCATTGGGAATGGTGGTAGTAAGTACATGTTTTCCTCATAAAAATATCCATAAAGCAACATGGCAATCACCAGACGGTCAAACAAAAACCAAATTGACCATGTACTAATTGATAGTCGACATTTCTCGGACGTACTAGATGTAAGAGCATGTAGAGTGCTAATATAGACTCTGACCACTACCTTGTAAGAAACAAAACTCAGGCTCGTATATCAAACGCTAAGAAGGGCCAGAGCACAAAATCTACAAAATATAATATTGATGTGCTAAAATCTGAAGACGCTAGGGATAACTACAGGAAAATTTTAAATGAAGAGCTGACAAGAATCGACGAAAATTTAAGTATAGAAGAACACTGGACCAAATGCAAGGAAGCTATCCATACAGCGGCTAAAGGCTTTTTAAAACCTAAACAGGCTAACATAAACGAAGAATGCGACAGTCGTGAAGAAGACCAAATAGAAATGACTTTGCCTAAAATGGATGAAAACGTTCAAGAGCCGCCCCCCACCGAAGAAGCAATTAAAGAAGCCATTTCAAAACTGAAAAATAACAAAGCAACTGGTTTGGACAATCTTCCTGCCGAAATCTTTAAAAGTGGTGGTGACTGGTGTGTGATAATTATAGAGGTATCACCTACATAATGTAGTATATAAGCTGCAAGGATTGTCAGCTGAGGGTTTTGGCTTTAAAGAAACCACGACGCTTAAGTGGAAACTGGGCAGGGCACTTAGCCAGAACACAAGATGGACAGTGGACAAGACGTATTATGGAATGGAGGCCAGAAATATAAAAGAAGCCGAGGACGACCACCACTAGATGGACCGATGACATAAACGTGTAGCGGGAAACTGGCTACAAGCGGCCCAGTGTAGAGAATACTGGAAAGAACTAAGGGAGGCCTATGTCCAGCAGTGGACGCGATTGGCTGACTGATGGTGATGAAGGTATTGTACAGAAGATTGATCCCCTATGCTGAAAAAATAGTTGGGAACTACCAATGCGGTTTCCGACCCAATAAATCAACAACGGATCAAATCTTTACAGTCAGGCAGATTCTTGAGAAAACGCTTGAGTTCGGAGTCGACACCCACCACATATTCGTGGATTTCAAAGCCGCATATGACTCAGTCAACAGACAAAAACTTCTACAGGCTATGGTGGAATTTCAAATACCGCTTCATCTTGTTCAACTAACGGAATTTACACTCACAGACGTAGAGAGTGTAGTCAGAATCCAAAACGACTTTTCAAGACCCTTCCATTGTAAAAATGGACTGAGACAGGGAGATGGATTGTCGTGTCTCTTATTTAACCTTGCACTAGAAAAAGTAATTCAAGAGTGCCATATTAATACGAATGGCACCATCTTTAATAAATCTGTACAAGTGGTCGGATATGCAGATGACATAGACATTATTGCTAGGTCCACAGAATCTCTGATCGAAGCATTTCGATCATTAAGGGCGTCTGCACTGAGAATGGGATTAAAAATAAACGCACAGAAAACCAAGTATATGTATTGTACTAGATCAGGCAACCAGATACCTAGACTATTAATTGATGATCTGGAACTGGAAGGTGTGGACACCTTCATCTACCTGGGCTCGCTGCTGACCAAAGACAACAATGTCAGCAAAGAAATTAAAAGAAGAATAGTGCTTACCAATAAGCGTTATTATAGCTTGAGAAAACAGATGGCTTCAAAACTACCCAGAAAAATTAAAATCACCATATTCGCACTAATAATACAATAGTGTCGTAACTCAAAAAAGATGATTTTTCAGAATCAACGAAAAACTGATTACTCATTTCCTATTGCAGGTAAAAATAAAATTAATGCATAATATGTTTCTAATTAATATTAAATGAAGTTTCTTTGTACTCTTTGTTAAATAAAAATACTGACAGTGAAGTTATTAAAAAAATTTGAGTTAACACTGTATTGCTCTAAGCAAAATGTTCAAAATGAAATATTATTTTTAGTTATGACATTATTTATGAAATATTTTGTGTTACTACAATTTGATTTACTATTTTTTCTGTGGTTTACTTTAGTTTTTGGACTTACAACAATTTTGGGAACTTGATTCTTGGTATTTGTTAACTTCGGATCTAAAGAGATTGTATTACACGTTAACAATTACCGAGAATTGTCAATTTTGGTATTAATAAATAAATCAAGACTGTTTTTAATTACGTTTATATTATAATCAAACAAACTCAGATACAGATAACAAAATACAGTATTCTTGAACATTTTGTACTTAATCTATATATTTAACAAAATAAACCTTCTGAAAAAAGAACACAAAATATAGTCATATTTAAGTAATTCGTGATTAATTAAAAGGACCTATTTAAAAGAAAAACAAATTATTTAAACTCAGTCTCAAAACTCAGAGTTTCAATCAGTCTCAAAATCAATTATTACTGATTACAATTAAATACAATTTTAATTTTTAATCGATCAAATCCTTATAGTAAGTTTCACGGTAACTTCTGGGTATTACATTTTTGTCAAGCAATTCCTTTAAGTCCCTTTTCTTATTTTCAGTTAAAGGTATCTTGTTTGTGTACTCTCGTGTCAAACCATTAGCAAATAACGAAGTCTGGTTTTCAGTTCGTCGTAAGCTACGTACGAAAACTTTTTGGTAATCTTCATCTTCGTAAGAGTTCTTATAAAAGAAAGTAAATGGATGTTCGTTTTCAACACGAAATACCTTAATGTCATGCCATTTGATTTTGTCTTTTTCTTCATTAACATTAAAATTGTTACCCCACTCTTCTTGAAGTAATTTCAGATTGTAAAATTTTTCATTGGTCATTTCAGTCACGCTATAGGGTTTGCCTGTCTTTTTAGCCGACTGAATTAATGTCATATATTGTTGTGGGACATACACTGGACCAGATTTTACGAAACGTTTTACTTGCTTTTCTATGACGCTATGCACATTGTCACCCTCGTTTTGAGAGTGACCGCGAATCAGAAATTTATGGGTTATGCTTTTGACATTCATTTTTTGTACTGCGTACGCATATGCTGTAAGGATGTATTTATTTTTTTGTTGTCCGCAACAATTATCAGAATAAAATATAAAATCCAGTTCTTTACCAGGATTAGCCTGTAAAATTTTTTCTATATATTTCAGAGTACAACTCCCAATCTCATTCGCACCACGTTTTCCCTCCGTTTCGTCCCAAAAATAGCATTCGACATTTTTAGCGAACAAGTCACTCACAGTAAAATTAAAACAGTTAATTCTACTTTTGTAAAAAAATAATGAAACTTGGCCTTTTGGTACTGGCATCACAGCTTGTAAGTCATATACAGCGACTATTGTTGAATCTATGTTAGCATTTTTGTCTTTTTCTTTCTCTTTTCTGGACAGTTCTTTTTCTTTCAAATGGTTTTCGTACGCCACAATAATATTCTTTTTTCCATCTTCATCAGAATTTTTGAAATTTTCGCAAAGATCACACTGATCTTTTTTTGGTGTGTGGAAGGAAATGTTAAAGTCTTTATTAAAAATGCGGTTAAAGGTAGATGCTGACGCAAATGATAAGCTTCCTTCTGTACATTTATCTTTGTAGTCTCGATATAAATCAGCTAAAGACTTGTCACACTGGATATATTCCCGTGACGTCTGGGCTCTAAGGTAATGTGATTCGACGCGTGGTATAGCATTTATAAAATGTTTGACACCTTCACAGATCTCCGGTTCCACAGTACGTTGTTTGCCATGTTTTCCACGTAATTCATCTTGTATTAAACCACACTCTGTTTTTTTGGATAGTGCTGTAGCAATGGGTCGATCGTTTATAGCAAGAGTATTTTTAAACATTGTTTTGCAAACTCTAATGAGATCGTTGTTTAATGTAAAATTAAATCCAGTATTTAGTTTGCGAACATTTTTTGTTGAAGAATATCTGTATTTTGGTTTAATTTCTATAGTATGTCTAATAATGAATTCTCTTTGTTTTTGTAAATCTCCCAAATTCCAATACTTATTAAAAATATCTTGTCTTGATGTCTCGTTTATTCGTGAACGACAGTTTAACCTGCATTTTTTGCCACAAGTCGGACCCATTTTCCTTGCAGGCACTTGTTTTTTGTTCACTGATTCATACGCTTTGCCAGTATTGCGAAGTCGTTTGGCTACACTGTGTTTCCAGGTTTTAATATTACGTATCCTCTTTTTGCCCTTAGTATTATTGTTTTGGTCTTCCAAGGAAAATTTTAATTCATTAGTTAACCCACTAGTTCCAGCAAAAGGACTTAAATTATGAACAACTCTATCATCCGAGCTACTTGATGAACAGCTACTGGTAGAAGAGCTACTCGATGAAGAGCTTCTTGAAGAAGAGCTACTTAATGATGTTATTGTTAGGCCTTGAAGCAAACTATAGGTTTTACTTTGCACACCAGGAACGAAATGCGGATCTCGGTCGGAATCATCGGAATCAAAGTCGCCCTGGTCTGAGTGGATCGGTGAAATGTAATATTGCCCGTGGTTGGATTCTATAATAGGTTTAACATTACTAACCTTACTAAAGAAACTGTTTACGTCAATTTCTTGAAGTACTTGATCACTCGTAAATGGTGAAGGTATAGAAGGTGATCGTACTTTCGCAACGTCACTGTTTTCTATTTGGACATCAGGTTCATTATTTCTACTCTCCAGTGACAATAATGACGGTGAAGAGATTTCCTGCTCGCAGTCCTCAGCATTTGTTGCCATAGCAACAAGTAATCGCCCACGACTCATAGGTATTAAACCTACAAATGAATCAATTAATATTATTAGATTAAGTATATAGGTACTTGACGGAAGAATGTCACAAAGAGTGTATTAACTCTAAATTTATAAAATAAAGTAGTTGATAAGCTTTCTTAATAACAATGCTACACTTCTTAAATGAGTTATTACTATTCGGTGATCGGCAAATAGATATTGATTAATAAATGTTTTACAAACAACAACAAAAATGGTTTAAAGTGATTATTCAACAATAATGTAGCATGTCAAAAATAATGAACTGAACCAAGAATAGTGTCGTTAGTAAAAATAATAATTTAAAAAGTGCTGGTGTAAATCAGTAATAGTGTAATAACTAGAAAAACAACAATATTATGGTTAGGTTCAAATCAACAAGAATGTAATAACTTGAAATATAGCTATGAAAATTACATACCTGATTCAGCAATAACGTTGAAACTCGAAATGATGAGCAAAGCAATACGTGCGTTCCCGATCACCGTTGGTTGCAACTAAAGATCACGCGATATTGTGAAGGGGGTGACGGCAGTCGGTCAGTCATGAATATCGTCTTATGGCGCCATATCTTATTCATTTATTGCACTATTAAAACGACAGTTTTATTGACTTATAGGGAATTAAATTTTACGCGTGAATATAATGTTATGTCAATTTCGACGAATTTTGAGTTGCGACACTATTGTATTATTAGTGGGATATATAAAACACTAATAAGGTCAGTGTTAACATACAGGTCAGAAACGTGGTCACTTACACAAAACGACCAAGAACTGCTTAGACGTTTCGAGAGAAAAATTCTAAGGAAAATATATGGAGGAGTCCAAAAACAGGGTTTGTGGCGTAGGCGCTACAACTTTGAATTATACAGAAGTTTTGGGGAACCTGACGTTGTAAAATTTATTAAATTAGCACGCCTTCGATGGATAGGACATGTAATTAGACGAGATGAAAGATGCAACGATCAGAAAAATTTTCGACCGAAGAGGACCAGTGGGAAGATGATCACAGAGAAGACCAAAACTTAGGTATCGAGATAACATAGAGGATGATCTAAAATCCATCGGAGTTAAAGCATGGAGAAGAGTTGCCAGAGACAGGGGCGAATGGAAGATTGTTCTGAAGAAGGCTTTGGCTCATGACGAGCTGTAATGCCACTGATGATGATGACAAAAAAACACATGTTCTGGTACTTCGTCGCCTTAGTGACACAAAAATGTAACTACATTTTTTCCCGTTTTGAGATATCTACACCACTGAACTTACCTTAGTGAGTTCTATTGAGTGACACAAAATTATATCTCTCCAGGCACTTAAAACCCCAATTAGGAGTTTTCGTAACTACATTTTTTAGTAATCTTTTAGTGTCACAGAAATGTAAGTGCTGTTACATTTCTGTGATACTAAGTTTTCGTACTATAAATAAGCTGATATTGAGTTACCTTTTTGTGGCATAAATTTTATTGCACTGAATGGTGGTTGCAGGTAGTAACTGTGGATTTGATTTTTTGTTTATTATGTTTAGCAGGGTGGCCTGTTGTATTTGTAGTTTTGTTATAGCTGTGAAACACGTAAATCAGTTTATAATTTGTTTATTATATTTATCAGGGTGGTCCGTTGTATTCAGTATTATCAGTAAAAACATATCCAGGAGCAGATGTACCAACCCATCACAATATTTTAGTAGGAAAAATAAGACTGAGATTAAAAAGAGTTGCAAGGACGAATAAGATTGATAGAGAAACGATGCTAAATGATACTGTAAAACAAGAAATAACTAGTATATTAGAACAAAAGATGAAGTTAACATTAAACAAAGAAGAAAGTACTGAGGAAAACTGGACGAGAATTAAAGACATCTTAAAGACTGTTCAAGAAACAAAATTGAGTGCGCTAAAAGCAAGAAAAAAACATGGGTGGATGACAGAAGAAATATTGAGACTTATGGATCAAAGAAGAGAAGTCAGAAATAAAGATAAAAACGAATACAAGAGGATCCACGCAATAATCAGGCAGAAGATAAGACACGCGAAAACACAATTTCGTAGTAAAGAATGTAATGAAATTCAACAATATGAAAAGAAACACGATACATTTCATCTGCACAAGAAACAAGTATCCCAAAGTTTAGAAGACAGAAACGGACACAGAATATTAGACATCAATGAAAAGTTACAAGAATGGGAAAACTACATTTCTGAATTATTTGAAGATGAGAGAGTAGAACACTATACACCGATTGCTATATCAGGTCCATCTATAACAGAAAGTGAGGTAAGACGTTCAATACAAACGGCAAAAAATGGAAAAGCACTTGGCCCCGATAAAGTAAGTGCTGAAATACTAAAGTTTTTGGGAGAAAATGGAATTAAAGCTCTGTGTAATCTCTTTAACAGAATTTATGACACTGGGATATTACCAACTGATTGGTTAAAGTCGACATTTGTCACAATACCTAAGAAACATCGTCCAAAGACATGCGGTGATTATCGGACAATAAGTCTGATGAGTCACGTTTTGAAAATCTTTCTGCGAGTAATACACAGCAGAATTTATACGCTGTTATAGGACAGAATTAGCAATACTCAATTTGGGTTTAGGAGTGGCTTGGGTACAAGAGAAGCCTTGTTTAGTATACAGGTGCTAGTACAGAGATGCAGAGATATAAATCAAAATGTGTATATTTGTGCAATCGATTTTGAAAAAGCTTTTGACAAAGTCCGACATAACAAAATGCTAGAAATATTGGAAACAGCTGGATTGGACGATAAAGATCTACGAATAATTACAAATCTATACTGGCATCAAGTGGCAAGAATAAAGGTTGAACAAGAACTGTCGGATGAAATAAATATAAAAAGAGGAGTGAGACAAGGCTGTATATTGTCGCCTTTACTTTTTAACTTATATTCGGAGGAAATATTTAAGGAAGCCTTAATGGAGACAACCGAAGGTATTATTGTGAATGGAGTAACCGTCAACAATATTAGATATGCCGACGATACCTTAGTCCTTGCCAATTGCGGAGAAGACCTTCAAAATCTAATGAACAAAATAAAACAGACTTGTGATCAGTATGGACTAAAACTCAACGTTAAGAAAACTAAATATATGATAGTTAGCAAACAAAATTATATACATGATGACGGTATAAAAGTCGGAGATGCCACACTGGACAGAGTAGAGAAACTCGTGTATCTCGGCAGTAATATCAATGAGAGCTGGGATCCAACCGCAGAAATTAAAAGCCGAATAGAACAAGCCCGAGCTGCCTTTGTAAAAATGAGAAACGTACTTTGCAGTCATGATCTTAGCATTGACCTTAGAGTTCGTATGATATCTTGCTACATCTTTCCTGTCCTGCTGTATGGAGTAGAAGCGTGGACCCTAACTGAGGCTATGCTTAAACGCTTGACAGCCTTTGAGATGTGGGTATACAGACGACTACTGAAAATAAGCTGGGTCGACAGAGTTAGAAATGAGGAGGTCCTTAGACGGCTGAACCAAACAACACAACTGGTCAATATAATAAAGAAACGCAAGCTGGAATACTTCGGTCATATTATGAGACACCCTGAAAAATATGATCTTTTACATCTGATCATTCAGGGAAAGATCCAAGGTAATCGTGGTCCTGGTAGAAGAAGAACATCATGGCTGAAAAATCTAAGGCAATGGTATGGAAAATCAACTACATCGTTATTTAGAGCTGCTGTCAATAAAGTCACGATAGCGAATATGGTAGCCAACATGATATCCAACGATCGATAACGGTCATGGAACTAGAAGAAAAGGTCCGTTGCCTTTCCAGTTCTGTCACAACTATGAAGACGTTATAAACACGTGAATCAGTTTTAAGTTAATTATAGTAGAGATTGTTATAATTATCGTTATAATACTGTTTTATAATTTTATTATTACACAATAATGGATTCAAGAGGGAAGAAGTTAGTTTTGTTAGCTCTTAACAAATCGGTACGAGATGATGAAACGCATAGTCATAATTTAGCGCTTTCATCACAACAAGTGACATATTCAGATAGTGCCTCTCATGTTTCTACCAGTGAACCTAATTTATCAGGGTATGAACAAAGTGAGAATATATTTTTTGATGTCGATTCTGATTAAACACATTCATAATTTACCGTTCTTATCATAAGTGATACATTCAAATAGTGCCTCGCATATTCTACCAGTGAACCTAATGGATCAGGATATGAACAAGAGTTGTGTAATAAAGGCATTATTCCTTCCCAGTATCATCTCTTCTTTAAGTCGTTGGTCACCAACAATATGGACAATCAATCAGATGTGCAAAGTGATTAACATAATTAAAATTATTGTTTGAAAATGTTTTTAAAATTTATGTTTAATTAAAAAAAAATATTTTATGATTTAAATAATGGTATAAACGTCTCAATGGAAATAACCACAATCTATTTATTAAAAAAAACTTTATTGACGTTTCTCCATCTAATTCAGAAATCGTTATCTAAACATTTTATAAAGTTTCTTTTTTTAATAAATAATATTGTGGTTATTTCCATCGAGACTTTTAAATAGTATTTAATGCCACAAGAAAATATCGTCAGAACAATAAAAAGTTATAAAATGAATTACGATTATTAGTTTTATTTTATTATTAGTAAATTGTTATATATTATAATATTGGTTATAATGCTATAGCAACAAATTACAAGTAGGTACCATTTCATTTTAGAAAAGCTTAGTCTGAATCCTATTAAAAATCATTTGTATTTAAATGGCGTGGTTAAGTTTTCGGACCAGGTAGAGATTAATAAATTTTAATCTATTGTACTTTTATTTATTATACCTGCCACTCAGTTTGTTCATCTCTCGAAATTTATCGATAACACTCCAACACAAATGACTAATAGGATTAAGATTAAGCTTTTCTAAAATTAAATGGTACCCACGTAAGTCTCAATAGACTTTTCAGGTAGGGACACAAAAATGTATCTCCGCTACTTTATCTAATTGTTGATATTTTGAGAACACAATTTATTCATTGTTGCGTATGATTGTATTACGGCAATGAAAACATTCCTTAGATTAATAATTCGAAACAAAAAAGTTGAGAATAAACCGACGGCTCCTAAGTATACTGAGTCAACTGCTAGAATAGTAATTGATGGTGAGGAGCAATTTTAATAACAATTACGATATTTTGATGTGTTTTTACGTAAAAATATAGATTTTTTTCTGTGTAAATATAATGATATAAGACTTTTTTATGTGTGTAAAATTATTTTAAATTATTTACTTAATAAAAAGATAATGCATATACACCAGTATACGTCGTAATATTATAATGAATATTGGATCAACTACCAGTTACATTTATATACGCCGTTTCTAGTAAATGTGGTTTAAATTAATAAGATAATTATTTTACACTAGCTAGAAATTGTCTTACCTTTTCATAATATTTTAAAATAAGTAGGGCTGTTGCTAAGTTATTTATACGATTTTGTTTAAAACTTGACTTACTATACGAGGTGAATAATGTTATAATGTTAAAATTTGTATACTGGTCTAATAGCAAAAATAAAAAAATAGTATTACTTTTAGCTTTAATAAAAACTTAAAAGTTTATTACAATATTTCTTTACAATAAACAATAAAGTCTAAATGCAGTTATAAACAAAAATCAACAATTTTTGACAAAAAAGGAACATAAACTAATTATTATTTTTAGGTTAAGTAGGAACTTGGTTTATTGCAACAAGTTGGTATAATAAAAACAATTAAAAATAATTCTTTAGCATAAGATAAACAATGTAACATCTACAAAGTATCAACCTCAGAACTTAATTAGTCTTCATCACTTTCCTCTCTGTTAGAATTTGTTACTAATAAATGGTTAAAAAATAAATGGTATTCTTTAGGAATTACCAAATTTTTACAAAGATCCAATAGATCTTTATGTTTATTTTTGTCAATGGGAATGGGTTTGTCGTAACAGGTTTTTATGTCATTAACATCAAAATTAAACTCTTTTCTTCTTCGTGTAGCTTTGGTGTTGTTCACGCAATCTATCCATTTGTAAGTATTATCTTGATAACTTGTTTTGAATAAAATCTTAAAAGGATTTGCAGCTTCAATTTTTATTTGACATATTTTATTCCATTGCATTTTAGATCCATCACCTGTAGTTGTCCAGTTATTAATTCCTTTTAGTTCTGCTTTAAAGTTTTTAATTAAATCTTGTGATATCTCTGTGACTTTGTACGGCTTATCATCTGTTTTAGCAAATCTGAAAGCCGTGTACCATTGGTCAGGAGTATATAATACTTTGTTCTTGGTCTGTCTTTCTATTAACGCATGCATACTGTCACCTTCATTTTGAGTATGACCAACTATCAAAAAGCGATGCCTGATGTCGATATTAAACTTAGAGCAAGCCATCATGTACATTAAGAAAACGATCCTGTTCCTGTTCTGACCTCCACAGTTATCGGACCAGAATCGATAATCCTTGATACCTGTACCTACTGTGTCTTCTATCAATTTATATATACAGCTAGCAATCTCATTCGCTCCTCTTTTCGCTGTTTGCTGGTGCCATGAGAAGCAGTGACCCTGTCGTGATGCCAGATCAAATACAGTAAAGTTGTATAAAGTAAGTTTTCTCTTATAGTAAAAGGTACTTACGTTGCCATGAGGCACGTTTAAGCATTTCTGGAGATCATAAGCTGCTGAAAGGATGTGTCCATCCTGCTCCGCTGATTCTTTATCTTTAGCTTTTAATTTTCTAGCCTTATCTTTCTCTGTCAGGTGATGGTCGTGGTTCGCTTTGTCGTTTTCTGTAATGTTTTTGTTGTTTTCAAAAATATGACATTCTTCACAAACATCCTTTTTTGGTTTATGAAAACCAATATTTAAGTTTTTGTTAACAATGTCTCGATATTGTCTTACGTTATTAACTTTAGAAGAATAGACATTAGGATCATACCATTCTTTGTATAGTTTGAACATTTTTGGAAAAGATAGAGAAGCGTCAAGATACTTTTTATTTGACTCTTTGCGAACGTAGTGGGATTCAACAGGAGCAAAAACCCCAACATGATCAATCACACTGCGTTTTATATCATCTGTAATTATTTTTGGATGACTGCTGTGCCTTCCACGTTGATCAATTTCAACAAATCCTTCTCCTTTTTCTATTTTTTCTAATGCGGTGTAAACAAAATTAAAACTTATCGAAAGAGTTCTCAAAAACATTGTTTTGCAGACTGGTATTTTAACAATTGCAGTGCTTTCGTCTTCACCGCTTGGTAGGTAATAGTAGATAGTATAAATTCTTTTTGAATTCTCTCGGTCCACAGTCAATCTCTTCTTTGGTACCCTTTTAGCATATTTGGTTAAAAAATCCCACTGTCTTGAATGGTTACCAATATTCCAGAACATTGTAAAAATTTTTTCTCGAGCTTCTTCTAAAATCTTTTGGCTGCATTTTTTGCGACAAGTTTGAGCACAAGGTGATTTCAGCGTTTTTTTACTATGTACTTTCCCATTGCGACTAACATATTCAAGACCTCTGTTAACCTTATATTTTCGTTGTTCATCCTTCCATTGTTTTTCAAAACGCTCTCTTAACCTGCCTTTATCTCTTTTGACCATTGATGATCGCTTACGACGTGTTAAGGTAGGAGTGCTAACTGCTGAGTCTCTGTTATCAAGGTTAGATACCGAAGTAGATGCCACAGGACTATTATTATACAATAAATCGACATTAACAGGTGAAGATGAAAATGAATCATAGGGTGATGGCATTGGCGTAGTGTCACAATTTTCAGGTGTTTTGGAGCATCTAGTTTGTTCCTCATTAAGCAGTTCATTAACAGTTGTAGTGCCTTCAATGTCTTTATTTGGTGATTGTGAGTATTGTGGGGTATGTGCACTAACTGAAGTCTGCTTTATTACCGACAATAGTGAGGAATTTATTAAACGATCATTAGCTTCATTGTGAGGGACGTCATGATTTTCCAGTATCTGTAAGTAATCAGGAACGTTATCGTCCGGAAAAGTATCAGAGTGATATGGTAAAATTTCTAGTAATGATTCAGGATCACTTAGATTAATATCTTCTAGTATTGATAGCTCCTCTCGCGTGAAATGTGCACCAGCAGACCAAGGAGACTCTGGATCTGGAAAAGGAAATCTTTTATAAATAATGTAAAAATTTCCATTATATTTTTAAAATAATCTATATTTTCCGAAAATCGGTCAGGAATTTAGACATTATTGACAACATTTTTGAAAGAAACGTTCAATATTTCCTTATACTTATATTTCCTAACGGTAAGGAAATATTTTTCCCTTACAGCAGATTCAGAACATACTGCCAAAAATTAGCAAATGCGTCAAATTTATGGAATTTTTATTATTATTTTTATTTTCGCGTTTAATTTTAAGTAACTTTAATAGATTCCATTAAGTAGCGGTTTTAACAAAAAACGTCAGTTATCATAATGATGAAAAATAATATAAAATAAGAGAATCAGCTTGCAGAAATTTTCCCTTAATTTCAATACGCATTAAAAATTTTAAATTTAAAAATGTTAAGGTGTTCCATAAAAAAAAAGGAAATAAAAACTTTTCTTTATTTGTAGGAACCATTCAACAAAAGAGATAAACTTCTTTTTTGGTTCGGCAGTAACAGACTACACAAAATATTTTGAAACAATTCTATCACAAAGTTTTAAGATGTTCACACCGTCTAGTTTGTCATTCAGCGCTTTCTGTAGGTACTACTTGGACAAATTTCCTTTTACAGCTTTTCCCCTCATTTTAAAAAGTCATTAAGGAAACTTCTGCAAATATACCCACTTAGTTATTTCAACTGATTCAACTACAATCTATGAAAAATACTTCCCTCGTATACTGGTGTATCTTAAATTACACCAGTATACGAAGTAAAGTACCTTTAAATGAGCTTACAAAAAATACAAATAACTTACCGTTGTCATCCATAATCTGAACATTGATATCGGTGATATTTTCAGGTTTTCCGTTGATATCGGTGACACTTTTTTGTTTTTCGTTCATGTGTGTGTGTAGAGGGAAGGGATGGCCTTAGACATAGTCTATTAGCCACAGAATTCATTTTTATTCATATTCCTGTAGGAACATAATATTAGGTGCTTATAAGGTTAAATATCGATTTTAGCTTCTTTAAACGTAATTTATTATTGCATCTAAAACGCGTTTATTATGGCTTGATAACAGAGAACCAATGTTGAGAGGAAGAGGAGTGTTGTATTCTATTAGAGAATTATATAGTTTAGAGATAGCCGATTCATTTTTTTTACACTCCAGAAATATGTGGTTAATATCACCTATGGACATGTTGTCACAGTCACATAACGGGGAGTTAAGTATCCCTAATTTATAAAGGTGCGCCGGAAAACGACCATGATTCAATTTTAAGCGAGTTACTGTTGAAGTATATCTTTTTATATAATCAAATGTTATATCCGGTATTCTATTTGGAAGCTGTGGGTAAAGCTGGAAATAAAGATTTTTAGATGTCTTGCTAAAATTATTGTAAGATTCTGACCATCTGACTTTAATAGCTTTTTTTAGTTTTGTAGTTAAGTCGGTATAAGAAAAAAATTCTACAAATTTATCTGATTTACAAGCTTCTTTTGCTTCACAATCCACCCTTTCATTACCAGTAATCCCGCTATGACCTTTTACCCAAATGAGAATTATTTTTTTATTTTGTTGGTTTACTTTGTATAATAAGTTTTTTATTTCACAAACTAATTCTTGATTATAAATATTTATTGGAGATCCTTCAATTGCTTGCAGAACGGACTTTGAATCTGACATAATAGAAACCGTTTGAACTGGATTTAGTGAGCACCATAGTAGGCTTTTTTTTATCGCGATAGACTCTGCACTGTAAATAGAGAGTGTATCTGCTAGTCTAAATTTTTCTACATGGTTGATGTCTGAAACAAAAAATGCTGCACCTGTTCCATTTTCACATTTGGACCCATCTGTAAATATTTTAGTAACATTTTTACCAAAAGCATTCAAAGTGGTTGAGAGTATTAGGTTATTTAAATTAGCGTTTTCAGTATATTCAGGGTATATAATGGTTGGCCGAAATATCATACTTTGATAACTATATTCATATATTGGATATTTGGGACTATTGAATTTACAAATGTCATATTGATTGGTATTAATAAAGCCATCTGCCAAGGGAGGGGAGTTTTTTATTCTCCAATAAGGTGTTGTAAGGTTACAAGTGTTAATAAAAGCTATTTTCTGGATCATATTCGTATTAAATGCCCTGTATTTTATTATTTGTTTTTCAGCTAAATACTGTCTCCGTATATTTAATGGCGGTTCTTGTATTTCTGCAAGCACTGCTTGGTTAGGCGATGACATCATTAGACCCATACAAATTTTTAATGCTTTGTATTGTATACGATCGATAGTTATTAGATTCGTTTTAGATGTTGCCCCATATAATGTACAGCCATAGTCCAATATGGAACGAATATATGCTTTGTAAAATGTATACGATACAGTAACATCAGCCCCCCATTTTTTCTTGGAAACCACTTTTAGCAGATTTATGGCTTTTTCGCATCTTTTTTTAATATATTTTATGTGGTTAGTCCAAAGCAATTTTTTATCTAATACTATACCTAGGTACTTATATTCGTCTACGAATGGAATCGTAAACCCATCTAGACAAGCAGCTCTAGCAGTTTTAACTCGGTGACGAGTAAAACATACCAAGGCAGTCTTATCCTGAGAAACGCTAAAACCCATGTCCCTAAACCATTCTATTAATAAATGAATACATTCTTTCAAGTCATCTAAGCATTTCCCATATGAACCATGGCTGAAGTAAAAACATAAATCATCCGCGTATTGTATCATGTTGAACTTGTCACCTACTAACTTATGCAGATCTGCAGTGTAAATATTAAATAAAATTGGACTCAATACAGACCCTTGAGGTAACCCGTTACATACTGTGTGAGGACCATGTAATACGTTATTATGATCCCGAATAAATATTTTTCTATTATGAAAGAGACTTATAATATTGGCACATACGGTTTTATTAATTCCAATTGTTTCCATTTTTTTTGCTAAAATATTTAGATCAACTACATCATAGGCCCCTGATAGGTCTATAAATAAACATAATGTATATAGGTTTCTGGATAAACTTATTTGTATATCTGAAACTAAATGACTAACAGCATCGATAGTTCCTCGTCCTCTCCGAAAACCATATTGAATGCTTGGTAATAGGGATCTATATTCAACAAAATGTTCTAATCTAAACTTAATTAATCTTTCGAATGTTTTGGTGACACATGATATTAACGAGATTGGACGGTATGAAGATGTAATTTCTGGATCTTTATAAGGTTTAAGTTTAAGGCAAATTATAATATTTTTAAAGCAGTCTGAATATTTTTGTTTCCTCCACCAGTCATTAAATAACTGCAAAAGAAAAAGTTTAGCAGAGTATGGTAAATTATAAATTATTTTATAGGTAAAGCCATCTATCCCGGGAGCAGTATTCCGACTATTTTTAATCGCTAAATCCAGTTCGTTCATTGTGAAAGAAGAAGATAATTCATCTTCGTGATTAAATGGAAATTGGTTAAATGGTTTTACTACAAAATTAGAAGCAGAAGGAGGACCTATTTTGTTTAGAATTTGATCTATTAATTTTTTTGAAAGGGGTTTTTTGGGACAAAGAAAATTTTTGTTATTTACAGCTTTAACAAACTTCCAAATTTCGGTCAGTGGTGTATTTTTGTTGAGCTTATTTAGAAAATTAATCCAGCTACAACGTTGTTTGTTTTTAAATAAACGTTTAGTTTGGGCAGCTACGTTTTGATATACTAAATAATTATTATGGTTGGATTGATTTCTATAATTTTTTAAGGCCATTTTCCGTTTTTCTACCATCTTACTACATTCCTGATCCCACCAAACTGGTCTAGGAGAAATGGGAGTAAAAGATTTTTTAACAGGCATCGACCGATTCGCAGCAGTGGAAACCTTCCCGAAAAATGCTGCTGCATCATATACGTTATTTTCAGTAAGTAACTCAGTAACATCTTTATCCAAGAGTATTCGAAACAATTCCCAATCCGCAAATGTGTCATTCCATTTAGTAGAGGGATTTATTAAAAAAGATGAAGGATTAATTTGGATGTCAATAACTATTGGGTAGTGGTCTGATCCCATTGTATCATCTAAGACGGTCCAAGTTAATTTATCAACTAAAAAATGGGAACTTAATGTTATGTCCACCGCTGAATGATTTCCACTAGAGTTAATTCTAGTGGGAGTACCATCATTTATTACAACAAGGTCTAGATCATCTATTGCGTCTGCTAAAATTTTTCCATGTCGATCATCAGGTATAGGTCCCCAACTATCATGGTGGGCGTTAAAGTCTCCGCAAAAAAGAGTATTGGACTTGAACTGCTGAAATAATTCTATCCAATCGGTGAATTTGACAACCACGTCGGGTGGTCGGTAAATAGATACTATTGACAAGTTTATACCAGATAAAGTAATTGCGCAAACTTCTAGCTTTTTGTTTGACGATTGCATGATATTAACCTCTTTAAACGCTAACCATTCAGCTATAAAAATGCCTACCCCCCCAAAACCATCAACTCTACATTTTTTAACTAAATTGAACCCTCTCAAAAAAAAGTTTTCGTCAGGTTTAAGCCATAATTCTGATAAAACAATAATGTCAATTTGTGAACTGTGAATAAAATTAATTAAACTTGCTTTATTTGCTTTTAATGATCTAATGTTCCACTGCAAAATACATAGTTTTTCTTTTGTAATTTTGTGGTTAGGAATCGGGAAGATTAATAATATTCGGATTCAGACCCACTAATGTTAAAGTCCATTCCATCATTGGGATTATCGGAATCAAACATATTATTAACAAATTCTCTTATATCTGAATCTGCAAAAGTAACCGAGCTAGACGGAAAATGTTTTTGAAGTTGTTTAACGAATGTAGATAATATAAGAATTGACTTTTCTTTATAGTTCATATATTCGTCTCTATAAGGATTAGGAAGAACAGTATTAGAATTCAATGTTAATTTAGTAGGAGTTTTTTTTATTGGTGAAATTTCTGTGGTGGGAGATAGAGGGGAAGGTTTTCGTTTTTTTGAAGTAGGCATAATTGTTTTGATAGAGGGTTTCCTTAAGACTGCTGAGGAAGGTTGAGAAGATTTTTGCTTAACATCTGGTAATGGTGGAAAGTTATTAATATTATTTAATATTGAGAACTTGTTATTCGTAATAATTTTTGAATAAGAAGGATTTATATACATATTTTCGGCTTCTTTAAAGGAAATATTTTCCTGGGCCATAATCTGCTTTATTTGTTTTTGTTTTGTGAAGACAGGGCATTTTCGCGAGATTGAAGTGTGTTCATTACTTTTACAGTATATGCAAACATTTTCTAATTGACATTCGTCTTCCAGATGATCCAAACTAGTGCATTTTTTACATCTGCTATCTTTAGATTTGCATTGTCTGGCCGAATGACCATAACGCAAACACTTAAAGCATTGTACAACTGGTTGTATATATGGCTCTACTTGGAAATTGCAGAGATTAATTTGAATGTTTTGTGGAATTTCATTCCCCAGAAATTGTACTATAATCATCTGCCTGTTAACTAAACAGGGATTTCCATCGGAATCTATTATTTTTCTTTTCATTCTTTGAACACTTACTACTTTTTTATTGGAAATAATGGCATTTAGTAAGTATTCTTCGGAAAAAAAAGTATCGACCATTCTTATGATACCCTTTTTGTGGGTGTAGAATTTAGGGATATATGCGATTAGATTATTTTGTTTGATTACATAATGATTAACTAGAGAATTAGCCGATTCCAAAGTTTTAAATATAACTTTCACCCGGTTAATTCCTACTGATTTTATATCCTCTACTTCTTTACTTAATGTTTCATCAGGGAGTAGGTAGTGCCCAATTTTAATTGGGAAAAGTTTACCAATATTTTTTTCTTTATGTTCCACAAACACGAAATAAGGACCTTTATCGCCTGGTCTATAGCGATTTTCTAGATCAATAATATTATTAAAATCATCTTTCTTTCCCTTTTCACTATTATTCATACATTGATTTAAATCGGGCGGTTCCCCGCCCGTATTTTCCCCCATGGTTTAATTAATTTTAGATGTTTTTATCTACAGCTTCTATATATAAAATATTTCAAATTTTATCAATTAATCAAAATAAAATATGTAATTAGTCAAACCAAAACAAAACTTTGAAAAATTAACGAGGTTCAAATATCAATTAAAATATAATTATAACAGGTAATATACTTATCTTAACAAAAAGTAAAATTACCAGCACTCGAATACGTCCGCTCACTAGGCTTATCAAATTCGAACTGTTTTTCGTTCATATCGGTGACATTTTTAGGTTTTCCATCAATTCTGTTAAAATCATTTTTAAGTAAAGTCAATATTTTTCGACTCCTTTCACCCTGCATTTTACTATTTAAACTTACAGTTAATAATAAAAAACAGTACAACACTATCTATAGTTTTAGTAAGGAATAACTAAATACACAACGTATCGAACCCTCGTTCATCGTACACTGAGTCAGAAGACACTTGTACCAGAATGAATCCCTCCGGATGCGGCGTATACAGATACTACTGTACTTGACTCGGTATACGGCGTAAAATAATCAATGAAGCTGCAGTTATACCAATTGACACCACTTTATTTCGGCTATTTTTTGAAGTTTTCGATTTTTTTTATACCTGTCTATAGGCAATGGACTGTTATGTACATAACAACAAAAAACGCAAAAAACCTTAATTTGTTAGTTGCCTCAGTATACTTAGGAGCCGTCGAAACTACAGGTCATTACAAAATGCAAATCATCTTTTTAAAAACGTTAAATATGCTCTCCTGAAAAATAGTCATTTTTGAGATACATTTTTGTGTCACTAAGCCGAACGACTTGTTCCTATCAAAACCAAAAATTAAAAAACCAATAAAAGACTTTCTAAATTCTTACAATAATTTTCTTCTGTTTTTTATGTAGACATGATATCTCCGCTACTTTATCTAATTGTTGATATTTTGAGAACACAATTTATTCATTGTTGCGTATGATTGTATCACGGCAATGAAAACATTCCTAAGATTAATAATTCGGAACAAAAAAGTTGAGAATAAACTACAGGTCATTACAAAATGCAAATCATCTTTTTAAAAACCTTAAATATGCTTTCCTGAAAAATAGTCATTTTTAAGATACATTTTTGTGTCACTAAGCCGACGACTTGTTCCTATCAAAACCAAAAATTAAAAAACCAATAAAAGACTTTCTAAATTCTTACAATAATTTTCTTCTGCTTTTTACGTAGACATGATTCTGTTTTTTTGTTAATGTCTCTCGACATTTTGTTACCCTGTTTGTTATCATTCGGCTAATACAATGATTCCATTCTACTCTTCTATGTTCCTTCTTACCCAGTCCTTGATATTCTCCAGCTTACGTCTACGTCGTATATCTGTACTTCTAGCTCTCTACCATAGTATTTTCTTTTCCGCTATTTATAACATATTTTTGCCCTCTCTGTGCCAGGTCGTGTTTATTCTGCGTGTGCCATTATTGATATTATGATAAAGTAGTTTTAAAAAGAAATATTGGAAGAAATAAGTTATATTATACAAACATCATTATTGACACTCTCGATAGAAAATATTAAATATCGATCACAATCTCAGAGAAAATATTTGTAATTCTAATAAAGTCTCGTTATTCCCCACACATTCTAAGATTCCCATTATTCAGAGTTTGACCTAAAATGTGACGGCAGATAAAGGCAACACCGTTCAGTAGGACATTCCCGAGGGAAGGACATCAATCACTTTTACATAAAACGATGACAAGATTACTTCTTACCCTTAGCAACTTCCTTCTTCGATGATATTTCCCGAAAAGGTCATGGAAAGTGCATCGATATCAAAAATATTATAAAGTATAAACAGTATTGGACATGTGAAATTAAAATTATAAGAATAAACTAAAATATAAAAGAAAAAAAAATTCTTAAATATGATAAAGGCAGTTATATTAAGCAAAGAATCCGTAAATAAATAGATCGGGTACTACTAAACAATTTTTTACTGGATATGTCATGATTTTTTAAGATTGCCTCTTTCTCTATATTAAAAAAATATTCAACAGATCCACTAAAACTTTGCACATTTTCACCATTCCTATTACAGGAAATAAACCAAAACATGTGAGCCAAACTTACGTCGGTTATGAAAATTAAAAAATGGCTAACATTACATTTAGCATTAGATACAGTATGCAGGGATAGACTGTGGACCGCGATGCAGGAACTTGGCTATCCAAAAAAAACTAGTGAGGTTGATACGGATGTGTATGGAACGGTTACAATATAAGGTGAGAGTTGGACAACAATATTCGGAGACATTTGAAATAAACAATGGACTAAAACAGGGAGATGCACTTTCAACACAACTCTTCAACTTAGCTCTGAAGCACATAATCAGAAGTGCAAGAATCGAAAAATCTAATACAGTAGTTCATCGAGAAGGACCAAATTTACTACTGGCATTTGCAGTCGATATCGATCTAATACGAAACACACGATTAAGGATGAAGGAGACTTTCGTGATGTTCGAGAAGAAGAAGAAGAGAAGAGAGATTGGGGCTCCAAATCAACGAAAACAGGACGAAATATATCTATATGAGCCGCAATAACCAAAGCAGAGACAGAATCGGTCAGAACTTCACCATCGATGACTTTAACTTTGAGCGCGTTAGATATTTCAAGTATCTGAGAACAATAATAACTGAAGACAATAACGGATCACAAGAAATAAACAACAGGATTCAGGACGGCAACAGATGTCTTTTTGCCCTCCAAAACCTTATAAAATCAAAACAACTAACACGACGTACGAAGATTCAGGTCTATCAAACAATCAAACGATCCGTTGTGATGTATGGAAGCGAAACGTGGACAATAACAAAGGCAAACGAAGAGAGACTATGTGTTTGGGAAAGAAAAATCCTAAGGAAGATCTTTAATCTTTGCTGGATGAAGCATCAGGACAATTATTGGAGAACTATAATCTCCAACCAATTAATTATATTTCAAAACAAATATTTATATTCAAAGCAAATAAAAATATTTTTGGGCCGGTTACCTAAATAAATCCAGTCTGCATTACTTCTTAGAATGTTAGTCTCCGCCTACTTGACCTTAGACAGGGCGCTATTCAAAATGCATAAACAAGTATTTTCGGAGGGGCTGCGGGAAGACAGTAAGTTAGCGACACTAATAGGACTTAGACCTATCTTTCAAGTTCGGAGAGTTTTTCTCCACGTTTGCAAGTTACGTAATAAGCCGGGAAGCCTTAAAATGTGAATAGTGTTATGGTGTTTTCGGGAAAGTTCGTAAATTGTAAATTTCTAATTAGGTTCCTTACGTGTAGTTATTCACTCACAGATTATAACTTTCTATTTCTTGACCTTTTTTAATTACAGTTCTAGCTAAACAAACAATTGTTTTATTTCACTTTATATCTATTCAATAGGCCAGATTTAAGCACCTTTAAAAGTACATTTAAGTTTCTTTACTGAGCTGTCGAAAGCTAGCGGACCAATTGGACTTACAGCAAGTACAAAACCACTGAAAGAGACACTGTTAGCATACAAGACTCTCCCTGAAGGGATGTTGAAAACCGGCACCCCTCCAACAATATAGGATAAGAACTAACAAAGAGCTCGAAGAACTTTACCCAGACGCCAACATCATAAAAGAAATAAAGTCCAGAAGACTCCAATGGGCAGGACACCTCAGAAGACATTCTAACGAACGAACAGTAAGACTGGTGTGGGAGGAAAGTCTCAACTGGAAGGAGACCACGCGGACGCCCTCGTCTCCGGTGGGTAGATAATGTAGCAGGAGACCGAAGCACTATGGGCGTGGAGAATTGGATGGAGGTTGCTCAAGACAAAAAACAGTGGAGGCATGTTATCGAGTCGGCTAAAACCCACGAAGGGTTGTAACACCACGGAGTAAATAAGTAATTAAATAACATGACAATGCACGTTTTTATACTTTTTTTTTATTTCGTTTGTTATATTTTAAAAACTAGGTATATATTTATGAACGTGATTTCATCATTATACAATTACAAATAATAACACATTAAAAGTAAAAGTAAAAAAAGAACTAACCGACCCTATTGAAGCTGCCAATGAAATAAGACAGGGAGATTTCCAGAGTTCTTTATTGTTCAACCTAATTATGGATGAAATAATAAAAAAGTAAGAACTCAAAAAGGATAGGGTAAGTCCGGAAGAGATGGCTCGTCGGGTGAGATGACTCGGTCAAATATATCACAGTTTTATTTATTTGGAGTCAGTTGCATTGCGTTATTTGATGCGTGCGTATGGTATTAGCAATACTCTATTGTTTCCGTGTTTTTCCCAAGGATGATAGGTTAAGATATTTAGAAATTCTTATTTACATCTTCTTAAAAGTTCTTTCGGTAATCATCAAAACTATTGTGCACTTTTTTTTTGTCTGTATTTTATCGAAGTCACGTTTTGGGCATGTTGCTTGTATCGTTGAGGTTATGTAGGCATAGTTGCCAGTCCTTTTAAACGTTACTAATACACGGAAATTAATTGGCCATCTTACCCCAACAATTCGGGTTAGTTGGCTCGCAAATGTTAAAAAGATATGGCCTAGCTTTTTAGTTCCTTGTATAAGGATATTATTAATAGATAAATTTATTTTCAGCCATGCTTACGAAGTATAACAAAAAAGGAAATTGCCAACGTAGCTTATGGACTGAAAATCCAAAATAAAATAAAGACACATATCCTAAAGTTGCAGAAAGCTGGTTTTGCACCTACGATATCTAGAGTTAGAGAAACAGCATTCAGATTAGCGGAAAAATTACATATTAAAACTACTTTTAACAAGGAAAAAAAACTTGGAGGTTTGAACTGGTTACAATCATTCTTAAGAAGAAACCCTGACTTGAGTATAAGAAAATCGGAAGGCTTATCCTTAGCAAGAAGTCGAGGCATTAAAAAAAAGGATGTAAGCGATTGCTTTGATCTGAAGTTATTCTAGAAAATGAGTTGATGGAGAAGCCCGGGAGTTTATTTAACATGGACGAAACAGGACTCAAACTGAATAATAAACATGCATTTGTTGTAGCCCAAAAGGGATCTAAAAATGTATCATCAGTAACTTCTTCAGAGAAGGGGGAACAATTATTTGTATCATCTGTTGCAATGCTGAGGGTAACGTCATTCTCCCAACCTGCATATTCAAAGGCAAAAATAAAAAAGCAAGAATTCGAAGACGGCATGCCCCCAGGATCAAAGGTTTAGATGAATAAAAAGTCCGCATACATAAACACAGATATATTTATTGATTGGTTAACACATCACTTTGTTCCTAGAAAACCCACAGAAAAAGTCCTACTGGTTTTAATGACATGCATGTCATTGCAACTTCGTCCATATGTTGGAGTATGCAAATGAATTAATTACTATTTAACTGGGAATAAGCCACAAATAAAGATAAAAATACGTTTATTGACGTTTCAATTTCCACTTCGGAAATCGTTCTCAAAATACAAACAGTAAATTAAACAAATTTTGTTTTTTGTTACATAGTGAAAAATTCTTCTAATAATTTAATTTTATCTGACTCATTTATATTGACAATTCAGACATACATTATGCATTTTAAAGTAGACGACTTTAAAATGATATTGCCAATATTGTTGAGTTGCGCTCCTGGGACGACTTTACTTATAAGATAGTTCATTCGATTACATGAAATCAACTTTAACTTGAGAATATCCGTCAGAAAAAAATCATAGCATGTAATTCGTCTTTAAAAAGACAAACACATGACATGATGACAGTAAAATTCTCCTGTTAGTGATTCCATAGTAAATTATGAGGGAAAAACCAGGAAAAAAACCTCATAATACTATCCCGACATGGTAAGTATTTGTTCGTGCATTTAGTTTACCTTCAATAAACACCAACATTTTAATTTTATATGTTTCGTTATTTAAAAAACATAAATGATGTATCCTCTGTATGTTACTGACTTACTAATACTGGTATTTTCTTATTAATAACTTCCTCTTTCAATATTGGTAACCAGATCCTACTACATTCTGCCGAGGAATTTGCGACACAATTGGCCTCATTTAGCATAATTAGAGCCGCTTCTTTGATTTTTCTTTTTTTACCATCCGTTTCTTTTAGGACTACATTTGAATTATTCCATTGAACCCTATGTTTCATTATCCCATGCGTGTTTACATATATGAGATCTATCAAATATTATATTTTTAATATAAGATTGATCTTCACTTATTCTAACATTTAATGGCCTTGATGATTCACCTAAATAAAACTGATCGCATTCACAAGGTATTTTATAAATGCAATTCTTTGTCCTTTCTTGTTCATTGTTCAGCTTTGGTTTTGGACAAAAAACAAGAAAGGACAAAGAATTGCATTTATAAAACACCTTCTGAATGCGATCACTTTTATTTAGGTGAAACATCAAGGCCAATAAATGGCAATTTAGAAGGTAATTTATTAACCCAAAATAAGGAACTAACTATTCCTAACAGAAAGCCTGCATATGCTACGAAATTACCAATTAAGGAAAATAAAAATACTGATTTGATGAATTTGGTTCAAGGTAACCACATTCCCCATTTCTACTCTGACTTTTTCAATCATTAAAAAGGAGAAATAGACTTTTATATACTCTTAGTTAATTGATTCCTTGTCTAAGAATTATTTTTAATGTATATTACTTTTGATTGTTTGCAATATTTTTATTAAATTTGGTTACTTTTAGTTAAACTAATTAAATAAAACTTATTATTAATAATAAGATTATTATATTTTGTATTGCTAAAACCACTTTAAATAAATAATTTTTCGTAAATCTTATTTTTATCTGTATAGTGTCACAACTCAAAAAAAACAAAGTTTTTTAACATTTTCGTATACCTAATACGCTATTTTAGCGATTTTTGGCGATTAGGTTTCCGAAAGCAGACGGGTCACTATATTTCTTTTTACTTTATATTCTTCTCTGACCGAGTATAGGCGGTATAACCTTAACATCTCGCACGAAGGAAATGTCGTTGCCACCTCCAGGACCACTACCCCCTGAGGCTTGTCTGGACGCTACAGTCGGCAGCCCCGGCACCAGACTCGGGTGCGGAAGGCCAATAACCTTCTTCTTTTGGGTGTGATAATAGTGATGGGCGATATGAACGCTTAAGTTGGAGAAGACAATATTAACTTAGAAACCGTAATGGGCAAACATGGCCTGGGAGTGATGAATGAAAACGGAATTTTTGCTCCAATCATAGCTTAGTTATTGGTGGAACCATCTTCCCACATAAAAATATTCACAAGGTTACATGGACTGCACCAGGTCATATAAGAGAAAATCAAATAGACCACATCGCCATATCAAAAAGATGGAGATCATCTTTTCTTGATGTACGTAACAAAAGAGGAGCAGACATCGCAAGTGACCATCATCTTGTAATCGGTACCATTAAAATCAAAATGGCAAAAAACAAAATCACACGAAACACCAAACGACCAACATACAATCTAGACAAATTAAAAACGGCTACAGGAAGACACATGTTTAGGAAGGAACTTTAACTCAAAAGAAGAGAACGTGAAGTAAATAGCTGGGAAGATCTGGCAAATGTTTTGACGGAAATAGCTGAAGATAAACTGGGTAAAAAAGAGAAACATAGAAAAGAATGGATATCAGATGAGACTTGGAATCTTATCGAAGAAAGAAAACAGCAAAAAAAAGATATTTTGCAAGCAAGAACTGTAGAAGAAAGAGCGAACCGACAGCAATAATATGAAACAATAAATAAAGTAGTTAAAAGAAATGCAAGAAGAGATAAAAGAAGATGGGCTGAAGAACTGGCAAAACAAGCCGAATTAGCTGCACAACACAATAGAACTAGAGAGCTATACCAAATTACTAGACGTCTAACAAAAAGTGGGCCCAACTGTTCAAACGTCGTGAGATCCAAGACAGGAGAATTACTTACTACAACAAATGACCAAATAGAGAGATGGAAAGAGCATTTTCAGGAGATGCTAATCACGCCCAGGGATAACGCAGATGAAATTGTCGAAACTCCACAGAATATAGACTTGCGTATATCTTGCGACGCCCCTTCCAAAACAGAGATAATAACAGCTATCAAATCTCTGAAAAATAACAAGTCTCCGGGAATCAATAACATTGCTGCCGAAATACTTAAAACTGATCCGCATCTAACTGCTGAACTTTTGCTCCCCATAATCCGAGAGGTGTGGGAAACAAACCGCATTCCAGCGGGCTGGAAAAAAGGCATCATTATTAAGCTTCCAAAACAGGGCAACCTCACACTATGCCTATGTCATAAATAAAATCTTCACGACCAACATACTTAAAAGATTAACAAACAAGGTTGAATTTCGAGCTAATCAAGTAGGCTTTAGACAAGAATCCTCCTGCATAGACCACATTAATACTGTGAGGCTAATAATGGAACAATCGGTTGAATGGAACACACCCCTATACATGGTTTTTGTTGATTTCGAGCGTGCTTTTGACAGCTTATCTCATGATGCGATATGGAAAATTTTAGAGCTAAGAAACATCCCGCATAAAATAATTTCCATTATAAAGTTACTGTACACTGAAGCGAAATGCAGCGTGACACACAATGGGACCAACAGTGACGAATTTGACGTACTTACTGGAGTCAGACAGGGATGCGTGCTTTCTCCGTTTCTTTTTAACATAGCTCTAGACTATGTTCTCTCCAAACTAGACTCTGACACAAGAGGGATACAATGGACGTTAACCACACGCCTAAGCGATCTAGAATACGCCAACGATATCTGCCTGTTAGGACAAAGGTTCCAAGATGTGGCTGACCAATTGGAAACACTTTCCACTGAAGCCAATAAAATAGGTTTGAAAATCAATATTGGTAAAACCAAATCCATGAGAATAAATGCAAGAAACAACACGCTATTCACCATTAATAACATGCAGATTGAAAATGTGGAAAACTTTACGTATCTTAGAAGTGTCATAACAGAAAGCGGAGGTACAGAAGACGATATTCGTATGAGGATACGAAAAGCGCAACAAGCTTTCAGCATGCTCAACCCTGTTTGGAGGTCTGGAGACTACACTACGAGGACAAAGATCCGCATATTCCAGTCAAATGTCATGTCTGTACTACTTTACGGATGTGAAACCTGGAAAGCGACAAAAACCCTTACAGACAAACTGCAGGTCTTTGTTAATAAATGTCTACGAAGAATTGTTCGTATTTTCTGGCCTAACATCATCAGAAACGAAGATTTACTACACCTGACCAAACAAAAGAGGGTAGTAAATGAAATAAAGTCCAGAAAGTGGGGTTGGATCGGTCACACACTCCAAAATAATTCCAGTATTGCAAAGACTGCCCTAGAGTGGAATCCCAAGGAAAACGAAAAAAAGGTCGCCCAGTACAAACTTGGAGAAGATCCATCATGGACGAGATAAGAAAACAAGGAAAGTCTTGGAATGAGGTGAAGGCCTTAGCGCAAAATAGAACCCGATGGCGCGTTTTCACTGAAGCTCTATGCTCCACTTAGGAGTTCAAGAACCTTATATAATATAATACGCTATTTTGTAGATCATTGTAACTCACTAAAATAGTTATTGTTCTAATTTTATTAGTTTTGGAAATAAACCCGAAAATATTTAGAACAGACTTAAATTCATTCTCGAACAGTTTTTGACTATGACACTGAGCGAGGTATATATACAGAATATAAACAAAGCATAAATAACAAAGTTAATATTTTACATTTTACAACAATTTTTTAGTATTCCTGACAATCAGTATAAAAACAATTAACCCTTAACCGGTAAGGTTAATTAATTTTACGATATTCGCGAGTATCGGTTTGTGATAACGCGTTAGAATTTTTACGTGAAATTAAAAGCATGGTGTAAATATTTGAAGAGTTAATTAATTTTTTATATAAATAAAGCAAAACAACAATTTTTACCTAAAAAATATTGACATGTACGACAAAAAATGTTTTTAATTTTTAGAGATGCTTCTTAGAGTTGTTGAAGGTATTAGCATTTGAAATATGTCAGTAGTATTTTGTAATTTCTGCGGTATAAACCATTTCACGAATTTTGTTCGATGAGTAAAATCACACTCGAGGCACATTTTGAATACAAGTTAGAATTTTAAACGCGGACGTATATGTTTTTAATTCAGCACATAGGAAACTGCATAGTTTACAGGTAAATAAAAAATATTCGATACTAGAGTCTTTAATTAATTCACGTTCCGAGTAGCCATCATCTACGAATCTTTTTAAAGGATTTTCGTTTAAATTAAATAGCGGTGTTGTATGTGTTGTTAAATATTGTCGTTTAATCTGTTTATTAATATGCGAGGTCAATTTTAATTATGAAATATTGTAACATTTTTTTATATAATAATTATATTAAATTATTTTTAATTCCCTTTTATCCATGTGGATATGGCGCAAGACTTATACCTTATGACGAAAGAATTTACCTACCAAAATAGCACGGAATTTCCCTTAGACATTAGCTTTAACGAATACGAAAGAATCAAAAGACTGATATTTTTTTGTACACACTTATGACAATCCAAAGAAAATGCAAAAAAGTATTTTTGAAGTGTGTATATTTTAGGCAATTCCTAGCTGAGCGCTTTCGGCTTTACAAAGCCATCATCAGAGCTATGCTAGAATAAAATGTTCTTATAAGTACTAATTGGTAAAGATTACAATTTTTAACTTACGTCAATTTTTTAAATACCACTACAAAGGAGAGATCTCATTTCCTTATATTTCAAAAATAATGATTTTTTTAGTTGTTGAAATTTGTTAAAACATATAAAAAACATATAAAAAGCCGACACTGGACTTCACAAACACGTTAAAAAATTGAAAAAATTTTTGTCATGGTGCGGGTGTAAGAACCCGACCATTGATTGATGTGAGGATGTAGACAGAATAGAACTAATGAAATCAAATGTCGTCCTTTTAAACGATTTTTCAAAAGTGACAGTTGACAAATGTCATATATAGGAAATAGAGATTGTTTTTTTAAATTCTTACAAAATTATTTAATAGTTTGGAATTACTAATAGTCATCAAAGACTTTCTAAAAAATTAAGTTTTTAAATTAAATTTTATGTGTTCATCACATTATACAGAATGACATTAGTTTGTAAATTCACTCAAGTCATTGCTCAAGGTCAATGTATGTTCAATCTGAGAGCTATCCTTAAGAAACAAGGGCTCAAATTGTTCAACAACAATATAAAGAAGAAACATGGTATTAATGTTACGTTATCTGATACTTAAGTGTATTGAGAATTGTATCTCTTGATGGAAATTTGTAAGAAATTTGCATAAATTTTTTAAGAATGTATTTTCATGTTTCAATTAAGAACAACTGTCAAATGAATTACAAAATGTTGTGAATTTCTAATAAAGTTTGTTAAAAATTTAAAGTATAAAAAATATAAAAGATGAGGTCCCTCTCCTCTAAGTTCCATAATAATTTAAAAAGAGGTTTATAATTGCAATTGAGGTTGATTTGTGTGTTTAAGCAACAATCACGGTTTAGTTTTATTTCTCTGGATATCTCAAGATCTTCCAAGAGATTCATGAGTCTAAAGTTTTTATATGGGAATGTTGTGTAAAATTTTACTGTTTTCAGAAGGAGAAAAGGAATGATTATTAAATTTAATGTGATATCCAAAGTTTGATTTTTCTGGGTTATTGAGGTGTTCTTTGATTCTTTGGTTCAGAGTTCTCATTGTTCTACCTACATAAGTCATATTACAGTCACCACAGGACAGCTTGTAAATACCACTTCTGTTTAGTTTGTCAACTTTGTCTTTGGTCTTGCTGAAGATGGAGTTGATGTTATATTTGGTTTTAAAGGAGATGTTTGCGTCACTGATTTTATTAACAAGTACTCTTGAAATTTTTTCTGAAATTGGTCCTAAGTAAGTTAAGGATCTATATATGGAAGTAGTGTTGGATTTTTTATCAACTTTAAAAGCTTGGTTTAGTCTCTTTTTGAGTATAGATTTTCTAATGACTTTATTAACAGTAGTAGAAGGAAAACCATTGTTGTTTGCTATCTGTTTAATGATGGAGATTTCTGTATTGTAATTTTCTTGAGACATAGGGATATTAAGAAGTCTGTGGACATAAAATGAATAGCTGCCATCTTGTGTTGAAAAGGGTGATTTGAGGATGTTGGTATCATATGGTCAGTTTGAGTAGGTTTTCTAAATATTGAAAATTCTAGTGTAGGCAAAGAAGAAGAGAAGGAAGCAATCTTTTTGATAGTTAGGTCTAAAAAGTTGATAATGTTGTTGCTTTCTACTTCTAAGGTAAAATTAATTGCAGGATGTAGATTATTAATTATTGACAAAATATTGTGAGGTTCTGAAGGTGGGCCTTCTATAAAGGCTAAAATGTCATCCACATATCTGTACCATAGGATTATTTGTGGTTGAGAATGAACAAAGTTAGTTTCGAGAGAGTCTAGAAAAAGATCTGCAAGTAGAGGAGATAAAGGATTTCCCATTGCTAAACCCTCTGGTTGTCTATAAATTTTATCGTTAAAGATAAAGAAATCTTGGGAAAGGCAAAATTGGAGTAGAGAAGTAATTTGTGAACATTTGTTTTGGTCAATGTTTTTCCTTTGTAGAAGGTTATTGATGATTGGAATGGTGTCTAATCTGGGAACATTGGTGAACAGATTTGTTACATCGAAAGAGACCATAGTGAAGTTATTCGGAAGAGTATGTGAAGAAATTTTGGAGATTAAATCTAAAGTGTTGGCAATAGTATATTTGGGAGTGTAATTAAGTAGATCTAGTAGAAGAGTGTTGATAAATTTTGCTAGTGAAGCTAGTGGGGTATTGACAAAACTAACTACAGGTCTTATTGGAACATTAGCTGTATGACTTTAAGGGAGACCATAAAGTCTTGGTATTAAAGGATTGCTAGAAATGAAAGTTTTGGGGTTAGTTCCAAGTTTTTGAAAAAAATTAGTTGCATTAGAAATGTTTGATTTTAGATCATTTATAAGTTTATTCATTGGGTTCTTGTTAAGTGGAATAAATGAGTTGTTGGATAGAAAAGATTCTACTTTGTTAACATAATCACTATTGCACATGATTAGAAGACAGTTTCCTTTGTCAGCTTTTGTTATTATAAGTTTATGAGTTTTAATTTTATTAGAAATAGATTTAACCAGTTTAAATTGTGTATGAAAAGTTGACATAACCTTATTGTTAGAATAGTATTTTTGATAAGACTGATTTAGTGCAAAAAGACAAGACATTTTTAAGTTGGTTTTTAGAGTGTTTGTGATGTTTAAACTATCTATGATGCTATCAATTTCTACACAGAGTAACTCAATATTATTTAAATCAGGTTTAGTTTTAATACAAAATTGGAGACCCTTACTCAAAAAATCAAGTTCTGGTTTTGTAAAATTGCAATTTGACAAGTTTTTAACCCTTTGATCAAATATATGATAAGAAGAGGATTGTTGACTCACCTGATTCCTGTTGTTATTATTATTTTTATTAAAAGGATGTTGTTGGTTATTACCTGATTGATCAGATTTTAATTTGTTTAGTTTTTTATTAAGTCTTTCATATTTAAGGTGCTTACTCAATGCTAAATCATCTTGATGTTCTTGAAGAGCTTGTTGAAAGTCTGAAAACAGCAACAGTCAAATGAATTACAACATTTTGTAATTCATCTGACAGTTGTTCTTAATTGAAACATGAAAATACATTCTTAAAAAATTTATGCAAATTTCTTACAAATTTCCATCAAGAGATACAATTCTCAATACACTTAAGTATCAGATAACGTAACACTAATACCATGTTTCTTCTTTATATTGTTGTTGAACAATTTGAGCCCTTGTTTCTTAAGGATAGCTCTCAGATTGAACATACATTGACCTTGAGCAATGACTTGAGTGAATTTACAAACTAATGTCATTCTGTATAATGTGATGAACACATAAAATTTAATTTAAAAACTTAATTTTTTAGAAAGTCTTTGATGACTATTAGTAATTCCAAACTATTAAATAATTTTGTAAGAATTTAAAAAAACAATCTCTATTTCCTATATATGACATTTGTCAACTGTCACCTTTGAAAAATCGTTTAAAAGGACGACATTTGATTTCATTAGTTCTACTCTGTCTACATCCTCACATCAATCAATTGTCGGGTTCTTACACCCGCACCATGACAAAAATTTTTTCAATTTTTTAACGTGTTTGTGAAGTCCAGTGTCGGCTTTTTATATGTTTTTTAAAGCTTTGTAAAGCCGAAAGCGCTCAGCTAGGAATTGCCTAAAATATACACACTTCAAAAATACTTTTTTGCATTTTCTTTGGACTCGAATACGAAAGGTTTTTAATCCTTTCCTTCTTAATCCCGAGTATGAAAGGAACTAATGCTTTTCGGTGAAGGCGGGTTCTTTTTCATAAATTCGGTAATTGTCTTCGAACGCACGTAGTAATGCTTTTCGGCGAAGGCGGGTTCCTTTATGATAGATTTGTAAATATTCCGAAGGCACGTATAGTAATTTTTCGGAAAAACCTAATCTAGAAGATTTATATTTCATTACATTTATAGATAGAAGGGTACCGTTGGTTTCGATGTTCATTAGAATCTTTTTACCTTCTCAGAACTACATACGACTGGCCTATGATTTTTGAGTGGGAGATATCCCCTCTTTTTTCTTGGGTAGTTTGTAAAATTTTAGAAAAACCAAGTTACTTCTCGGTGGGCTCTCCTTGAGTAAAGGCTTACATGATCGTATCTGTTGTCTTACCGTCTGTGAATTGTTTTCTAAGTGTTTACACACTTGTTATTTTGAGTATTTTTGATCTTTTACTATATTAGATTATATATAGTTCTAAAGTACCTTTAATGGTAATTAAATTCAGTGTTTGATACAATTAAAGTATTAAGTACAGTATATACCTTCAGTGAAGTACCTAGTGCAGCAGTCAACAATATTTACTTTAAGTAATTATTATCTTCAAATTATCTGGGCGAGTAATATGGTATGGTATCATATCATCTGCCATTATCTGGACGTATCTAAAGTTCCTCCATGTCTTCACCTGTAGATTGCTGATTTTTGCATTCAATTTAAAGAACATTTCAATAGATTCAAGAAATTTCAATAAGTAGTAATTATGAACATTTAAGTCTCAGTTTCTCAATAAATAATAGTGCGAGATAGTTAATCCACTTAACCAAGTGCGGTTTGGTTAAATTTTTATGTTTTCATTTCTGTAACCTTTTTGTATTTTTGTAAATTTAGAATTGATTATTTTGTTATCTTGTGTGTTGGTTATAACTTTTATTCATTTTTTTTGCTGTAATATCTCGAGATACACCAAAACTTCATTTGTACATGATTGAATTATATCTTTGTAAAGGTATTTTCTAATTATATTACTGCTTATTTTTATATGTATACCACCATTTTATAGTTGTTGGTGTACTTTTATTACTTGTGTTGCATTCAGCAGCGTCATAATTTTGTTGTTGAATATATTGTTAATGTATTTCATTTGTCGGCTCCTAACAAGTTTCCTGATAAAATAGTAACTCTGAGTATTTGCTTTTTACCTTTAAATATTACTAGTAACTTTGACCAGTAGAAAGATCAGGCTGAATCAAGTTTCGTAGGTAAGTAATAAATTTATTATTTGTTTATATAGTGTGTTGGCCAAATTTATTTGATAATTAACTGTTGGTATCTCTCCTTGGGTTTGATCTCTGAACCTAAATATCTTTCCTTATCTCTTTTCTTTTCTAAGGTTTCTTAATTTTCTCCTTAACCCCAAAAAATTGAGTGGCGACCTGTTTCTATCTTATCGTATCTTTGGTAATTTTACCCATCTATCTTTTTGTTTATTTCTGTATCTTTTCTAATATCTCTTATCCTATCATTACTTATTTTATATGTTGGACCCATTCTCGGTTCCAAAAGATAGTTTCGAACCCACGACTCGCTCTCCACCAACCATCTGGCTGCCGTCCGCAGTGTCTTCATTGGTGACCTTTCTAGCACCATATAAAACAGGTTTCCGAGTTTTCAATATTGTTTCCCGATGTCAAACGAAGTTTTTCGTTTGTAATTTGAAGTCAGTAGTTATTAAAACTATTGACTTCAAATTAGACTTCAAAATAGATGATATCAAACTATTTTACCGTGATTTGGAACAAGTCTTAATACCAATGAAGAAACATCACACTACAATAGTAATGGGCGACTTCAATGCCAAAGTTGACCAGGGAAAAGTGGATGGATATGTGGGGAGTATGGTCTAGGAAACAGAAATGAACGTGGTGACCGTTTCGTACAATTTTGCCGGAAGAATTTGTAATAGCTAATACACTTTTTAAGCTACCAAAAAGAAGATTGTATACATGGAAATCTGCCGGTGATACACCGAATAGAATAATCCAAAATCAAATTGAACTTTGTCCTCATTAGACAAAGATTTCGTAATTCTATACTGTCTGCTAAAACTCACCCTGGAGCAGACATCGGTTCAGACCATAAACCCATAGTAGTCGCATTACGAACAACATTGAAACTGATTTAAAAACCCACACAAAGTAGAATTGATATTAAGAGATTAAGGGAATCACAAACAAAGGAACAAACTGGAAAAACTCGTACTGAAAATCTACGTAGTGTCCAAGAACTGAATAAAAGTAGCTATAATATTGATCAAAATGGGAAAATACAAAAGAAGTAATAATTAAAACAGCAAATAAAAACTTAAAACCAAAGAAAACAATTAAAAATTAAAATAATTTAATGTTCTTACAAAGTTTATTACAAATGATTTAATTAATAATTAAAGTTGTAGGATAAAATGGGAAAATTATGTTTAAAAAAATTCTGAAAAGTATTTTTATGAAAGTATGTATTGCCAGAAAATTAGTAATTAGAAACGTAAAAAACATTAATTATGGAACTTCAAGTCCTGTAGATACCTCAAGTACTCAGTCATGACCATCAATTGTTGTAAAATAATGGTAAATTAAAAGTTTTAAATTTTGAATTAAATGTTACCGTTGTCTTCAGTTGCATCAGGTTCTGGAAGACAATCTCTGGCAGTACTAGATTGGTAAAAGAAAAACCCTGGTAAAGATTGGTAATATTGGTGGTATGGCCTAGGTAATAAGTTTAAGTCACATACACGTTTATACTATTTTATTTGGTTTCAAGTGATAAAAAAATTCCTTCAGTTCTAGTCTTCATAGAAATTTATCTAACTATTCCAAGTTTGTTGAAATAAGTGTGTTGTTTTCTTTATAAAATGGATTAACTAGTGCTGGTCAAGCTATTCCATATGTAGATTGCAAAGATTTGTGGCAGTACAGTTTCTTTATTGTTTTTACTGAACTTAAGGAGTCAGAGATTATTGTATATTCATCTATGTTTAAACCTTGAATTACACATGGCGCTTAGAATGGTGAATACTTTGTAAGAATTATCATTTGTATTTGATAGTCTGTAAAACTCTTACTTTATGGGAATTGGTGACATCTCTGATTTGGTTAGGCTCGTAAGACTGACATTGGCAAAAGGAAGAGGGACTGACATGGAGTATGGGATTGTTGAAATGTCGTATGTACTTGTAAATTAAAAATTTAATTTAGAAAGGGAGATCGTATTCGAATATAAATAATTTGATTTATTTTTATAAATATTACTGTTTGTTAAACATACTCATCCAGTCTTTAATTTAATTATTTTGTTGATGATTTAGCAAATTTATATTTTTTTTGTTGCAGGTGAGCAATTTACAAAATTTTAACTGCAAAATACTTATGGTAAGTTATATATTGTTCATTTTTATGTTCACATGTGCATCAGATACGCTGATCAATTCTTTTTTCCTTACATGATGCATGAACCACACAGGGTCATCAGTTTGAAGGATTGTGTTACAAAATTGGAAGCTTATAATAGAATAAACAATAACAATAAATAATTAGAAAAATATTTAAATCTATATAAAGTAAAATACTAAATTTTTGATAAAAGCTTGTAGTCTTCAAAGGAGGCGAAAATATTTTTTGACTGTCTTTTCAAGTGGTGACATATTTTTAAAATTCGATTTACTTTAAAAGTGCGGAGAGCACACAATTCAAAAGAAGTATGTTATTGAACAAATGGCTCTTAAATATGGTCATGCAGTTCTTAGACTTCTGCCCTACCATTGCCACTATAATGCAGTTGAGTTAGTTTAGAGTATACCCAAAAATTTTTATGATAAATATGCATCCAAAACAACACATAACGCTAACGTTCTTAGTTTATGGAAAAAATCGCTAAAACAAATAAAGGCAGAACTATGGCAAAATTGTATTAGATATATGGAGAAGACATAATAGTTCAGTGTTTTCAAACCAAGCGAGATAAAGATGAGGTCCGGCCTCTTATTATTCGGATAGACAATCTAGATAGTGACGATTCGGATAGTGAAATATCAGACAGTAAATAGGATAAATCGTTTGCTGAAAAGAAGTAACAAAAAAGTGTTTCGGAAATTCAATTCGGACTTTGTGGTGTGTTTTAGATAAACGATAAAAGTACCTTTGGTCTAATTACTGGACTGCATACTCTCAATAGCTTTGGTATTAATTACTGGACTACACGTGTTTAAACCTTTTGTTTTGCTGAAAACTTGAAAGTGATTTAGCGCCAATTTCTTTTTAGGGTTTTATTTAATACAGTGTCTGCAAAAAGTAAAGTCTTGGATGTATTTTATTTAAATTTGGACATACCATCACCTTTCCAATTTTACTGCATTTAAACATTCGTATAATTTTCACTCTACGGAAAATATAGACTCAGACTCAGACCTTGATGAACATTTGATGTAGACAAATAATTTCAAGTATTCAAAATATTCCATCCCACTTATTTTAACACGCCCTTTTAAACACACACTGTTTTTGAACCTATTCTTTATCCTTCCATTGTTGGATATAGGTCTCCCCCAGTTCTCTCCATCTTTCCCTATCTTGAGCTGTTCTCTGCCATGTTCGACCTCCTTGTTTCCTAATGTCATCTTTCCACTTCATCTGTGGTCTGCCTCTTGATCTTTTTGCATTGTATGGACGCCACTTTCCGATGGCATTGTTCCATCGTCCGACTTGGAGACGTTCATTGTGTCCAGCCCATTTCCATTTCAGCTTTGCTACTTGTTCTATCGCGTCTACTGTCTGTGTTTTGGTTCTGATCCACTGGTTACGTTTTCTATCTTTAAGTGATATCCCCAACATTTGTCTCTTCATTGCCCTTGTGTCTTCCTTATCCTATCTAAATTGGCCTGTGTAAAAGTCTATGTTTGTGCTCCGTAGGTGAGCACCAGTATTATGCAGGAGTTATATACCTTGCTTCGTAAGTATAGAGAGATTGTTTGATTTTTTAGACCGTAAGAAAGTTTGCCGAACGCTGCCCATCCCATTCTTACTCGTCTCGATATTTCGGCTGTTTGATTTTCTCTTTTAGCTCTGATTGCTTGTCCTAGATAGATATACTCATTTACCTGTTCTATTTTTTCTGTTTGTATTTTTATTGCCTCTTGGTCTTCCGTGTTTGTTATTACTTTTGTTTTGTTGAAGTTAATTTTTAAGCCTTTTTGCAGTGATTTTTCATGAAGTGCATTCAGCATTAATTCCAGTTTTTGTCGTTCCGAGGAGATCAGGAGTATATCATCCATATACCTAAGGTGATTTAGGTATTTTCCGTTACTACATATTCCTCTGTTTTCCCAATCTGTTGATTTTATTATGTCTTCGAGGGTCAAGGGAAAACAGTTTAGGTGAAATTATATCGCCTTGTCGGAATCCTAGTTTAACTTTTATATTATCCGTTATTAATTTGTCGTCCAGAATTACGGTCATGGTTGCGTTTTGGTAAATATCATATATCAATTTTCGGTATCTTGAATCTATTCTATTATTGACCAGAGCTTCTTCAACCGCCCAGTGTTCAATGCTGTCGAAAGCCTTTTCATAATCTACCAATGCTATGTACAGCGGAAGATTGTATTCATTGGTTTTCTCAAATAAAATTTTAAGCGCATGTAGGTGCTCGATTGTGCTGTATCCTTTCCTGAATCTGGCCTGTTCCACTGGTTGGTAGTTATCAAGTTTATAGGTTAGTCGGTTGTTTATTATTCTTGTGAAGGTTTTATATAGTTGTGACAAAAGGGAAATAGGACGGTAGTTATTTAGGTCTGTTCGGTCTCCTCTCTTATGTATTAAGATTGTGTTGGCATTTCTCCATTATTTAGGTATTTTACGTTCAAACAGACATTTGTTGAACAGTACTTATAGCAGTTTTATCGTGTCTCCTCCTTCTTTTAGCAGTTCCGCCAGTATTTTATCCTCACCAGCCGCTTTATTTCTTTTCATGTCGTTTATGGATTTTTCGGTTTCATCTTCAGTTATTTCTGGAAATACCTCTGAGCTAACATTTTGTATTTTCCTCAAGAGATTCTGTTTAGGTGATAGTGGTGGGTAATTTTTTGAACTGTATAAGTCTGTGTAATATCTTTCTGTGATTTTTACTATTTCTCCTAGATCTCTTTTTTCATTGTTCTCAGCTTTAAGCATGATTATTTTTCTTTTTCCTATATTTGTCTTCATTGTTTTTAAACTTTTGTACTTCTCTATGATTTTCTTAATGCAATTTTCTTGGTATATCTTTAAATCTTCCTTTATCTGTTTTCTTATAGTTTTGTTCAGTTCGGTAAACTCCATTGTATTTCTTTTGTTATCATTTAGGAGTAGTCGTCGTTTTTTTAGCATATCTTGTGATTTAGCGCTAATCTTTGTTGTTTTCACTTTTTTTTTATTGGCAATCTTCAGGCCCGCTTCCAGTAGTTCTGTTGTTATTTTATCGTTTAATTCGTCTAGTTGCAAACCCTTTAGCTGTGATATGTCACTTCTTTTTAGCTGGTTTATGTATTGTTCTTTGCGTTCTGTAAGTTCTGTATCTATCTCTTTTTTAGATGGTTTATATTTTTGTCTGTCTGTTGTGGCGTTAATTTTGTTTTTGGCTCTAACAATTCTGTGATCACTTCCTAAGGAAATCATGTTTATGAGCATAACTTCTTACAGTATGTTCTTTTCTTTGGATAGGATGTAATCAATCTCATTTTTTGTTAAACCATTGGATGCGACCCACGTCCATTTTTTCTGTGGTTTTTTATTGAAAAAGGTATTCATTGCATATAGACCGTTCGTTTCCATATAGTTCCTCAATGTTTCTCCCCTTTCGTTTCGTGTTCCATATCCAAAGTTGTCGATTTTATTTTCTGCTTCTTCTAGTTTTTTCCCTAATTTGTCATTGAAGCCTATAATGATTGTGTAGGTGCTTTTGTATTTGTTCACTGTTTGTATCAATAATTCGTAGAATATCTCCACTTCATCATCCCTATGTGATGACATAGGGGCGTTAATTTGTATGATTTTTAAACTTATATTTTTATTTATGTCCATTATTAAAGCCGCGATCCTTTCTGAAATTCCAATATATTGTCTAATCTTATGGACATGCTGATTAGAAATAAGAAAACCGACACCAGCTAATGATTCTTCTTCAGTTCCCTTATAGTATAGTACGTTCCCGGATCCCAACTTCATACAGGCTTCCCCTTTTCTTTTTATCTCACTTAATCCTAATATATCCAATTTTATCTTTTTTACTTCTTTTTCCAGTTCGGCTAACTTTTCGTCTCTTATTAGTGATCTGACATTATAAGTTGCAATATCCAGTTTCGTTGCTTGTTTTCGTTGTTTCTGGAAATCTTCTAAAACTCAGGGATTCTTAGCACCCTCTGCTCTTTCCTCGATCCTACCATTGCCTTGAAAGGTGACTCCAAAGCTGTTGGGGACTGAGGGCCAAGTCTTACGTGTATCTATCATAAGAGGGGGGGTAGATTGGCCGTGAACTCACCACGCTGGCCAGACGGGTTGGTAAGTGTGTTTCAGCCGCCCACTCTGGGAACAGACGCTGTTTGCAGCCGCCCACTCTGAGTCAGACGCAGCTGTTGTTGCAGTATCACAACCGCTTAACTCATAATAAGCCTACAAAATTTTTACTTCCCATAGCCTTAATCCAGTAATGACATTATTGCTGCCTAATGGCATATCCTCAGTTGATCCGCGGGTACTTATTTGGCAATGCCTTATTCGTACCTGTCCTGCATATCTGCAGGAACTTTCCCTATCAGCCATATGAGACGTGTCGTGTCGAGGTTGAGGACATCCCCCGCTCAGTCTGTCTTCAGTAAAGTACAGAAGAGCCCCTACTTAGTTCAGAGCTCCTCCTCCACGAAAGCTAAGACCGACACGATCGCCCTGTATATACATATTATACACACCCTGTATATACATATTATATTTATTTTATTTGCCTTTGATACAGTAAAAACCAATATTATTACTGAACCTAATTTACAGGAAAATAAATATTTTTACTTTTCAAGCGATCGGAATTAAATATTAACACTTCCCCGTTTGAAGCACTGAGGCTAAGTTAGTGGATAACATCAGATGTAGACCAAACCAAAGAAATTAAGACACGTATTGAAATAGCACGTACATCATTTATTTAACTTAAAAAGTTTCTTTGTTGGCGGGATATAAGGTTAGAAATACGCCTGAGAATGCTTCGATGTTACGTGTTCTCTACTCTTCTTTATGGTTTGGAAGCTTGGACACTAAAACAAGTTCATCTGAATAAGTTGGCCGCCTTTGAATTTTGGTGTTACAGAAGAATCCTATGAATATCATGGATTTAAAGAATGTCAAACATGGAAGTAACTAGAAGGATAGGAAATGAGGCGTAAATAATATTAACTATTAAAAGACGAAAACTTGAGTACTTAGGACATGTGAAGGGAGGGCAAAAATACGCATTATTACAACTTATTATGCAGGGCAAAATCCGAGGAAAGCAAAATGTGGGAAGACGAAGATTATCCTGGCTTAAGAACTTAAGGGAATGGTTTGAATGCAGTAGTGCAGAACTTTTTAGAGCGGCAGTCAACAGAGTTCGCATAGCCATAATGATTTCCAACCTTTGATAGAAGATGGAACTTAAAGAAGAAGAAGTTTGAGGCTCACTAGATTATATTTAAAAAAGTGTATAACAACGAAAAATTACTCGCCAAATGTAAAATCACAAATCAGCACTATATTCACTGGATAACGCTACAACTTCGATTGAAAGTATGGTAACACAAGCCCCAACGGTTTCTGCATGCACAGGTCGACGCGCTATGTTCTACTATAAACAGCGCGTAATTTAGATGCACAATGTCAACGCATTCAAAACCAGAGCACGCAAGAAGCAGAGGACTACCACGAATGAGACTGATTGATGATGTGGAAGAAGACCTACAGATTCTAAGGGTTAGAAGATGGAGGAAAGTTGCCAGGAATCGACAGGAGTGGCGACTTCTTTGGGAGCAGGCCAAAATACACAACGGATTGTTGAGCCACTTATGATGATGAATGTCAACGCATCCTTTCCAACGTTTAGATGAGTTTTCCAAACTTATCTAAACCGCGACCCCTTTTTCCTAAAAAAATGGTTCGCGACCCCCAATTTCCCCCCACTCATATATATAATATTATTTGATAGAAATAGCGTGCCTAATTTACAATTATAGGATGGTTTCTCAAATTTAATTTTACCTTACTGTTTAAGTTTAAATCAAAAACAATTATTTTATTTTAATATCTACAATTATTTTATTGATTGCAATCTGTCACTGCGATATATTAGCTTGTGTCTACATCGCAAAACTCTTCCAAGATAATCGCAAAAGCGTTCGCTACTAGATGGCACTCTGGAACGTTCTCGTAGCCTCGTTTTGGCTTTATATAAGCGGCGATGCGCAACGAAACCTCAGTTCGAATCCAAACAGCCTATGGTGGCGAACGCGGTGTTGAATAATGAGTAAATATTTTACGACTTACGTATTCCCGTTTACGTATTTACGTCTACGATAAATTATAAATTATGGATAAGTTTTTAAAAAGAAGTGCAGAACCATCTACGTCTGAAAGTGGCAGTAGCAGCAATAAAAAGAAAAACAGATTCTACATTGAAAAATATCTTAAATATGGTTTTATCGTTATTTCCAATAAACCACAAAGTGTTATTTGTGGACAAGTCTGGTCAAAAGAAAGCATGAAGCCATCAAAGTTACTTCGACATTTAAATAGCAAACATGCAAATAAAAAAGACAAGCCCGTAGAATTCTTTAAAAGAAAGCTGAATATCCTTCACAAACAGCAAGACAGTTTTCCCTTGGCAACCACTACTAATGAAAAAGCATTATTAGCAAGTTATAAAGTTGCTTATCGTGTTACCAAAACTAGTAATCCTTACACAAATGCTGAAAATCTGATTTTTTTAGCAGCTGTTGAAATGGTACATACAATGTGTGGGTAAAGAGAGGCTGCAAAATTAAATACAATACCTCTGTCAAATAATAATATTCAAAGAAGAATTAGTAATATGGCAGAATATATTCAAGCGCAAGTCGTGAAAAATCTTAGATGCACGTACTTGTCTCTTCAAATGGACAAATCCACAGATATATCTAACTGTGCCCAATTCATTACATTTGTGAAATATGATAAAAATAATGGCATTCAAAAAGATATTTTATTTTGTTTCCCATTGGAGGAAAATATTACTGCAAAATGTTTACTCGACACTTTTGTGAAACGTACAAGTAAATATGATATTGAATGGGGTAAATGTATTGCTATATGCACAGATGGCGCTAAAGCAACGACAGGACATAAATTTGGTCGTCAAATTACAAGAAATAATGCCTAATGTCAAATGAAGACATTGTTTTTTACATCGAGAAGCTCTTGCGTCCAAAGCTTTACCTCCTGAAATGGACTGTGTTATGAAAACCATCATCAATCAAAGTTGTAAATTCCATTAAAGGAAAAGCTTTGCAGACCCGTATTTTTAAAAAAAATTGAGAAGACATGGGTGCTTTATTTGAGAATCTTCTCTATTACAGCGAAGGAAGGTGGCTTTCAAGGGGCAACGTCTTAAAAAGAGTATTTCACTTAAGAGCAGAGCTTTAAATGTATTTGAAAGATGAGAAGTCCCCATATAAAAATCAATTTTCCGATCCTATTTGGCTTGTAAAACTAGGTTTCCTTGCTGATATTTTAGAGCAATTAAATATTTTGAACAGTAATTTACAAGGCGCGACATTAATATAATTAGAGCCACAGATAAAATTAAGGCGTTTATAAGAAAAATCGATTTATGGTCGACCTCACTTGGCAAAAAAAACTCGATTCATTCCAGTGCCTCCAGGAAATTATGGAAAATGTATCCAATTACAGTGCTACAAATTTTGAACAAGTTTTTGCTGACATGCATGTTACTTTGCTCAATTTAAAACAACAGCTCTGTGATTATTTCCCGAAGAAATTCAAAACAGTTACGACAGATGCAGATGGATACTAAATCCGTTTTTAGCCGATTCCTTTTAGCATGATGAAATACCAATAAACATGAAAGAAAAACTTATTGAAATATCAAGTGACGGAATGTTGAAGCTACAATTTTTTTCCAAGATCTCGGACCAATTTTGGACCGAAAAGATGCAGGAATACCCCCAGTTGGCGAGTGAAGTTGTAAAATGTTTGGTTCCATTTGTAACATCATATTTGTGTGAGTTAAGTTTCTCGTCTATGACTGCCATTAAAACAGGAGTTAGAAATCGTCTCGTACTTGAAAATGATAAATATTATTGTGTGTGTCTCAAATACACAGCCTAGATTTGAAAGATTAGTTTTACAGAAACAGGCGCATAGCTCTTGTTAAGATTATAATATTTGACTTTGTTTTGCTCTTTTATTTTTACGGGCTTTAATATTTAGTTTTGTATTTCGTCTAATAATAAATTGTTAATTTCTATTTACGGCGTTGTTAAAATAAAAATACATGGTCTAACAAAGTGGTGCTTTTGTCTTATTTTGGAAATGTTCGTCGACCCCCTAGTACCTTATGGCGACCCCTAGGGGGTCGCGACCCCTACTTTGGGAAACACTGCTATATGACAACCAACCCCGGTCTCCCCTACTCAAGTATCCTGCTAAGTAAGTATATAGAAGAAGCTCTTGAAATATAAAACTTCCAGTTGTATTGACCTAAATGAAAGGTTAAATAAAAACATAGATAAAAAAGTAATAAAAAAACAGATTTTTAGAAAGATGTTTTAACTATTGAGTTTTATTATAAAAATGCAAAAAAGAATATAAAATGAACATTTGCTACGAAAAATAACTGCCTATATACGTAAAAGCCATAAACTGAAAGACAGTTTAACATTTTCAAGTTTTTTCGTTATGATATGTAACATAACGTGACCCTGTCGGGATGAGAGCCCATTAATAAAGTTTCCTGAGCTCCCTGAATTACTTTCTCCATTAATGGGAAAAGTTGTAAATGGATTTCTAGTTGATGTTTAACGATTTCTTTTTGTATTTGTGGCCACTTTGTCCTCTCTTATATACGACCTTTTCCTATATGAGAGAATGTTTTCCTAACTACTATCAAAACTGAACAGTTTCTGTCTTGTAAATATAAAACTTGGACTATTCTACAAGTTAATAATAAAAGTTCTTCTGATGTTTACAGACACTTTTAAAATAAAAATAAGAGGTTTACGAATAAAAATTGATATTTCAATACTGTTTTTACAGTTATCAGTGACTTCAAATAACATTGAATTAATAACTATTGTAATAAATATGTACGCTATATTTTCCTTATGTGAATAATAGCCGTCTGTCTGGCTGTCCTACTATTACCACCATAATAATATCAACGATGCCTTTTTAAAATTCTAGATTCTTCTTCCTATGCCGTCCCCATTAACGGAGGTTGGCGACCACATTTTTAAAAGCTTCTCTGTCTTTTGCAAAGTGGAATAATTCGTCTACAGTCATGTTTGTCCAGTCTCGAATATTTCGCAGCCATGACTTCCTCTTTCTACCTATTCCCTTGTTGCCATCGACTCTACCCTGCATGATGACCTGCAGAAGACTATATTTATTATTTCTTAGTATGTGTCCAAGGTATGCAGTCTTGCGTACTTTTATCGTTCTCAACAATTTTTTGACTCGACCCATTTTTCTCAGCACTTCCTCATTGGTGACCCTGGCAGTCCATGGGATTCTCAACATTCTCCGGTATATCCAAAGTTCAAAGGCTTCAATCTTTTTAACTATTTGCGCTTTTAGTGTCCATGTTTCTACCCCGTACAATAATTGCGACCAGACGTAACATTCAAATTTCTAGATAAGTAGTCTTTTTTTAATTTGAACTATTGTGACGATAAGACTACCAAAGAGAATTGAAGTACTATTGAAAAATAATACCTCAATCAACCATAGGAGCTTATCGTCTATACCTTGCCTAGCTCACTATCTCAAGGGTGAGTTCGTCTTGTCTTAAAATAGGGATTGAATCTGAGTTCTCAGTTGATAGCAAATAAAACAAATTTTAAACAAAACATATTTATTTAAAAGAATAAAATAAAAACACAATAATTAACCCTGCCAAAGCTTAACAATTGATGTAATACTTGCTTCGTTCGATGGGTTACTTGTGTGCTCTAGCTACTAGGTCCTCCAATTGAATGTTGCAGTTCTGGAGAGCTTCAGTTACATGTGGTCCTATGTGCTGATTAAATTGTCCAGTAGAAGTCCAATAAAGTCAACAACGTTGTCAATATGCCAATAAATCCAATAAATAAATGCCACAAAAAATGTCAATAAATTATTATTCCCAATAAACTAAAAACACCAAAGAAATAGGAGCATTAGAGACACATCAAGAGGAGTTTAACTTCCTTGCCATCTTACAAAGTTACAATTAAACAAATAGCGTATAGCAAGGATCAATTGAGATATGATTGTTACTATGATTATTAGTTCTTCTTCTTTAGGTACCATCTCCTCTAAGGAGGTTGGTAATCATCACAGCTATTTTCACTTTTGAGATTGCAGCTCTGAACAAGTCGACGGAACTGCAATTATACCACTTTCTCAGATTGTTGAGCCAGGAGATGCGTCTTCTTCCAATACTTCGTTTTCCCTGTATTTTTCCCTGCATTATGGTTTGTAGCAACACATATTTATCCCCTCTCATAACGTGGCCGAGATACTGTAACTTTCTTATCTTAATCGTATTCATGATTTCCATTTCCTTTGTCATCTTTCTGAGGACCTCAACATTTGTTATTCGGTCTACCCAACTTATTTTTAATATTCTTCGGTAGGTCCACATCTCGAATGCTTCAAGTCGATCGCTCACCTCTTTCTTTAAGGTCCAGGCCTCCACCCCATACAGCAGCACCGAAAACACATAAGAACGTAATATTCTTATTTTGAGTTGTAAACTAAGGTCTCTACTGCATAATACTTTTCTCATCTTATTAAATGTTGCTCTAGCTTGTCCAATTCTCATTTTTATTTCTTCTGTATACTCGTTATTTTCATTAATAATTGTACCAAGATATCTGTATTTTTTTACTTTTTCTATTGGAACTCCTCTTATGTTTAAACTGTCTTGTTGTTGTGTTTTGGAAATTGTCATAAATTTTGTTTTATTAGCATTAAGCGTTAGTCCGCTTTCCTCACTAGCATTTACTACATTATCTAAAAGTGTCTGTAGATCTTGTATATTCTCTGCAATTAGTATAGTATCATCGGCATATCTGATATTGTTGATGGGTCTGCCGTTGACTTTTATTCCAATTGTTACATTTTCGAGTGATTTTTTAATTATTTCTTCCGAATATAGATTAACAATAAGGGGAGAGTATGCAACCTTGCCTTACGCCTCTTTTTATCTCTACTTCCTCCGAAAGTTCTCTGTCGACTCTGACTTTTGCTGTTTGGTTAAAGTAGAGATGAGTTATTATTCTTAAGTCTTTTTTGTCAATGTGTTTCTCTTTAAGTAACTGTATAAGACGTTGTGTCGGACCTTATCGAACGTCTTATTATAATCAATAAAACAAACATAGAGTGGTTGGTTTACATCCATACATCTTTGCATGAGGACGTTAAATCCAAATAATGCCTCTCGTGTACCCATGGCATTCCTAAATCAATTGGTTCAGTGATTTCCACTTTCTAATTTATGATTTTTGATATTGACTATTATCGTGTCATTACATTCCCTTGCATTAGGTTTTTTTGGTAATGTAATAAATGTTGATTTGAGCCATTCTCTCGGAATAATACCCGTATTATATATAGTATTATATAAGTCTACTAATACATTGATCTGATCTTCTGATATTAATTTAATTATTTCAGTTGGAATTGTGTCAGGTCCCGCAGTTTTATTAGATTTTGCCAGATTTATTGCATGTATTATTTCATCCTTAGTTATATTTGGACCTATATCATGTTCCTCGCAATCGTTCATGCTATCTTGTTGTGTCCTGTCATCCTCAAACAATTCTTGGACGTATTCTCTCCATCTGTTTAGTTTGCCTTTTACATCAGATATTATTTTACCATTCGTATCAACCAGGGTGTTACTATTGTTGGACCGTCTTATACCTGCTAATTCTTTAATTTTTTTGTGCACTTCAAAACTATCATGATTTCTCTGGAGTTCTTCTATCTCTAAACATTTGTCGTTGTACCACTTTTCTTTAGCTGCCCGTATTTTTATCCTGATCTCCTTGTGTGTGGCTTTGTATTTCGTTTACATTTTTGTTTTTGTATGATCTTCTTTTGTCCATTAGTTGCCGGATCTCATCTGTCATCCATGGAGTCTTAGCTTCATCGATTTTGTGACTACTCATCGTATTTTTAATTGGCATCATTAATGTGTTCTTAAATTTTTCCCATTTTTCGTTGGAATCTTCATTATCATTGATTATTGTTTTGCTTAACTCCTCGTTAATTTTCAACGTTAGTTCTCCTTTTGTATTCGGGTGTTTTAGCAGAGTGCTTATTTGTTGTGTCTTTTGTTGTTTTTTTTATTTTCTTTAAGTGGATTTCGAATTTTACGATTACTGGATTGTGGTCTGATGACACATCTGTTCCTGGATATGTCTTTGCCGATTTGATGGAGTTACGGTATCTCTTATTGATAAGGATATAATCTATCTGGTTTCTGATAATTTTTTCTTTGCTATCCTTAGGTGATTTCCATGTATATAATCTACGTGGTGGTAACTGAAAAAATGTATTTGTCGCTATCATTTCAAACTCTGACAGAATTCCGTCAGTCTTTCCCTCTTTCGTTCCTTATTCCTAGCCCGAATTCACCAATAATGTCTTGGAATTTACCTTTTCCTAATTTGGCATTAAAATCCCCCATTGTTATTATTATATCTCTATTATTGGTGCTTTCTAGTGCTTTTTTAATGTCATTGTAGAACTCTTCTATTTTATTTTCATCTTTATCTGCAGTGAGGAAGTACACCTGTATGATATTAAGAGTTCTATGCGTTGTTTGGGCTGTGATCATTAACACTCTATCCGATATAGGAACAAAACAAGTTACAGCTTGGCAGAAACGGCGATCAACCACTATAGCGACGCCATTATAGTGGTGAATATCTTCTTTTCCTGAATAGTATTATATGCATGCATAATACATTATGCATGCATTCGATAATGCATATATAAAAAACAATTTGCTTTCGAAAGAAAGTAAGGTTACAAATATCGAAAATGCGGTCAAAATTATAGAATAAATATCACAATGAAAAGTACTTACCCCAAGAGAATTTGTATACCATAAAATGAGTCTAATTATAATTTTTGTCCTCTTTTTTAAAGATCAAAGCGGCAATAAAATAATATTCCCACTACATTAGAACATTTAACTGACAGAAAGTGGGAGACTAAAATGAAGTTAGCACAGATGTCACAGTATGTTACTATTTCATAAAACTAGCTTGTATGTCAACACAAAATACAAAGAGAGAGGGCGAATATTTATTCTACGTGACAGAAAGAGAGAGTAAATAATGACAGAGGAAGAAATGAACACAGGGGAATAAATAGAGGAACAGAGAAGGCACCAACTACTTTTTAAATAAAAATGTAAATAACTAAGGTAAAGAATTAATAAATTAAAAGAAATTAAATGAAATAATATTAATATAAATTATAAGATGTGCTTATAACGTACTTTTTTGACCAGTTTCGAAGTTTTTATTTGTATTGAAAATATCACAAATCATAATTGCATGAGAAAAATACAGAAAAATTTTAACAAGGCAAGACAGATGGAAAATATTGGCGAATAAATCAAATAATTATAACTACAAGATTCATATTACGATACTACCCCAAACAGAATTACCATATATTGGTATGTGTTATAATAACATATCCAAACCGATCAGCAGCAATAATTACAATATTAAAAACAAATCGCGGTGTTGTTTCTGCTCACCTGGCTAGATTCATCATCATCAACTAGCCTTTAACTTCCACTGCTGAACATAGGCCTCTCGCATGCTTTTCCACTTGATCCGATTTTGCGCCATCTGAATCCAATTTGTAGTCACTCTTTTTATGTCACCTGTCCATCTCTTTGGGGGTCTGTTAGCTTGTATTTCAAGTCTCCATTTCCAAAAATATTTTTGTCCACCGGTTATGAACCGATCTTGCTACATGACCTGCCCAGTTCCAATTTAGTGTTGTTATCCTTTCAATAACATCTGCTACTCCTGATCTTTTGTGTATAGTAACATTGGGTATTCTATCACGTAGAGAAATCCCTAACATTATTCTCTCCATTGCCTTTTCCGCAACTTGTAGTTTACTCACTGTTGTTCTTGTAAATGTTATTGTTTCTGCGAAGTAGGTCATCACTAGCAAAATACACTGATTAAATACTTTTCCTTTACAGACACATTGGAATCTCTAGAATATCCTTCATCTTCCAATGCGCCAAGCGAGGTTTATTCTTCTTTTCACTCATTTTCGATTTGCCCAAGTATTTATAGGAGTCAACTGGCTCAATATCTTTGTCTTATATTGAGATGTTTTTGTTGTGGACTAAATTTGTCATAAATTGTGTTTTTACCCACATAACATAATCCACCTACTCTCACTGAATCAGAAATCAATATGAACTCGTATATAATCACTTATATGCATCCGGATATACAAGGTGGTCCAGAATTATGTACATTTAATTTCTAGAGCTCATAGTACGTCCACAAATAAGGGTAATTCTTTATGTACACTTTTTTTATAAAACTGAATAATAAGGAGAGATACAACCCTTTAAAATGGTGAATTGAAATTCTTATTTTTTCAAATATCTTCCAAACCGTTTTAAATATGGAGTTCATATTTTGGGAGTGATTATAAGACATTAGGATAATTAATTTCATGTCACCACCTACCACATCCTATATTAATACAGGGTAGTTTTGGAGGGTAAGTGGGGGTTATTGCGTCACATGTTTTTTAATTTTTACATATTTTAAAACAAAATATTTTAAAAATTGTTTACTTAGACTTTTCTACGCAAAAAAGGTGCTCTTGTAATATTTCGATAGATCTCATCGTTTTAGATTTATTTAAACTCGAAGGTATACATGTATTTTATTGTAATCGTTACATTTCTTAATATTCATCAAGTATGCTTTGGAATTGACACTTGTGTTAGCAATAATATTACAAATTAATGGAAAACTTAGTTAGTACTTAACATTTAATTAATGGCGAAAATAATATTTCACAACAACTGTCCAAAATGTCCTCCATTTTATTGAATACATAATCTAATTCTTTTATTTAGCGAACGCATTAATCCATTTAATGTTACTGGATCGTTTTGTAAATCGGTAAATACTTGTTCAATTTTGTCTCTTAACTCATTTACAGTATTAATTGAAGTGTTATACACTTTTGATTTCAAATAACTCCATACTGTAAAGTCCATTGGATTAAGATCACAACTACGAGCAGGCCAATGAATCGGTGCATCCGCACCCCGGCCTTTCCACCTATCAGGGAAATATCCATGTAACCACCTTCTACAAATTCTTGTGTAATGTGGTGCAGCACTATCATGCATGAAAAACATGTTTCTTTGTATTTGTAATGGAATACCTTCCAAAATATCATGTAAAATATTGTCTAGAAAATTGTAATGCATGTTACTATTTAAATTTCCGGGAAAGATGTGGTATCCTATAAAACTATCTCCTAAAGTAGCTGCCCAAACGTTTATCTTGAACGTGTGTTGGAAGTGAGTTTCCATTGTGGCCGTTGGATTTTCTTCAGCCCAGAAATGCATATTTCTAGAATTGAACATACCTTGTCTTGTAAATGTGACCTCGTCTGTAAACAGAATGTTGCTTAAAAAATTTGGTGCAGTTTGAACTTTATTTTGGAATACTTCACAAAATCAACTCTAAGTGGCATATCGTCAGGTATCAATTCCTGCACCTGTCGATAGTGGTAAGGATGTAATTGCTCTTCATGCAGAACTCTTAAAACACTTTGATGGGAAATATTCGTTCTTAATCCTAACCTGCGTATACTTATTGTGGGGTCATTTATTACAGAATCCAATATTTGCTGTTCAACGCGAACATTTCTTGCTTCTCTACGACGACGAGCATCTGTATTCCTTTTTTGAAGACAACCGGTTCCTCTCAGTCGTCGTTCAGTACTTACAAAAGTCCTGGCATTAGGAATATTTCTGTTCGGATACTTTCCTCTGTAGCGTCTTACAGCGGCAGCAGCATTTCCTGAACATTTCCCTAATACTAAAAGTATGTCTGTTATCTCAGAATTTGAATAGTGTGCCATATTGCGGGCAAACAAATTTAAAAATATAGCAAAAGAGACGTGTTAAACAAATTTCACTGTCGAGTACAATAAGAGTATAGATAAAATTGTTATTAAACGTCACTGACAATTCATAGACTACTTGAGGTTAAAGTGTTGTTGCTAATACAAGTGTCAATTCCAAAGCATACTTGATAATAATAAGAAATGTAACGATTACAATAAAATACATGTATACCTTCGAGTTTAAATAAATCGAAAACGGTGATATCTATCGAAATATTACAAGAGCACCTTTTTTGCGTAGAAAAGTCTAAGGAAACAATATTTAAAATATTTTATATATATATATATATATATATATATATATATATATATTATATATATATATAATATATAATATATTTATATATATATATATATATATATATAATATATATATATATATATATATATTATATATATATATATTTATATATGGTTTCTCGCATTTCGACCGCCATCGTTTTCTGTCCATCCATTCGTCTTCTCTGATGGCTCTATCTCTCAATATGTGCCGTACATTTTCTTCCCAGGCAACTGAAGGCCTTCCCCTTCTTCTTCTTTGTTGTGGTATGTAATTTAAAGCTTTCTTTGGCCATCTATCTTCATTCATTCGTTTCACGTGACCATACCACACTAGTTGTCTCGTTTCAATTCTATCTACACTGGAATATACAGTATTTGTCCTCCTTCTAATATCTTCATTCCTGATGTGATCTTTTTTGGATATACCACACGCTCTCCTTAGAAAATCCATTTCTACTACTTCTATTCTTTTTCTATCCTTCTGCGTTATCTGCCAAACCTCTGCCCCATAAGTCATAATAGGCTCTACCAAGGTTCGACAGATTGTCAATTTCGTTTCTTGTCTAAAATCTTTAGACCAAAGTAGAGAGTTTAGAATGTTTACCACTTTTTTTCCCTGCTGTGTTCTGTTTTCGATGTCTCTTTTGGTAGTGCCTTCTTTAGATATTATAGATCCGAGATATTTATATTCATTGCATGTTTTTGTGTTTCTAATTTCTAACTCTGGATCTTCTTCACCATCTCCTATTTTAAGATACTCTGTCTTTGCCATATTCATATTGAGGCCCCATTTTTCATATTCTTTCTTTAGTTTTCTAAACATGTAGTCCATGTCTTCCTCGTCATTCGCTACGACTACCTGATCATCTGCGATAAATAAAGCTGTTAGACATTCACCACCGCCTATGTCTATTCCCATTCCGGATACTTGTTTTCTCCACTGCTCTAGCGATGATTGAATATATATTTTAAACAGGGTCGGAGACAGACAACATCCTTGTTTAAGCCCCTTGGTTATTGGAAATGATTCAGATATAAAGTTTCCTTCTTTAACGACACTTCTTGCATTTTTGTATATATTTGCGATAGCATCCACATACTCTCTACTGAGACCTACTTTCGTCAATGTATAAAATAGTTTTTTTAAAGGTACCGTATCATATGCCTTCTCTAAATCTACAAACAATAGGTGGGTAGATAGATTCCTTGCCTTCCGTTTTTCGATTACCTGCTGCAGAACGAATAATATTATCAATGCACGATCTTCCTGCCGAAATCCATTTTGTTCCTCTATGTCTTCATATTCTGATTTAATTCGTTTTTTTATTATTCGACCGTACAACCTCCCAACTGAGCTAGTAACAGTTATTCCTCTATAATTAGAGCAATTGCGTTTATCTCCTTTTTTGTATATTGAGCTGATGTATCCAACATTCCAATCATCAGAGATGTTTTGTCCTTTTAAGCATTTATTAAATAGTTTAACCATCATCTCGTGTAATATTTTTGGTCCATACTTTACCAACTCAATTGGGATGTCTCCAGGTCCTGCTGCTTTACCGTTTTTCGATCTTTTGAGGGCATCGCTTAACTCTCTGGTTGTTATCTCAATTATTTGTGTATGTTCAGATATTTCTTCCATTTCGATATCTTGGAATTTACGTCTATCCTCTGTCAATAAGACCTCATAATGCTGTTTCCACTGTTTCAGATCTATTAATTTTAAGTTAGATTTTTCCTTTCCTTCCCTCCGGAGAGACTTTATCACCTTCCATGCTTGCCCAACTCTTGTTCCACCCATATACCTATCCACCTCTGCACATCTTCGATCCCACATCTCATTTTTACTTTTCACTACTTCTCTTTTTACTCTCGATTTAATTTCGTATATACCTTGTGATCTTCCTCCTTTCTCGTTGACATCCATTTCTGATAAGCAGTTTTCTTCTTGTTTACTAACGTTTGCATATTCTCCGACCACCATTCTTGATTTTTTGTTTCATGTTTGTCTTTATACCCCAAAGCTTCACTTGCAGCCTCATGAATGTACTTTTTAAGTTGTTGGTATAATTCTTCCGCTGTTATATTTTCTCGATCCACATTTTGTAATTTTGTGGCCGGTCGTAATTTGTAATAAAATATTTTTTTTAAATATGTAAAATTAAAAAACATGTCATGCAATAACCCCACTTACGCTCCAAAGCTACTCTGTATTAATATAGGATGTGGTAGGTAGTGACATAATATTAATTTTCCTAATGTATTATAATCAGTCCCAAAATATGAACTCCGTATTCAAAACCGTTTGGAAGATATTTGAAAAAATAAGAATTTCAATTCACTCCTTTAAAGGGTTGTATCTCCCTTATTATTCAGTTTTATAAAAAAAGTACATAAAGAAGTACCCTTATTTTTGGACGTAAACGATCATAAACAAAATTTTTGATAAAAGCTAGAAGATTTCTGTCTACAACCCATTGTTTTAATCTTTTTGGAACATCGTACTTCCACACAGTATCGTAGGCTTTTACTATATCAAAGAAGACGGCCGGTACTTGACGATTACTTGCAAATGCCTTGTATATGACCGATTCTAGTTTAATCAAGTTGTCCGTTGTACATCACTGTTTTTCTTAAGACGCTTGTTGTTAACGTGTTAATTTTTTCTATTAGTTTGCACCAGGTGGATGTTGAAGATATAGGTCGATACTAATTTGGATCCGTCTTTATTTTATTAGGTTTTAAAATAGGAATTACAATTCTGCTTTTCAAGATTTTGAAAATTGTTTCGTACAGAATAGCAGACTATAGATATCCAGAAGGTATTGTTTAGCATTTGCTGGAAGATTTATAAGAAATGCATAAGATATTTCGTCAGGTCCTTGGCTAGAATTTTTACCGTCCTAAAGTGATTCATTTAATTCATTTATACTTAAAATTCCATGGACTGCCAGGGTCACCAATGAGGAAGTGCTGAGAAGGATGGGTCGAGACAAAAAATTGTTGAGAACAATAAAAGTACGCAAGACTGCATACCTTGGACACATACTAAGGAATGATACATACAGTCTTTTGCAGGTCCTCATGCAGGGTAGAGTTGATGCAAAAGGATAGTAAAAGGAATCATGCTGGAATATTCGAGAATGGACAAACATGACTGTAGATGAAATATTCCAAGTTGCAAAAAACAGAGAAACATTTAGAAATGTGGTCGCCAACCTCCGTTAATGGAGACGGCATAGGAAGAAGAAGATACTAAGTGATGAGTTCAGTAGATGATTGTTATTGCCGTTATTGGTAATGACTATTTCTTATTTTAAGATTTCTTTTATGTTCAATAAATATAGAGTTCATCATCATATTTACTAAAACTTTTTAAAAATTTAAATAAATTAATCCACAAGAAATCTACGTTCCTGTAGTTGGCTGTATCGCATATATTAAAAAAATTTTATTAAAAAACCTTTATAAAAGGTATATATTTAAAAACCCTAACGGGCTAATTATACAGAACGTTTTCGGAATCCATATTTCATCATCAGTGTCCTAGAAAATATATAACCACTTAATTAAAAAGCACATGAGGTTGAAATTTTGACTAAGGTTAATGGAAAGTGTGGCTAATACTTACTAGGAGTACATGAATGTAGCCACTAAATATATGGGTAAAAACCCGTTAACAAATAATTAGTTACATTTGGTATACAATATTTCTTATAATATGTTATGATGTTAAAGTTACCGTTGGATAAGGTAACATGGCAACATATGACTCCACGTTGAAGTTATTTCAACACATCATATCTCCATCTTCCCCTATTCTATCCGTTCAACCCAAACTTCAAGTCCGGCCCCCTATACCTAATGTTGTCCATGCTTCTTGTCGGCACCCCCAAAAATTTTAGACTATTCAGCATCCCTTTTAAACAAACCTCTCAGTTTTCATTTTACCCTTACACTTAACTCCTTTTAGGGTTTGGTTGCGGTTCTCTGGGATCTCAGCCTTTTGTAGTATTTTCGTATTTCACTATTTTCTCAAAAAACACCATAATTTTCTTTTTTTTACTCAATTTTAACATAGCCATCATCAAACAGTTCCGTTTTTAAAATTAAGGTCAGTATATACCCTTAACTCATTCAACATATAACTTATCCTTTATATTTCTCATGTACCTAGTGTTGCTTTATGACAGATAGGGCCTTTTTAAGTTATATAAGTTTGAGTACTATACAACCAACATACTAAAAAATCATTTCCCAACCATTAAATGTTGTTCATTTCATATAATAGTTCAACGAACACCTTAAGACCCTCATATCCATTAAGAATAAAATTAAATCCCAAAAATTTTTCACTAGTAAAAATGACACCATAAACTTTTCGTTTTACTTAATTTTAACAGAGCCAACCATGACCATTCCATTATCACAATTAAGGTCAATATACACCTGCAACTCATTCAACTTATAACTTTTCCTTTTATATTTCTCACGTACCTAGTGTTGCTTTATGACAGATAGGGCCTTTCTTAAGTTATAAGTAGATTAAAAAAAATGAACGGCATTTGGAGTGCAATTTTTAGACTCCCTTGCCGATGCATTCATCAAGCTGTTTGCTTCGCAAGTCTTAGGGGGCACGGCGGCTTATATTTGAATTCGATTTCGCCAGGTAGAAATCGTATGATTTCTCTTTTTGTTCTTAGATGGCGTAGTTACGTTCGTAAATAGTTATTTTTAATAACTATAATCTACGACGGGAAAATATTTTGGTTTGATATGGAGTAGTAACTATACCGTACTGAGGAGATCTAAAGAGATCGAAATACGTATATGCGGCTTGTTGCTGCTCTGTATCAAATCAAAATATACTACCGTCATTTTGATAAGTAAATTACTATACTACCAACATAATACAAAACCAGGTCCCAACCATCAAATTTTCTTCATTTCATATAATAGTTAATACACTAAAACATCCAAACTACTTAGTCCGTTAACATATATCCAGATATTTATGTTCATGAACTTATAACTCAATCAAGTTTTACATTTACCAGGTACCAAATGTTGTTTTTTGACATACAGGGCCTTCTATAATTGAGTTATAAGTTAGTATATGAGCATCATACTACAAAAGTTTTATTTTTATTCACTCAAGAACACTTTCATATTTTAAACATATTCATTCATATCCCACCAACAACAATAAAATTTCAAGAACCCAACTTCCCACATGTGTCTACTATCTATTTTCCAGGTACCAAATGTTGTAGAAACATAAAGAGCCTTATATTAAAATCTCTATTTCACCACACTACTGCACACATGTATAGTTGGTGGCCTAACTATAACCACATATTTTTCTTTTCCCACATATCATCTTATATACAGAATTTTAAAACAACAACAATGATGGTTGATACTGTTATATTAATTTACTTTCTTCTTACGTGCTTACTACCTTAAGGACGTTGGCCATTACATTTGCCCATTTAATCTTATTGAGCCCTGATTTCCTGGTCCATCTGTTTTTAGCTAAGTTGACTCTTCTGCCCTTTTGCTGCTTCGATTATAAGTTGGAGCAGTTCATACTTTTGATTTCTTATGATGTGACCAAAATATTGTGTTTTCCGTTCTTTTATTATAAGCATAAGCTCCCTTTCCTTATTCATCCTCCGCAAGACTTCCGCATTTGTCGTATGGCTCATGTAGGATATTCTGAGCACTTTACGGTAACACCAGAGTTCGAATGCTTGGATTCTTTTTTGTGTTGCTTCTGTCATTGTCCAGGCTTCAACACCATAGAAGCAAGGTGGAGAAAACATAGCACTTAAGTATTCTAGTTCTCAATGAGATGCCCAGCTGGCCGTTGCATAGAATTTTTTGCATTTTGTAAAACATTGTACGTGCCTTTTCCAGGCGTATTCTTATCTCTAGTGAGTGGTCCCAAGTTTCATCAAGATTACTTCCAAGGTACGTTGTTTTGTTACTCTTTCCAGATCTGTTCCGTCGACATTGACCTTCACCCTTCTGTTTTGGTGCTTGCTGATGACCATCGTTTTTGTCTTCTTTGTATTCAATTTCATTCCAAATTCTCTACAGGCTGTCGTTACTCGGTCCATTAAGCGTTGCAGGGCTTCAGCATTATCTGCCAGTATGACAGTGTCATCAGCATATCGCAGGTTATTTATACATTGCCCGTTTATAATTATACCATCCGAGGTGCCTTCCAAAGCTTTCTGAAATATCTTCTCAGAGTAAACATTGAACAGCAAAGGTGATAGGACACATCCCTGTCTTACACTCCTTCTCGATATTGATTTTTCTAGATGTTTCGCTTTTTATTCTGATTTTAGCCTTTTGTTCTTGGTAGAGGTTTGAAATGATACTTAAGTCTTTATCGTCGATATTACATGACCTTAAAATATCTATTAGTTTATCATGTTTCACCAGGTCAAACGCCTTCTGAAAGTCTATAAAACACAAGTATACATCAGAATCGACATCTCTACATCTTTCAACTAGCACACGTATTGAAAAATGTGCTTCTCTTGTTCCGAACCCATTCTTAAAACCAAACTGAGTTTGACCAGTTTGTTCGTCTAGTTTATTGTATACTCTATTGTATATTACTCGTTGGAAAAGCTTCAACATATGATTCATCAGGCTAATAATCCTATGGTCTTCACATTTCTTGGAGTTTCTCTTCTTTGGTAGTGGTATAAACACCGATGTCAGCCAATCATTTGGTATTATGCCTGTTTCGTATATTTTGTTAAATATATCTTCCATTACTTCGATGTGTTCGTCTAGTAATATCTTTATTATTTTAATTAGGATATTATCTTCCCCAACAGCTTTTCCGTTCTTTAACTGATTTGCCGCTTTGATAATTTCTTGCTTTGTGATATAAGGTCCAGTCGATGCCTCCTGCATGTAAATGTTCGTCCTCTCTCGGTCTTGAAAACATCTCTTCCACGTATTCTCTCCATCTACCTATTTGATCTTCTATGTTCAGTAGCGGGTTCCCATGTTTATCTTTCGATGAAAGACGTAGGAGTTTGTTTAAATATTCCAGCGGCTTCTTTTACTTTTTTATGTAGATTGAAAGTATCATGTCTTTGTTCCAACTCTTCAATTTCTTGGCATCTTTCACTTAGCCAGGTTTCTTTGGCTTGTTGGATCTTTATTCGGATATTCTTGTGTATTTGCTTGTATGTTGTGTCATTCTTACCTCTGTATTTTCTTCTTTCGTGCATCATGTTTAGAATTTCTTCTGCCATCCATGGTTTGTTCTTTTTTCGTGTATCTTGTTACTTTATCTTAACAATTTTAAAAATCGTTGGCTTTTGTCTTAAGTACACGCATACAGTTATATTGACTGCTCTGTTACAACGTCCATCCTAACTTGTCAATAGTGTCATTCCAATCAGTTGCTTCCATACAGTCCTTGTAGACACACCGTCTCAGGACTAGCAACTTCAACGTGGAGTCATATGTCGCCATGTTACCTTATCCAACGGTAACTTTAACACCATAACATATTATAAGAAATATTGTAAACCAAATGTAACTAATTATTTGTTAACGGGTTTTTACCCATATATTTAGTGGCTACATTCATGTACTCCTAGTAAGTATTAACCACACTTTGCATTAACCTTAGTCAAAATTTCAACCTCATGTTCTTTTTAGTTAAGTGGTTATATATTTTCTAGGACACTAATGATGGAATATGGATTCCGAAAACGTTTTGTACAATTAGCCCGTTAGGGTTTTTAAATATATACCTTTTATAAAGGTTTTTTAATAAATTTTTTTAAATATATTAGTTTTTCGTAGCTTGCTTATCTTCGATTATTTATATAAGCGGAATTGCCGTTATTTTTAATAACCATATTTGACACCAAATTTAATTTGGTGCAACTATGTATCTTATCTATAAGTATCTCAAATTATTAGTTAGTTCAGCATATACGCCGTTGGTGTTGTAAAAGTAATTTCCTTGTTCGAAAATGCAAGGCAAAATATTCCTTCAAGTCATATAGCAGCTATTAATTTCATGATCCTTGTTTGCTTTTCGAGACCACGTCGTTCGCATATTGTATGAGTTTTCATAACGTTTTGTAGTCCTATCCAAACTAATATCGAAGACATACAACGCGGTGCCGACAGCCTTTGAATTTCCGGCTCAATTTTCACTTTAATGTTTATAAGTTAACTTGTTGACAAGCCGTTTTAGATTTTTTTAAAGATTGTTTGCCTCTGATACGAATAGAGATTGAATCTTCTTTTTTAATTTCTGATATACAAAACACAGTTTGAAAAATGCAGCAGAAAAATTATTATCGTTCAGATAGGATCTATTTAGGTCGATTTTTAAATAGTATATCAATTACCGAATCAAAGATTCAAGCTTTTTGCGATCTCTCTTTAGGTGACAGTCATACCTTCTGATTTTTTAACCCCTAACTGTTCCTGAATGTTCTATTCATATTTGAAGACACAAGTGCATGAAGAGTCTATGTGACATTTGCAAGTTAAAAACTTGATTTTCACTCCAACAAATCTTGTGTTCTTCTCCTAGTAGGTACTTGGTTTTCTGCCTCGATCTGCATCTTGTTACTTTTTTTCTTCTTTCTACTTTTTGTAGATCTTTCGATCTGTTTAATTCTGAAGCTGCCTCTGGTTAATTTCTTGGGAGGTAGATTGCCAACTATCCCTCCATCTTTTAGGTGGTCTTCCGGGGGGTCTTGAACCGGGCGGATTGTTTTCTAGGGCAATTTTTGGGAGTCTATTCTCATCCATTCGTCTTACATGGTTGTACCACATCCTCTTGCGCTGCCTTCCCCATCTTACAATATCTTGAATTTTGCACTGCTCTCTAATGTTTGTATTTCTCACTCTGTCTCTTCTTGTTTTCCCCATTATTGTTCTTAGGGTTTTCATTTCGGCAACCCTTAGCATCTGTTTCGTTTTGTTGGTATCTTCGCGCACTTCTATGCCATATGTCATGATCGGTCGTATGCAAGTCTTATAGATTCTAATTTTACTATCTGTGCGCATATACGGATTTGACCAGACTATCTCCCGCAGACATCCTGACAGTGCAGATGCTTTGTTGATCTGACTCCTCAGGTCCTTTACTGGGTCGTGGGTGCTTGATATATCTATGCCCAGATATCTGAATTGCATCACCTGTTCTATGGGGTTGTCCTCAACCACTAACTTACATCTGAGCGGATCTTTTGCTATTGTCATACATTTAGTTTTGTTGGTAGAGATGTTCATATTTAGTAGTCGGCTTGTTTGAAAGAACTGAAAGAGCTGCCTTTGGAGATCATCTTCTGATTCGGCAATAATTGCTGCATCGTCTGCGTAACACACCATACCAATTCTTTTGTTGCCCATTCTATATCCGAGATTAAGAGATGTTACTTTGTTGATAATTTTGCTCATGAGAAGATTAAACAAGAAGGGGCTTAAACTGTCGCCTTGTCTAATTCCTCCCGGTGTTGGAATATTTTCAGTGAATTCGTCTCCTGCTCTAACTTTGGTTACGTTGTTGTTATTTAGGTTATGGAGTATCTTTGTTATACTGGTCGGTGTTTCATTTTCTATTAATATATTTAGAATGTCTCCCAGGCGAACTCTGTCAAATGCCTTCGTCAAATCAATGAAGCAAATATACGCTGGCATGCCGAACTCTACAGCTTTTTCTTTTATTTGTTTTATTATAAATACTGCGTCTGTTATAGACCGCCCTTTTGTAAAACCTTGTTGTTCTTCAGCATTAGTGATTTGCTTTTCCAATTTGTCCTTGAGAATACCCGTGAAAAGTTTCATTGTTGTATTTAAGAGGGTTATTCCTCTATAGTTTTGTGGGCAGGTTTTTTGTCCTTTTTTAATTATGGGGATTGTGAATACTATTATGCCATTCCTCTGGTGTTTCTGTTTTGTTTAATATTTTGTTAAATAGTTGTTGCCAGTTTACTTGCAAGTTCCGGGCCTCCATATTTTAAAAGTTCATTGGGTATACCATCCGTTCCGGTGATTTTCTGTTTTTTAGCTTTTTGATCTTTGCTTCTACTTCTTCGTCATTGATTGTAGCACTCACATCTGTTTCGCCTTCGTTTATATTCAGCGTTTCTTCAGCATCATATAGCTCTTTAAAATGCTGTTGCCATGTCTCTATAGGTACTCCTTTGGTCTGCACGAACTCGTTAGCTGGTTTTTTCCTGTTGCGGAGCATTTTTCCATACTTTCTTTTGGGCACCATATAGGTCGTAGTCCATGTCGCAAGTGAATTTGGCCCAATGTTCTCTTTTGATTGATTTTATTCTGGCGTTTACTTCGTTTCTTATTTGGACATATTCTGCATGAGCTTCTTCCGATTGCGTGCTTTTATATCTCAGGTAGCATTTGCGTTTTAATTCAGAGAGTTCTTTTACCTCTTGCAAAACCACGGTTTGGTGTGGTTTGTCGCTCTCGTGTTAATTTTCCGCTTTCCAATCGCTTCTTCTGCTGCTTCGTTGAGTGCATTTCTTAATTTTTTGCCAAGTATATTCTACTCCCTATTCGGGTTTTAAGTCGATCTCTTTTAGTTTGCTGGTAATCCTGTTCTCATAGAGCAGTTTTGTACTCTCTGTTGCTAGCGACTCTATATTATGTTTTTCGATGAACATTGGGGGTTTTCTGTTTCGTTGCGGACATTCTAGTAGCATCTTACATAAAACAAGGTTATGATCAGTCCCCAGGTTAGCAGATGTTAGTGCTCTGACATCAAGTACTTGTGACGGAGTTATCGCTCGATTTGTGATTATAAAATCTATCATTGATCGCTGGCCTCGATTATTGTTAAAAGTGTATTTATGTTGGTCTTTATGAGGAAAGTATGTATTGTTGATTCCCATTTCATTTCTAGCGCAAAAGTTTATTAGTGCTTTACTTATCGTTTTCATTAATTATTTCTTCGTTGTACTTTTGTTTTATACCTGGTATGACACCGTTTCCTATCCATGCATTAAGATCCCCGAGTACGATAATTTTGTGTTTCGTATTTATGTTATCTACAACGTTTTGTAGTTGCTGATAGAAATTTTCAGTTTTCTACTGTGGGCTTAGATATGTCTGGGGCATACGTGCTTATCAGGTGTGTTGTGATGTTACGCATTTTTAATAATATATCGTTGATGTATTTGATATCTTCGATGTTTTGCGTGTATTATCGTGCAGCAAAATTCCAACTCCTGAATGCGCTCTTTTCTTATTTATCTTTCCACTGTATATGGTTATAAATTCTCCCGTATTTTGATGTTCCTTGGCCTTTTTTCTTTGTTTCGGAGATTCCGCAGATGTCAATATTGTGTTTCTTCATTTCTATTATGATCTCCTGGTCTCTTCCGTTCCACGACGTAATGTTCCAGCACGCGATTCGTGTGATGGGGTCTTTAGGTTTTCGTTTACCAATTCGTTCTTCCATTGTAATAGCGTGTGTTCGTCATCTGATATTTCCGTCCGGTATCCGTGGCTGAATCTTCAGTTCTGTGAGCCAATATGGGTTTCTTTACCCCAGGTAGGTGGGCTAGCCTTGCTATGGGGGTCCCTCCTTTTTTATCCTTTATATTATTATTTTTATCTTTATATTTATATAGGGCTTGGGACCGGCAGTGTCATCCGATGAGTCTACTCAATCCACCCATCAGACAACCCAGGCGGAGTTTTTGTTACTTTTCACAAAGTAATATTTTGGTGTAAAAATATCTATAAGCCTCACCTACAAAAATTAACTGTTTTACCCTCCTCAAAAAATTAAATCTATTCAAATAACCCACCTACTGACATAACAAATCCAAATGAACAGTCTATAACACCATTGTCTGTCCCTTCTAACTCTGGCATGAAAAAGAACTCATTCCACTGACACAAGTCTTGAATCACCTTCTTTACTGGTAACCGCTAGCCCCCTAAACTTAAACTCTAATAACACGTCAAACACAACAACCAACTCCTAAATCAGCTCCTAAAAAAAAACAAAAATTGATGGCAAAGAAATTGGTAAAATTAGTCAATCTGCCAACTCAAGTATTGAAAAATTAATTTGTGCGAATCCAGAAAAATTTTCGTTATTAGCATTACAAATAATTGACTTCCTAGAAAATTCTTTTGGGAGTAGTGATCCTCTCAAAGAAGCTCATAATTTCACCACGAACATTTATTCTCACCTCGAAGATCTTACACAAACGCTGACGAACTTACCAGTCTTACGTCCAATAATTCATGTGACTCTAACTGCAATGATATCGATCTTTACTAAAATTACTTAATTAGTTCTAGGTATATTCTTTCGACTAACCAAATAAGTTTTCAAATACACTATTTTACAATGGAACTGCGACGGATACTATCCGCGCCTTGAACACATTCAATATCTTATATCAAATTACCATCCAGAAATTTTTGTCTCCAACAGACTAATTTTAATACATCTAATATTCCTCATAATAAATCCTTTGAAGGATATCACTTTATTAGAACGAACTGCTTCAGAGCTAGTGGAGGTACATCAATATTTGCGTCGAGCGAAATCTTCTCAACAATGCTACCATTAATAACGAATCTTGAGGCTATTGCAATAACTACATATTGCCCTAATAAACTTAATATTCCCCCAAAGCATTATCTAAAAGAAGAAGAGCTCCTAGACCTTATATTCCAACTCTCACAGCCGTTTATACTCACAGGAGACTTCAATGCACATAACAGTATGTGGGTTCTCAATCAACATTTGGACGGGGAAAAGTAGTTGAAAATATTATTAACTGCACAAACTCATGTCTTCTTAACACAGGATCTAATACTCATTTTAATATTTCCTCTGGATCTTTCTCTGCTATAGATCTTATATAATATGGTCTATAGACCCTAAATCTGCACCTTTTTTAACCTGGCAAACAGCTGACGATCTCGTTAATAGCAATCATTATCCTATAATAATTTCCAACAGTTGTAATAGGACTGCCTCTGCCAAAAGCTATTGGCGCCTAAATAATGCTAACTGGCCAAAGTATTCAAAAGCTGTTGACACTCTCTTGCTCACTTTTGATCATCTAATAATTAATGATGTAGACTATTTCTTAATGTCAATAACAGACACTATTCTTTCAGCTGCTAAGACTCATATTGGCAAAACATCATTCTTTCCAAATCATAAAGCAGTTCCTTGGTGGAACTTTTCTTGTGAAGAGGCGATTCGTCTATCCAAAAAAGCTTTAAATAAGTACCAAAAAACAGAAGCCTTGAAAATCTAATAAATTACAAAAAATTCAAAGCCAAGACCAAACACGTAGTTAAAAAAAGTAAAAAATCATCCTGGCAAGATTACGTATCATCTATCAACGAAAACTCCAATCCTAGCGAACTTTGAAAAAAAATACGACAAATTCAAGGGCACAAAACTAAATAACATTACTAATAACTAATAAAATTACTCGTTTAATTTCAAATGGTATAGAGATCGCTTTACACGAGCTTATTCCTAACGCCTTTGCCAAAAATTTCGAAGACAAGTTCAGGAATAAAACCAATAATATTACTTTATCTCATCATGACTTATATTCACACAGAAATCATCTGATATCATCTAAATATAGTAGATCTCTTAATTCTCCTTTCACTATGTATGAGCTAATATCTGCTTTAGCTAATAGTAGAAACACTGCAGCTGGGCCCGATGATATTCTTTATGCATTCCTAAAGCACTTGTCTAATTATAGTCTTAATAAACTCCTTAATTTATACAATATAATCTGGAGTTCCCATAAATTTCCATCTCAATGGAGCAAATCTATTGTTATACCAATACTCAAGCCAAATCAGCCAACTATCTTTCCACAATTATACAGGCCCATCTCTCTCACATGCACTATGTGTAAGCTAATAGAAAAAAATGATTAACAAACGTCTTTTATGGTATTTTGAAAAACACAAGATTATTCCAAAGGAACAATCTGGCTACCAAAGACAGCGCTCCACAAGAGATAATCTAGTAATACTCCAAACCCATATCTCCAACGCAATAAATTGCAAGCAAGATATGATAGCAACTATCTTTGATATAGAAGGCGCATTTGATACCATCTCTAGAAATGCAATCCTTGACAAACTTTTTGAATGTAACCTTACTGGCAACATATACGCATTTATCAAAAACTTCCTAACATCTAGATCGTTCAGAGTTTCTGTCAATAACTTCCTTTCTTCTCCACACATCCAACATGATGGAGTTCCTCAAGTTTTAGTTTTAAGCACATCCTTATTCATTCTTTCGATAAGTAAGTTAATTGAAAATATAGCTCCATCAATCAAATGCGTATTATATGCCGATGACCTAATAATGTACTGTCATGGTAAATCCAACGCAACTACTAGTAAAATTCTACAATTAGGAGTAAATGACTTACAAAACAAAGTGGCTTCTCTAGGACTTACCTCTCTCCTACTCTAAATCCAAAGTTATTAAATTTAGCAGAAAAATGAGTTCTTTTGATCCTGAAATCACTATCAAAAACTTTAAATTACCGGTTGTTGATAATTGCAAAATATTAGGGCTGATATTTGATTTCAGATTAACCTGGAAACAACACATACAGGCCAATACCGAATGAGAACAAATGCCGAGGTCAAACAAATGTATAGTGCTAGCGACGTAGTCCAAGAGATTAAATCCCAACGTCTAAGATTGGCTGGCCATGTTCATAGGCTCCCTAATAATCGCCTTACCAAGTTAATCTGGGAAGAAGTCCCGACAGGGAGAAGGCCCTTAGGACGTCCACGAATGCGATGGAGAGATAATATATGGTCAGATTTGAGAACAATGGGGCTGCCCACTGACTTAAACATCATGGACGACCGTTCGAGATGAAAGCAGGTTGTGCAGTCAGCCAAGACCCACCCCGGGTTGTAATGCTACCAGAAGAAAAGGAAACACATACAGGAACTTAAAGGAGTTTGCCTAAAAAGGTTAAATATATTCAAAACACTCTCACATTATCATTGGGGCGCGGAAGAAACTAGGTTACTGAAAATCTACAGATCACTTATCCGCTCTAAGCTAGAATATGGATGTTTCGTCTATATGTCTGGTACTAAATCAATATTAAATTCACTGACTACAGTTCACAACACAGCTATTCGTCTATTTCTTTGAGCATTCCGTTTTAGTCCGGCAGAAAATCTGTACTGTGAAGCTAATGAACCTCCTCTATGGCTTAGGCGAGAAAACCTTCTTCTCTCCTATGCTGCTGCAATTTCTTCCAATCCGTCCAATCCGCATATCATCTATTTACATCATCACATCATCCCCATAACAACCCTCCATGTAACTTAATTATACATCCTATTCCTAGTCTTCTAGAACCGTTACTAAAAGAAATAAATTTGTCTGAAACCAGAACTCTACCATTCTCCAATAATCCCTATTGGACTAACATACTCCCATATCATGATATTTCACTCACCAAGTTTAACAAGGCTCTTCACTCTGATTCGCTTTCCTCTATACACTCCATTAATGCTATATCCAGCAAACATCCTATCGTCTAAGATATTCATGACACATATTCGCTTCTTATAAAATAAAATATAACTATCACTCTGATATGGGTACCATCCCATGTTGGTATTTGTAGTAACGAAAAAGCTGATTGTCTTGGCAAAAGAGTCGCATCATCCACGGACACCATTATAAATATACAAATTTGCAATGATATGAAAGCTAGACTAAAGAATCTTAGTTTATCCACCTGGCAGATTCACTGGAATAATGTTACTTCAGCGCTACATGAAATCAAACCTTCAGTGGACCTTCTTACCTATCCCAGTTTATCTCGAAAAAATATGACAATCATACGGAGATTGCTTATAGGACATACCCGTCTAACTCATGGCTACCTGATGACATCATCTCCACAACCAAAATGTCAAAACACTGCAATACGACTCTCCGAATCAGGCATATACTTATCGAATGCCCTTTTTACGCCAAAATACGCCAACAGCTCAATATCAATACCAACTTCAAAAGAGGTCCTAAACAGCACAGACGAAATCAACAAGGTCATCAAATTCCTCGAGAACAGTCAACTGCTCAACAAAATATAAATGTTATATTACAAGTTTTTATTATTTTCTCTGTATGTTAGATGTTAACTACATTATTTTGTTAATTTATATGATATCACCATGTAAATCGTAACTCGTGCTAATGACCATAGATGTCACATGCACGTTAATTTAAATAAAAAAAAATCCTATGTCATTTACACATACAACAAATTTAAACGAGGTAAAAAGCCTGTCCCTCGGTACTAGTATATGGTTAATTTGAGTCAGTCTTTTGCCGAACCATGGATGAGACAAAGATTCGCAACCTCTACTTTGCGTCGAAATTGTCGTCACGATATAACTTACATTTTAAGATACCTGCTGCAGAAGAAGTTACCACATATCAAGAAAGACAAAGAAAAATTTGCTTTTTTTTGTCCAAGCCAAAAACGGGGAATAACAACTACATATTGCCATGTATGCAAGCATGCGATATGCGATGAGCATCGTGAATACATTTACACCGAGTGTTTAAAACATTAACCAATTCTATTTTTCAAGCACTGCGTTGTACCAAACCTTTATAGACTTAGAAAAGGCATTTGGTAGTACTCCAAAGAAGGTGATTGACATATGTTTAGAAAAGAAAAGTGTAAAAATCAAACTCAGGCAAGTCATTACGAGTATATCTAGAACAACAAACAGAATCAGAATTGATAATATGGAATCCGAAGAATTTATAGTAAATGAGGGTATACATCAAGGAGGAGTCCTAGGTTCCATACTGTTTAATATTGTGCTGGATGACATAATTAGAGAAACTAGAGCAGAAACATTGAAATCATATGCCGGACATACACATCTAGAAGCAGTGTGGATCTCAGAGTGTGCATATGCAGGCGATCTATTGATATTTGGAATAAATGCAGAAGCACTTAATCGAAATTTACAAGTATGAAACGCTGCACTAATTAAACGAAATTTGAGGATCAATAATGAGAAGACGAAGGTAATGGTATGTGGAAAAAATAGAAAACAAACGAAGATAACACTTAATGGAAATACAGTTGCACAAGTCGATACTTACAAATACTTGGGAGTACAAATAGAGAACAGAAGAACTGAAAGAAGCTAAAATAAGTTTAAGAATAGAAAGTTCTCCTCGAATGTATCACGAAATTAAAAGTACGTTTTTGTCGAAAAAAAGAAGTATCTTAAAAACCCAAAGTGACCATATGCAAGACGATGTTTGTACCGATTTTAACTTTTGGTAGTAAACGTTGGACGCTTACTACTTTTATAAAAAATGAAGTTTTTTAGAAGAGTAATGGGTATAACCAGGTACGACAGGATTCAAAATAAGGCAGTCACAGAACATCTTAAGGTCCATCTAATTATTAAGAAAATTGAAGAGGCCTAACTGAGATGTTATGGACACATCTTTAGAATGAATTAAGAAAGACCAGGTTAAAAAATATGGATAACCAGAAGACAAACCAAAAGACCAAGGGCAGGCCAATGAAGACATGGGATGACAATGTAACCTCAATCCTAGAAACACCAGGAATCAGCAAAGAGCAAGCAAGAAGACAAGCAAAGAACAAGAAGCAATGGAGAACAATTATACATGCAACTAACTAAAGACATTACACCCGACACCTTAGGGTAAATAGTTTAGGATTATAATATGTTATTATAGTGATAAAACTCTCCTGTTCAGATTTTAAATATACGTTTGGTAATTACAAGTTTAGTACAAGTCCGGTAATATAGAGTTAAAGAACTTTATTCACAGTCCGATGTTCAGTATTCACAGTATTCACATCGGTCAGTATGTTTGGGACAATTTATTAACATTGGCCCAAAAGTCTTGCCATGTTAATAGCCAACGTTCGCAACGGATAGGGCACTTGAAGAAGAAGAAGAAGATTCACAGTCCAAGGTTTCTTACTTTGTTTATTGTAACAAAGTTCAATCTTGGTTTAACATAATATCTCTTTCTTACTCCAGATGTGACACTTGAACATTATGTAATGAAACTGAAACCCAACTCAACTACCGAATATCGATTAATCAACTAAAATGAACTGCTTCAAGTGAGAAACCTTCATCACGCTAAAGCAAAGGCATTTTATTGTATAAAACGAGATATATATCATAAATTTTGGAATAATAACAATGTATCTGCAGTAGCCTTTGACTTTATGCAAAATCTTCCTCTACCCAATTTGACTATAAATAAAGTATTCTATATAAAAATTATGATATCTGTAACTAAGCATAAAGTCACCCGGAATCTTTATGAAAATGTCAATTGTAACAACGAAAAATCAATATCTTCTCTTTATTAAGATTACCGATTAGGTGTTAAACCTGTTTGTTGCTTCTACTTAGGTTAGTAGGATTATTAATATTCTGTAACATAATTAATGAACAATAAATTACAAATTTAGTTATTTAAACTTTAGGATATTTTATGTTAAAACAATAAAAGACTGTTTAAAGATTACAGATAAAAAGTTCACAAAGAAAAATCTTCAAAATGGTTCTTTATTTCATCTTGAAGGATGTTGGTTGGCTAAACAAATTAAGTTATCCTTCAAAGCCACAGGTATTGTAATGCTTCTTCGATCGGGAACCAAGGAAATTTGTTAGGGCGAGTGTCAGATTCTAATTATAGTACTAATACTAAAGTTACTATTCAAAATAGAATGCTGTGATGTAATCCTAAATAAGTATGAAATAAATCTTACCTGTAATTTATTTTTGCAATACAGCTATAGCAGATGTGTACTACTGTCGCTTAGTTTCAAACTTAGGAAGATACTTTCTATCCAATAATCTTGATCTTATAAAGCCTTCTCTGTTCTTCTATCACTGTTTCATGAATTAACAATCATCTCAATCTCTTCTTTACTGAAGTTAGCTATAAGTGGTGGTTCTGTAACTGTGGTGGATTGCCAGTCAATGAGATCGAGGTAGTCTTCTGCCTCATAATTAACTCGTGGTGGTTTGAAGACTCAATGTGCCCTTGTTTTTGTCTGTCGAGCTTTTTCTATTCGTTTGCCTGCCAAAGTTCTTATATATTTTCGAGAGTCAAACAACATCCCTAAAAGGATGTGTTCAGGATGAGCCATAAAGGCGTTTATTTGCAAGGAAGACTGAGCCACAGCCTTCAGTTCACTGTCTAAAAACTTGGTGCACTGCACGATGAAGAAAAAGTGTTGTGATGCGTGGATAATTTTAGGACGACATTTTATGGTAAACCATGAGGTAGCATAGACTTTCATGACGAACTCAGCAAACTTTCTGAGTTGTGGGGTTGGTTCAATAGTTGAAATATACAGACGTAAGATTCTATTTCCTAACGTCAGCCACCGGGCGTAGGACAAGTTTCCGGGGTTTCTACTGGCCAACTCAGAGGGACATTCACCTTTGACTACTTTTTTTTCCTAAGTTAATGGCACTGGCAAAGCCAAAAGGCCAGTCATGTTTTCTCATAGTTTTATCATCCATTTCCATTGTTTACATTATATACATATTAATATTATATACAAGTTAAATTAAGATAGAATATTTTTAGTGTGTTAGTACATGCCTAAATATTTTCGTTACTTATTTTTTATTTTTATTGTTTTTTTTATCGTTCTATATACCATTGTAACTTTTCTTTTATTTTTATTGTTTATTTCTTTTTATTAGTATTATTTTTTATTGTTTAATATTATTTATTTATTGGTTTGCTTTTTTTTTTGCTTTTTTTCATATTTATATTTGTTTTTTATATTGTTTTTTTTTTTGTTTTTTTTTGTTTTTTTTTTTCGTTTTAGGCTTACAAATATATTCATATTTCGCAATACTGCTTACAAAGTAATATTATTAGTAGATTTTACATACTGATATATATGTTGTAGATACTATTATCCTCTAATGTCAATAGATTTGAAACATTTATTGGAAATTTCATTTTGTACAATATTAAATTTTGATAAAACTTATCAATTTCTATTTTTTTTAAAGGACATTCTAAAAGAATATGTTGTAAATCGGCAATTTCATCACATAGACATTTATTATTATCTAACAAACCTATTTTATGATTATACGCTGGAAATAGTGCATGATTGCAGCGCATTCGACTTATTATCCGAATAATTGAACTACAGTGGAACCTCGATTATCCGTCAGGGCACCGGACTAAGGGTATGACGGATAATCGAAAGTATCATCAGTTATATCAGGTATATCAAATCATAGTATAACTCTTAAATTTTATTTGTATGTTTTATTTGACAATTATAGGAGGGATTTATGTTAGTACAGTCGAATCAATTTGATTTAATTATTCGAAATTTTTGTTTGTTTTATTGTTACTTTACATTTTGCAACAGCTGAATTTGTTAATCGACGTAAAATCATTAAATATACCTTATTTGCTTCTTCTTGTCATGAATATCACTTGATGAATTGTTGTATGTGCGATGCAGGTCCTCTAGCTTCTTTACACAGATCTTTGTGAGTTGTAATAGCATCATCAACATCGCCACCATCAAAGTCGGCTTTTAAATCAGTTTCGTCCGCCTCTGTTGCCATTTCAAACGATTTCATCGTCTGTCAGCAATCGATAGCCGTTTGCGTCCTCATCACAAATTAACCATTCGTTTATGTCATCTTTTGGGCAACGAAAACAAAACAGTTGATTCAGCCATAACTTCATTTAAGCGGAGAATTTTCATCTTAAGTTGATTCCAGGACCATAATTTGTTCCAGGCTCTTTTCAGCGTTACTTCCGAAACATTAGCCCAAGCATTCACAGCATTGTCGAGCTCGTGTTTTAAATTGTATGCTTTCCAGCATTCTGGCCAAGAATATTACTCTTCCATAACTAGGTTTTAAATCATTTTTTTCCTGTATCTTCTTTTGAATCTGTTAATGACCGAATGATCAATTGGTTGTATCAATGATATATTAGCAGACAGAAAACAGTACGTGATATTATTTTAATCGTCATTTCGCAGCATACGGCTTTAGGATGGCAGGTGCATTGTACAAAATGAGAATCGTCTTTGGTGGAAATTTTTATGCAAACAAAATGAATTGATAACTAAATTTTTACTTATGTTGTCAATATAACCTATGTATGGACCCTGACGGTTAACAGAGGTGACGGTTAATAGAGAGACGGATAATCGAGGTTCCACTGTATTATGTGTATTCTCAAACCATGGTTTGTCCCTTATTTTTGGTTGTATATTCTTAAAAAACTTTCCTTTGTCTCCACATGTATATTTTATTCTGTCACTTTTCCTTAAGTTCCTTTCGAAAAATTGGAATATAAATCAGATTCTGGTATTTTTAATCTAAGTAGTCTTCCATTTTTCGCACCATCTTTTGCTAAATGGTCCACTTCTTCATTTTCTTCTATACCGGAATGGGCTTTTATCCATGATATATAAATTTGTTTTCCTCTACTTGATACATTTTGATACAATTCTAAAATATCAAGAAGAATATAATTTAAATTAGGATTCAAAAACAGATTATTAAGTTTTTCTACCGAACTTTTAGAGTCTGTAAATATGACAAATTTATCCTCTTCTTGTTCTAAACACAGATTAATTGCTAATTTTATGGCAATAAGCTCAGCACTGAAAATTGACATCATATCTGACAGTTTGTATATTAGTTTGATATTTTTGGAAGGATAATAAACTGCACAGCCAACTCCATGTTCCGATTTAGATCCATCAGTATAAACTTTTTCATACTGTTTCCATTTTACTATACAATCTCGATAATATTCTTTTTGTATAATAATATTGTTTTGACACAAATAGCGAGCGTTAATATGTGTCTTAACTGGAGAAAGAAACATTTCATAAGAATAATTCCATAAAGGGATTCCATTGGATTTATAAAGTTCTTCATATCTGTGAACATTGGTAATGAAACTTTCAACTAATAATGGTATTTTTTTCTTATCCCAATATTTAGATGTTAAAATCAAACCAGCTAAACTAGATACTTTAACCAGTAACTTGGATTTCTGACTTCTTAACTTTAACACGAATTTGTCAGATAGAAATCTTCTCCGAAGATTCAATGGCGGTTCGCATGTTTCTGTTTCCATAACGTCTATAGGCGTACTTCCCAAGTATCCAATACAGAGTCGAAGGCATTTGTTTTTTATTTTATCTATTTTTATAAGATTTGTCTCTGCTGCTGAATGATAAAATATAGATCCGTAATCTAAAATAGATCTAACGAGTGTTCTATAAAATAGTAACATTATTTTTGGATCCCCTCCCCAGGAGGAATGACCGAATGTTTTTAATAAATTAACACTATTTTCTGTTCTTTTGATTATATAATTTATGTGTTCCTTCCAATTTAATTTACAATCTAAATTTACTCCTAGAAATTTAGTGGAAGATTTGTAAGGAAACAAATATTTAGATAATTTTATTTGTTGAGGAAACCGATATCTTTTTCTTGTAAAAGTAACTAATACTGATTTTTCTTCGGAAATTAATAAGCCGTTGTTGAAAATCCAATTATCTAAATTTCTTATTGCATAATTGAGTTGTTTGTGGCCTATCTCGATGGATTTGTGGCGTGTGTAAATAACAATATCATCAGCATATTGCAAAATAGATATATTATGTGGGATGTCAACAACTAGATCACTTGAGTAAATAATATAAAGTATAGGACTTAATATACCACCTTGTGGCAAACCCATAGATGTTTGTCTGCATTCAGAGAATAAGTGGTTTTCTCTGAAAAATAAATTTCTATTACTGTATATATTATATAGGTGTTTAGACAGACTTTGGGGAATTCCCATTTGACACATTTTTTTATATAATATGTCTAATTTCACGTTGTCATATGCCCCTTTTATGTCTAAAAATAAAGCTGATGTTGACTGGTCATTGGAGAGTGATAATTGAATATCTGTAACAAAATTGGCCAGATTTTCATATGTCGATTTTTTTTTTTCGAAATCCGAATTGAGAACTGTGAATAAGATTATTAGATTCCAAAAAAAATTCTAGTCTTGATTTTATCATTCTTTCATATGTTTTTAGAACACATGATGCTAAAGATATAGCCCTATATGACGATGCATGATTTTTTGGTTTTCCTGGCTTAAGTATGGGAACTAAAATGTAATTTTTTCCATTGTGAAGGTATATCGACTTTATTTAACCAAATATCATTTAGTAGATTTAAAAGCAAAATTTTTCCTGATCTAGGAAGATTGAACAACATAGGATAATGTATATTATCAGAACCTGGAGCTGTATTGGCAGATTTTTTGAGTGCCATGTCTAATTCTTGAAGTGAAAACTGGTTGGTAAGATAATGTCCACTAATAATATGATCTATTATATCTACACAATCAAGAACAGTTGGGTCAGGGGATACATATGGAGGGGTTAAATTGTAGTGAAATTCAGCAAGCCATTCATCATGATCTGATTGATTTTGATTTGAATATTTTCGATTTTTAAAATTATTTACCTTTTTCCATATATTCTTAAGAGGTACTGATCTGTTGAGTGATTTACAATAATTTTCCCAACTATCTTTTTTTATTTGTTTGAAGGTTTTTTTTGCTATAGCATCGGTTCTTTTATATTCTAACAAATTATCTAGTGTGGGATTATTCATATATTTATGAAAACTGTTTCTTCGTTTCCGTACTAGAAATTGACATTTTTCATTCCACCATTGTTTATTTTTATTTGAACTTTGATTTGATTTAAATTTAGGTATAGAAAGGTTTGCTGCATTTTCAACTATTCTTATAAAATAATTGTAATCACCAACTTCTGTTTTATTGATCAGTTCTTGAAACTCCATACAATATATATCCCAGTTTGCTTTTTTAATATTCCATTTTCTACAAGATAGTAATTTATTAACTTTGGGTACCATATATATTTGTGTAATGCATGGTAAATGATCAGACCCATAAAGATCTTTTATTGTGTGCCAATATAGTAAATGTTTTATACAAGGAGAACAAATTGTCAGATCGATAGCAGAATGAGATTGCAAATAATTCCCTTTGAATGTAGGTGATCCATCGTTGAGATATACAAGATTATTTCGGTCAAGAGCTTTCATAAGTGTTATGCCATAGTGGTCTGTGTTTGGCCCACCCCAGGCAATATTATGTGAATTAAAATCTCCCGTAAAAATTACAGGTGGATTAAATGAACTAAAGAATTGATCCCAAATATGCAACGAAATTTTAGTTTTTGGTGGAACATAAAGCGATACAATGGTAATATTTTTTTTATCATTACATTTTAAAAGAATGGATGATTGATTACAATTAGGTAGTAAAACAGATATAGGTAATTCTGTATACAAAAGTTTTGATTTAATAAGGATGGCCGTTCCCCCGCCAATGCGGTCTAAACGGTCATCCCTCACAATGTTGTAACCTGGAAGATTAAAATATTTATTTGATGTAAATCTAGTTTCTGACAAGCAAGCTATATCGATGTTAAGATCATTCCTTTGACTACAGCCCGACATATATCCCAAAGGTATTTCTGGTCCGTACTTAAGTCTTTACTATCGACTTCTGGCAAGGTGCTATCTATTTTGTCATAATTAACAACCGGGAAGTCTTGGCAGTTGGTCAAACCTTTGCCTATTGGCCCACTGAATGATGTTGGTCCTGTGTTGGACCGTCAAGAGCAACAAAAACTTTCTTAGAGGCAATTCGTTTAAGTGCAACATACATATTACTACTTGGACCGGATGTTTCAATGCGGCGTTCAAACAACAAAACTGCTCCTTGCGATGTTCCAGTATTCGTTGCCGTACCATCACATCCAAGCGCTTTGATATTTGAGTTATCAATGGATTTATCACTCATGTAACTTAATATTGATGATACTATATCTTTCCCAGATCCACTGTTTGGAGTTGAACATGACCGACATAAGACATGACCGAAATATCCTGAACCTAGTTCCTCGACCAAATATATGTGTTCTTCTTGTATGATTTTACGGACAGATTTCCCACGTACAATTTCTTTGATTATGGTTTCATCCTTCCTACCATCGAAGTAAAGAGCAATTATTTCGTTTGTGCGAGAGGCATTAATACTTCGGCGGTACTTTAACCTTTCACGAAAAATCTTGGACTTGTCAATAACTGCGGCTTGGTTTTCTGGTGATATGACATTCAAATCTTGTAGAAGAGCACTTGCTAGTTGAGCACTTGCTCTGTTTGAAATAACTATGTTTGGAATGCCTTAGAAAACAATGACAGATTCACTGGCAGGCCTTGTTTTACTTTCACGCTTGGACGTTCAATTTTGTTTTTTAGAGAGTTATTTTAGAACCTTGAATTTTTCATCAGGCCTACTTGATTCTTCCATGGATTCATCATCAGAGTCACTACTAAGTATATCCACATTTATTAAATCAGGTGGAGTAGTTAGTTCCACATTCCTACTTAATTTAGATTGCAGGGACTCTTTCTTCCGTTTGTTTCGTTTTTTAATTTTTTTAGTCTCTGCTTGGTCAATACCTCCGATAATCATCATCCCATCATCATTTGACCCGTTGCATTAAAATTCAGCACTATAATGATTGTATTAGAATTTTTTTTACTGTTTCTGATTCATGTCAAACTTGAATTAAATATGAAAATTGTGATATATTTAGGGTAATTCCGGGTTACCTAAATAATTTAACTCAGAACCGAAATGTTTACTATGGACAAATTAAATGTAAAAATACACATTTTTAACTTGATACATCATTTGTAATTTATAAACTCTGTAAATTATTTTTTCAAAAACGTATTTTTTTACAAAAAATTATAAATTTTTTTGTTCATTCCGGGAGACTTAAATATTGTTGGAATTCAAAAAGATTTTTTTTGGTAGATCTACGATGGTAGTAACAACTTTTTATCAACTTGAAAAATTAAATATTAAAAAAAATTTTTGTGATACACCCTACTGAGTACTAGGTAGCTTTCGGGAGTATACATATTTTCTGTTATCTATGGGGCATACATCCTAAATAAAATTTTCTTAGCCTTAGGATTAGTAATAATTTGTATTCCATTTAAATAAAATTTATATTGTAATTGGAAAAATAATATTGTATGTTTTTACTCATTATAATGCATACCAACTTGTAATTAAACCACAAAACACAGCGAATTACTGATAACATCAAACAAACACGGAATGTCTCATTCCGGCGTCCAATAACATTATGATTAATACTCCTCGTGGCCTCCCATTATGATTGAATTGTAATTTATATGAACCAATGAGGCGAGGCAGAAACACAGCAATCCATCATAAGGAATGCTGTAGGAAAAAGTGTGTGGAATAAAAGAAAGGGGAAACTTTATACGGGAACGGATGTTCAAAGAAATAATTCATAACCTGCCCACAGGAACCGGGATTCTTGCTTGTATGAAACAAAGGGATTAATAAAATTCTGATACAAATGTATTTGCGGCAAAAAAATGAAAGCGTTGTTCATGAAAACAAGTGATTAGTATTAAAATGCGTAGATGTTTTAAGACGTTATATACACTCGTGTATGAAATATGTAGCTTTTTGTTTGTTTGCGAGTTCGCTTAAAATAATAAAATACTTTTTTGTATAGGGTAAAGTGAGGAGAGATGGACCACCTTTTAGAAAACTGAAGTCTGTTTCTTTATTGAATAAACATCAGAATAGAAAAAAATGTATAACAAAACTAAAAATTATAATTTTTATTATAAAATGGGATTAAAATGTGATTAAAATGTGTATTAAAACGGAAAAACAAGATCATATGCTGGAAAACCCAAATATCTTAAACTCTAAAAATAGAGACAAAGAATTTGCAATATTTATAGCCAACCTTTATTAGTGGAGTCAGCACTAAAAGAAGGAGAAACGGTTAAATCGTAGTAAATATTTAATTTTATATGATTATCAAAAAAAATATTTTTGGAAAAAAACACAAACTGGGGCCCATATTAGGTTAGGTTAGGTTAGGTCTGCTCCTTTGCCTCTACTGTTTACTTAGATTTATGGTATCATAGTTAAAAATAAACTAAGTTTATTATTATTTTTTTCTATTTTGATTTTTCTATTACTGGTTGTTTTGCATTTGTGATGTTTTTTATTATAAAGTCATCCCACATAAACTCTTCAGTCCATTATACACTCGTCCATTCTGTTCACTATAAAATTAATATACTCAGAAGTATCCAATCCCACACATCTGTTTAAATACAAACATATTTCAGTATACGCTTACGAGCCTCTATCCCATGAAAATGCATATAATGATCCTGAAAAGAATTTTCTACTTGCACACTCTTTGAAAGCGTCTATCAAAGCAAACATGCAATATTCCGTTTTATTCCATATTCGTCCTACTTTATGCAGTCTCTCTCTATACGTATATCTGAGATATAAAATGTAGGCTTTATAGACAGTGAAATACTCTTTCTATCAACTTTTTATTTAAACCACAAAGAGCTGATACAGAACATACTTTACAAATATTATATTTAAGTGTTGTATTATTTAAATTATCTTGGTTTTTAAGATTAGTCAAAAGTTTCTATTCAATTGCGTAATTATGAAATCGCTACAAAATAATTACTTAATAACAAAGTACAGTGGCGTTAAATCGCATAATTTGGGTATAAAATTCTGATCATTAACTCCTTTGACTACCTTGAGATAACAGGTCCAATAAGCTATTAAGCAAATGAAGCTAAATTTTACATTGAGCATTAAGTGTTATACGGTGCTTTTCAGATAAAACTATTTACCTTAAATAACTTTTGAACTTCTAAATTTTAGGAAAAACGCAAAAACATATCAATTCATATTTGAAGGGGGAAATTTATATCATATTTAAGGGTACTGGGAATTACACCCTTTAACCCCTCGTATCATCCCTTTATTTTTTTTTTTAATTACTTCCCCCTTTTTTTAATCGATATTTGGATTCTCCTCTTTGTACTGATTTAAGAAATGTATAATACATGATGCTTCAAATGATTAGTTTATGAGAAAAATAAATACAAATTATTTTTAAAAAATTATTATAATATATTATATAATATTGGATTCTTTAAAACCAAATAAAGCGCCAGGAGTGGATAGAATTGCTGCTGAGTTTTACAAGTTTCTTCCAGAAAACGGAAAAGTGCTTGTACTTGGGCTTGCCAATAATTTTTTCGACAAACCAGACTTCCTCAGGGATTTTATAATGCAATTTTTCCTCTTTATAAGAAAGGAAACATGGAGAATGCAGAAAGTTACCGAGGTATTAGCTTCTTAAATGCAGTAACCAAACTCATTGCGGCATTGACTTTAACTAGACTTACCTCGTGGGTACAAAATAATAACATTTTAAACGAGTTCCAGGCAGGATATAGAACTGGCTATTCAACTATAGACAACATTTTTAATCTTACAAGTATAGTAAAAATCCAACATGCACGGGGAGTAAAAAATGTTTATACATTTTTTGTAGACTTTAGTGCTGCTTTTGATACAGTTGATCGGCGGGCACTTTTTTACAAGTTGAGTCATTTAGGATTATCTACTAATATGCTGAATTTGCTAAAAAGTATGTTTGCGAATACAAAATCGGCAGTCTGGTCAAGGGAAGGTCTATCTGACTGGTTTGACTGTAATGTAGGAGTGAGACAGGGATGTCTTTTAAGTCCATTGCTGTTTGCGCTTTTCTTAAATGAACTACATGAAGCATTGGGAGGCGGTTTGGAAATAAATGGTTTAATTATAAGACTTTTATTATATGCAGATGATTTGGTTTTAATGGCAATCAATTCGAAGGTGTTACAGCGGATGATTAATGAACTAGAAAAATACTGCAGGATGTGGAATCTAAAAATAAATTTAGATAAATCCAAAATTCTTGTGTTCAGAAGAGGAAGGTGGTGTGATCAGGGAATCTTGGTAACTCAATGATCGAGTATTAGAGGTAGTGAATAACTATAATTATTTAGGAATAATATTAACACCCAAGTTGTCGTATAAAGCTTATCTAAAAAAGCGCCAGAGTTTGGCAAAAGTGGCGATTCACACGGCTTGGAGTAGTTTAGTGTCTAAGGCTGAAATACCCTTTTTGGCTAAAGTAACAGTGTATGAGTCAGTGGTAAGATCGATTTTGACTTATGGGTCTCAGGTATGGGGTATTTTTGAGTACGATGAAGTGAAAATAATTAGATTTTATATAAAAAAAAATGTTTTCTTGTCCAAGGTATTGTCCTAACTTTATGTTAGATTTGGAGACAGGTATTGCTAGAGTCAGCCTATATACTATGAACTTACATAAAAACTATGTTAAAAAAATACTAGGGTATACGAATGATAGGTTGCCAAAATTTCTTTTGAAGGAAATGATGAGAGCAAGGTGTGGCTGGTGGAAATATTGGATGGGCATGGGAGAAAAATTTGGTATTGAGGTTAGGTGTGAATGGGAATAGAGAGATAGCTGGCCTAGTATGATTGAGAATATGATAGAAAAGAAGACGGAGGAGATACAGCGTCAGGCTGAGAACAGGGCACTCGAATTAAATTTTTGTGGACACTACAAAGAACTGCGGGAAGAAGGAGTAAACATGCATTACCTAGTGGAAATGGAAAATTTTGGGGATATTCGATGGCTCTTTAAATTAAGATGTGGGATTCTATATTTGAATGATCGACCTGGCAGAAATGATGAAAGAAGATTTTGCTTAATGTGTAACACGAAGGAAAGGGAAGATGTGATACATTTTTGGGAAAATGTTCGGTGTTGAGACTAGGTTAAAGTGGTTGGGTAGACATGAACTTAGTAGAGTGGAAGTAGTTACTATGATGAGACAGGGCAAGGCTGAGTTAGCAGGTTATTGTAGGGAGGCATGGGTGTATAGGTATGAGTTAGTGAGCCTATTTAACTACTAAATCTATTAGCGTGGTGTTATATTAAAATCAGTACCTATAATAATTTGTTTGCTTATATCTATTATCTTTTTATCTATCTGGTCTATCTTGACTAATATTGTTATTATTATTGTTACTATTATTATTGTTGTATCTGCAATTTTAACTCCCTCAAAGGGATATTCAATCTTTTCAATTGTAATCTACCTATACCTCACTGTTATACATTGTTATTATTGTTGAGTCTAGTGCGAAGTGTTACTTAGTAGGATATACACATTTAGTTTATTACAATAAAATTTATATGAATATTTACTTAATTTATTTTTTATTAATTTTAATGACCTTGTTAGATATAACGAGCCTTAGTGTAATTTTTTGTATATCAGAGAATAATATTTCTTTGCCAACCCTTCTGGTGGCATGTGCCAAGGAGAACAAATGTCACTAAAAGTATTGTATTGTATTTTTTTTATATTGAGAAATAAAAGGCATTATTGATTGATTGATTAATTGATTGATTGATTGATTGATTGATTGATTGATTGATTGATTGACATAATATTATCCAGATTTAGTCATACGGCTCACACTCCCTCTAAGGGGAAAAAGCTCGTGTTATCGAGCCCTAGGTGACTTGGTATGCTGGAGTATCTCCCAAAAATTTTCGTACACATCTGGACGTTGAGAGTAGTACAGCTTTCTGCATGGTCTTGTAGAGATGTTCATTCAGACCTAGCTTTTTTATGTTTTCTAGGAGGTTCTTTGGAATGACTCCAGTAGTAGAGAGAATAATAGGTATTGTCTGGGTACTTTCCATTTTCCACTGTCTTCGTATTTGAATTTCCAAATCCCTGTACTTGGCGATTTTTTCGTTCTGTTTAACACGAAGATTATTGTTGTTGGGTATCGCCACATCAATTAATGTTGTTTGTCTCTTTAGTTTAATAACTAGTATGAGATCTGGTCTATTATGTGCCACTGTTTGGTCTGTGAGCACCGTGCGATCCCAGTATAGCTTGTAGTTGTCGTTCTCAAGTATACTCTCAGGAACATATTGATAATATGGAAGATGGTTTGTTTGAAGAAGTCCCAGTTTGATAGCTATCTCTTGATGAAGGATCTTTCCTACTGAGTCGTGCCGTTCCTTATATTCAGTTGCAGCAAATGCCTGACAGCCTCCGGTAAGATGTTGAATGGTTTCCTGAGCTTGGCATCCATATCGGCATTTGTCATTTTGGACCTGAGGGTCTTTGACGATATATTTCAGGTAATTTTTGGTTGGTATAACCTGATCCTGAATGGCCAGTAGTGAACCTTCTGTTTCGGGGAACATCTTTCCTGATGTCAGCCAATAGTTCGACGCTATATTGTCGACATGGTCTTGACTGACCTCATTGGGATGTCGCCCGTGCAGAGGTTTGCCCATCCAGGTGCGCATTTTTTCATTCTTAGTAAAGTGGTTTATGCGCATTTCTGGTTCCCTCAGTTTGATCGGTGTTGTGTCATCTACTGCACAAATCGCGCGATGAAGAGTAGATGTCTCCGCCTGCACCTGAAAATAAGTTCTTAAATTAGTAATCTGTTTTTCTAATTGCTCGCTTATATCCATAAGTCCTCGATCCTCCTAAATACCGCGGTAATGTCGTTCTTTCTACTGCACTTCGAGGATGGTGTTTTTGTGCCTTTGTGAGGTGTGTTCGTACTTTTCGCTGAAGATTTTCTATATCCGTTTTTGTCCACTTAACAATACCAAATGAGTAGCTAAGCGCGGAACAAGCGTAGGTGTTTAGTGCCTTAAACAAATTTTTACTGTTAAGGTGTGAACGAAGCAGCTGTTTTACCCTTCGTATAAACTCAGTTGTTATCTCAGTTTTTATTTGCTTATGGTCAATCTTCCGCGCTTGCTTTATTCCGAGGTATTTATACATATCATTTTCACCATGGCCTCGATGCCCATGTGCGTGGCTACTTTCCTTTGATTATGTTTAAGACACGGCACTTGTCAAGACCGAAGTGCATACTAATATCATTTAGAGAAATTTTCGACAGTTTTTAGCATCTGGTCTAGGTGGTTTCGAGTGAAAGCCATTAATTTCAAATCATCCATATACAACAAATGATTAAGCTTCGCCACAACAATGTTGTTATTTTTGATACTAAAACCTCAGTCGGTGGAGTTCAGTAGCTGAGATAGTGGGTTCATCGCTAAACAAAACCAAAGAGGACTCAAGGAGTCCCCCTGGAAAAGGCCCCGGATAATTGGGATATCTTCAGTTTCGATGTTTTTTTCACCAGGTATTTGAAGGTGAATTTTAGTCTTTCACACCGTCATTATATGCTTTAAAAAGATCACTATATTAACATCGACTTTATATATTTTTAATATATCTATCAGCCATTCATGCGGTATTGAATCAAAGGCCTTCTTGTAGTCGATAAAGGCGGTAAAAAGGTTCCTTTTTTTGCTGTACGCCTGGTTGGAAATGACTGAGTCGATTACAAGTTGTTCTTTGCAGCCCATGGAACCCTTAGCGCATCGTTTCTGTTGAGGCTCTATGATATTGTTTAGAGAACAGTGTTGGTAGATACGCTGGGTTACACAGGATGTGACCAGTTTGTACAAAGTTGGAAGACAAGTAATTGGGCGGTACTTGGCTGGATCTTGGGTGTTATTTTGATCCTTTGGTATTAGATAAGTGGTTCCTTGAGTAAGAAATGGTGGTATTTTCTGCGGATTAAAAATAACATGATTAATTAATACTGTTAAATGCTCGTGTATACTCCAAAAATTCTTTAGCCAGAAGTTTTGAACTCCGTCTGGCCCAGAAGATTTCCAGTTATGAAGCTCTTTGGTAATGTTCGAGACTTCTTCAGTGGTGAAAGGTTCATAGGGAACATTACTGTAGTGGTGACAGTAGTTCGTCGTTTATTCAATCCATCCAGCATCCATTGTTGTTATGAGTAGCTGGTGTCGAAAGTTGGTTTCCCCAAAACTCATGAATTTCTTCTTGGCTTGGGTAGGATTTATTTACATTTTCTACAGTGGAATTCAGTTTCCTATAGAAAGACTTCTCTGCATGCTCAAAAAGTATATTATCACATTTCCGGTTGTTACTCATTTTGTATCTCCTGAGGTGACCTGAATAAACGGAGAGCTTTTGTTTTAGTGTATCCAGACAGTGTCGATCTGTGTTGTTTTCTGGATCATGTTGTGAGTGTCTTTCAGTGTTCAGAATTATTAAACTATTAAAAAGTTTGTTTTAAAATTTTGGTAGTTTTATTTATTTTTTATTCACAATCAGTGATTTTGCCACCGGCCTTTTAAAAGGACACCCTGTTTTAAAAATATATTCTATTTTTTCGAAAATTTCTTCCACACTTTATTTCTGTCAACCCTAATAACCCTAAAAATTAAATATCTCGTCAATATAAGACAATAAAAGTTTCGGCCTTAAATGGGTTCAATAAATATATTGAGGGACACATTTATATTTATTATGTGTATAAGCAAATGCGAAAATGTAAATTTTAATATGAGATTGTTTTATTTTTAATATTTGAATACAAAAGTTTAATTATTCGTAATTAGCTTGTCGCTACAGAAATAACTATTTTTTTTTAAATTATCCGTGTTGACTAGCGGTTCTCGATGCTCCATTTTTTATACCGACTAACGGAGGGTTGATACATCCTTATCTTGCTTGCTTTTAAGATATCTTTAAAAAACCTCTAAAAAGTGTAATCATAATAAGACAATTTCAGCAAACTTAAGGCCCTTATCACATAGCACACTTTAGACACTGCAATATCGACTAGCAATTCTGATAGTAAACATCCTTAAACGCGTATCGCCCATTAATGGAACGATCCACTATTCGAAGCTGCCTTGAATGATATAAGGTAGGATTTGAAATTGGGTCTTAGCTAAGCGGTTGAGTAATTGTTTGCAAAGTGGAATCTCTATAGATCCCGTTGGAGGTTCTCCGAGCCATTTGCGAGGCGTAAGTGTAAACTTCTTACTTGGTCAATCAAGTTTTCTACATTACGGATATGTCTTTATGCAAACTAGTTCAAATACTTCGGACATGTACAAGTTTATGCTTACGTCTGGAATGCGAAATGCTGGTGTGGAATTACTTTAGTAGTTTGTCTGTTTGCACTGAACTTTCTAAGTTCATTCACTTAGATAATAGATATCTGTTCTAAGTGGTAAATATTTTTCAATTTAGTTTGTAAATAATATATAACACAGGTCTGCGACATAAAAATTGTTTAATTGAATAAGTGATTTTTATAGTATTTTCAACGCTAATTTTGGGAAAAATAGTGAAAACATTCCATCACGTACAGTTATTCCACAAACTGCTTGTCTATGTATAGCTTTTTTTCGATATTTTTATACATAGTTCCGTACTCTAGTGAGTTTGAATTTTTGTTTTTTGGATCTTTATAAACTATTCATTAAGCCCATAGTACTTTTAATAGGTATAAAAAATACTTTAAGGTATTTTCAGTTACTTAGCTGTATTTTTACTATACAAGTTGTATGTAAAATAAAGAGTTGATTAGGAGAAACCAGCATTATTTTCATGTCGGTACTTGTCCATTGCCTCCCCTCCCTCGCTATACACTTACTGACTCACTGAGCATCTTTTATGTCAGTGCCTGTCTGCCACAGTGCCCATCACCCTCTCCACCACCAAGCAGTGACTACCAGAGGATGTATCAACTCACCAGATTGCTTCTGCTACATTTGTGGTAGCTATACAGTTAAAAAGCAACAAAGAAACATTTCCGAGTTTGTTGAAAAGGTATATTTTGCCTATTTTGGTATAAAGTTGGGTAATCAAGACAAGTCTTGGGCCCCACACAAAGTTTGTTCAGTGTGTGTTAAAGAACTGAGACGATGGTTTCAAGGTAAAAAGCAGTCATTTTGTTTTGGAATACCAATGGTTTAGAGGAAGCTCAAAAACCATAGTGATGACTGCTATTTTTGTTCTTGGAATGTTTAAGGTTTGAATTTGAAAAACAAAAAGGATATTTCTTACCCCAACATCAAATCAGCCATTCGTCCTGTTCCTCATGGACCTGAAGTATCAATAACCTCTCTTCCAGTTTCTTTGGATGGTATTTTAGATGGCCATTGGGTCAGCTAGGTGAAAGTAAAGAAGACAGTGATGGCTACGATCCTGGCACAACCGATCCCGTTCCATTCTCACAATCTGAACTAAATGATTTAGTTAGAGACCTAGGTCTTTCTAAAGACTCGGCAGAACTTTTAGAGTCTAGATTAAAAGATAAAAATATGTTGGCTCCGGGTACGTCCTTTTCTTGGTATCGGTATCCAGGAAAAAGAAGTTTCTATCTTTTTTCTCTTAAGAAGATGACTTGGTGTTTTGCAGTGATGTTCCTGGACTTATAGCACGTTTGAAAATAGAATATGCTCCTGATAAGTAAAGACTTTTTATAGATTCTTCAAAAAAAAGCCTTAAAGCAGTGCTTCTACACAATGACAATAAGTATGTTTCTATGCCATTTGGACATTCTGTTCACTTGAAAGAATGTTATGAAAACCTCGAACTAGTTTGTAACAAACTCTGCCATTCAGACCATAAATAGACACTATGATGGATCTCAATGCTGCTTGGTCAACAAAGTGGTTATACAAAGTTCCCTTACTTCCTCTGTGAACGGGACAGTAAAAACAGAAAGCAACACTACATTAAAAAAGTTTGGCCCTTGAGAAAAATCTTACAGGTAGAGGTTAAAAATGTTGAGAGGACAAGCCTTGTGGATCCCAAAAAGGTATTACTACCACCACTCCACATTAAGTTGGGGTTAATGAAACAATTTGTAAAGACGTTGCCAAAGGAAGGGGAGTGTTTCAAGTATCTTTGTGGACAGTTTCCTGGTTTATCCGAGGCAAAACTAAAGGAAGGAGTTTTTATCGGACCAGGCATTAGAAAACTGATGAGAGATCCCAATTTTATGGACAAAATGGAAACAAACGAAAAAGCAGCATGGACATCTTTTAAACTAGTTGTTACCGGTTTCCTAGGAAACAAAAAAGATTCTAACTACAAGACAATCGTCGCAGACATGCTCGACAACTTTAAGAAGCTGGGATGTAACATGAGCATTAAAGTTCATTTCCCCCATTCACATCCAGACTACTTCCCTGCAAACCTTGGTGATGTAAGTGAAGAGCAGGGTAAAAGATTCCACCAAGACATCAAGGAAATGGAAAGAAGGTATTAAGGAAGATGGAAACGTCAACATGATAACGGACTACTACTGGATGCTAAAACGAGATGACCCTCAACGAGTACTCAGACGGAAAAGCAATAAAAGAAGCTTCGACGGAAAGCAAAAGCGTTACTATAAGGACTTATGAGCTTAAAGAGAAATGTAAGTGTACTAGATATGTAGTTATAACATGTATTATACATGAAATAAAATCCTTTAACTTAAGAAAAAATTTGAAAAATTGCTAAAATTTTGTTATTATACCAAAAAGTAATTCTTTTTTTGTGAGAAAACCTTACGTGATAGAAAAAAATGCATTGCATTTTTGCAACCAGCGCTGAAAAATACATACAAATCAGTTATGAAATTCCAAACAATTTTAAAAAATATTTTTTTTTGTAAACCTGTGTAATATATACACTGTGTCCGTAAAGTATGGAATAAATTATTTTTTAGCTAAACAGAGCATTTTAAGAAATAATCCTGAAACACGCCGATTTTTAATTTTAATTTACCGTATTTTAAAATAATATTCTAATATACAGGCTGAATTACTGTCGAGTAATGACGTCACCGTCATATTTTTTAAATGGAACACCCCCATTTTGTCTCAATTTTTGGATTACTTTAGCTGAGCTAAGTAACGCGTTAGTTAAATTAACAATACTATCAAAAATACTTATTGTCTAGTAGACAGAATATGATGAAATACATGACTTTATAAATGTTTGAACTACAGCCCTTGCTGTATTTGACAGTAACCCAAATTCTTATTGAACCTTGTTTATTGTGTCTTGAGAAATATAGTTTATTGCTGTCCGAATTCTCTATTATAATTCTGAAAAAAATTCCACCAGAGAAGCAGTAGGCATAAAGGCAAAGGAGATCAACAAAAAATACTGGTGGAACGAGGAAAGAGAGTTACTAGTTCAGGAAAAGAAACAAAAATATTTAAAATGGTTGGCAACAAAAAATAAACAAGATCTTAAATATTATAAACAAACGAAAAAGACAGTTAAGAGCGGGCATTAATTTAGCTATGAACTAGACGTGGGATAAGAAATATAAAGAAGTTAACAACTACATCAGAGGAAGGAAATGCTCGGAGGTATGAAAATTTATATCAAATGTCAAAAACCCAGCAAAAGGCAAATATCCAGATATTCAAACCGGAGCAGTGGATACAGCACTACAAAGGTCTACTACAAGAAACTAGACAGAAATACATGATAGAATCTCCAAAACATTTTGTAGTAAATGGAGAAGAAGTAGAGGTATCCGAAGAAACAGTAAAAAAGACAGTTTTGAACCTTAAGTTAGGGAAAGCTAGCAGACCAGACGGGATTTTCTCCGAAATGTTAAGATGGGCAACGGAAAAACTCTTTAGAAATCTAACAATAATTATCAATAAATACCTAAATGAACATCCTGTTTCAGAAGACTGGAAAACAGCTTATATATCATCCATCCATAAAAAAGGAAATAAACTGGATTGTAACAACTATCGAGGCGTATCAATCACGAGTACACTGAGCAGACTACACAGTAGAATACTGCGAGATCTAATTGAAGAAGACTATAAAGAGAAAGAAGAAGAAGATCAAAGCGGCTTTAGAGCAGGTAGATTGTGAACCGACAACGTATTTTGTCTAAAACAAGTCATAGAGAAGAGATCTGCTAGACATCTGGAAACCCATCTTACATTTGTGGACCTACAAAAAGCATATGATACAGTCCCAGTATCGAGACTGTGGAACGTATTAGAACAAACTAACATCAATCACAACTATATAGCTGCACTTAAAGAACTGTATGAAAATTCACAGTCAAGAATTAAGATAGGTAAAAAACTCACAGATGCCTTCATAGTGAATAAGGGACTACGTCAGGGATGTCCTATCTCTCCTACACTATTCAAAATATATGTAGCAGCGGCACTTAAGAACTGGAAAAGGAAAATACACGGAATGGATATATCGATAAATGACAGATACTCTTCAGTTTGCAGATGATCAGGTCATAGTGGCCAATGACAAAGACGACATGCAATATATGATTAGAAAGCTGATAGAAGAGTATGAGCAATGGGGCTTGACACTTAACGTAAATAAAACGAAATATCTATGTGTAGGCTCTCAGAGCGAAAATTTGAAGTTGGACAACGGTCAAGAAATTCTGCAATGTCAAGAACATGAATATTTAGGTATCACATTCGACAATACCGGAACAGATGTGAAAGATATAGAAAAACGAATAGTTACAGCTAAAAAGATAATAAGATGTCTGAATGGCATTCTGTGGAGCAAGAAGATAACAAAAAGGAGAAAATTTAATATATACGAGACAATGGTTAAGAGTAGCCTATTGTATGGAGCGGACACATGGAGAATTCCAGACAGACAAAAAAAGAAGGTAGAGGCAGTCGAAATGGACGCGATAAGAAGATCTATGCGAGCCTCACGAAAAGAAATAATGAGAATGACCATATAAAACAACGAATGTGAATAGAAGGTACGATAATTCAGGATATCGAAAAGAAACAACTTACCTGGTACGGACACGTAGAGCGAATGCAAAATACTAGATGGTCCAAAAAAATACTGAACCTAACCCCAATAGGGAATAGAAAGCGAGGAAGACCCAAACTAGAGTGGCAGCAAAACATAAAAAAGTCAATGAGCGAACAGAATCTATCAACGGAAGATTGTCACGATAGGAGAGGATGGAAGTTAGGACGGAGAAGGACGTTCTAAACCGGCATTATATATATATATTATATATATATATATATATATATATATATATATATATATATATATATATATTTATATATATATATATATATATATATATATACTATATATATATATATATATATAGTATAAATGGTAAGGTTAATTGGGTTAGCAGCTGAATAATGAAAGCCAAAGTGTGCTCTTTTCAACGATTTCGTTATATTTCGTTAAATTTCTTTAACATCTTCAGACGAATGCTACAATATGTTACAAAATGGTGAAATTGTGTATTTTACATAAGATGTAGTGAAACACTTACTTGTGTGAGGTTGCAGGCAAAAGTGGTATTTGAAAGTTCCATGTTGAAAAACTTTTTTGAAGATTTTTTTATAAGTAAAAAAATAAGTTGTATGTGTTATATGGTGGCTTGAAAAACTCAAACAATACAAGTGCATTTTTGTTATATTCCTCCAGTGTGATAGTACAATACAAATATTAAAAAACATTGAACATTTAAGAAACAAAACAGTTAAAACACAACTACATATCACATTGTCATTTTTTGGACCAGTCTATTCACCTATGCACAAGGAGGTGGAAATTTAGTGTGTACCTCAAGGTTAAAGTGTCTTGTCAGCTATCATATTAGTAGATGTCAGCCAGAAAACTAAAGCTGTGTTCAGTTCATGTGTAAAGTTACATTTAATTGAAAATTATGTTATGTTAATTTAAGACAATTAAATTCTGTTGTTAATAAATATATATAGAATTTATTTATTTCTTTGTGATTATTTCTTTTAAAGTTATTTTAATTATTGTTATTACTCTTAAGAATTTTATTTCCTGGAAAATGCAGCAATTGCAATAATAATGATTAAGTTACTACTTCTATTGGAAGGTCAGAAGAGTTTTAATAGACAATATTATACTATTCAGAATATTCCAGTTCGTTGACTTGATTATTTTTTGTTTCCAACTGTAGTAGAAAGGAATAAATTTCACTAAGGTGTTGTATATCTGATTTTGTGTTGATTATATTATCTGTTGTTGCTATGTGGGTCATTTCTAAAAAAAGTCTTCTCTTATAAGCTGTTTCTTTTTCGAGGATTTTGACATCTGCAAAATTCATTCTGTGGTTCTGAAATGATATATCTGAAATTTGTAGAACCCTATTTTTCATTTGTTTTACTAAATTTAGTTTGGTGGATTGTTTATGATAGGACATGTAGTTAATGTACCTGCCTGAACTCATTGATTTTGTGTACCAATCGACTATAATGATGTTATTATTTGAGCGGATTAACTTAGTGTCTAAGAAAGGAATAGATTGATTTTCATCTTCGACTTCCATGGTAAATTGTATGTAAGGATCGTAGCTATTGAATATAAATAGTAGTTCATCTATCATATTGTTGGGTACAGCTAAGATCATGTCATCTACATATTTCTTTAAAAAGAAAAGGTTGAAAGGTAGTACTGGAATGATTGTGTCTAACAGGTCATCCATTACATATGCAGCAAGAATGGGGCTAATTTTTGCTCCCATTGGTGTTCCAAAAGTTTGTTTGTAGTATGTGTTGTCAAAAGAAAAATAGGTATTATTGAATAAGAAGGTGATTAAGTTTATGAACATATCTTTATCTATTGTACAATGTCTACTAATTTCTGACCAATGTTTATTTAATGATCTGATGCAAGCTTCAAGATAAACGTTACTAAATAGGGAAACCACATCCAAGCTAACCAACACATAACCTTGAGGTAGTTGTACTCTATTAAATTTATTGTTAACTTCAAAAGAATCTTTTATGTAGTAATCATTATTACAGTCATAAGCAGAGGTTAGGATTTCAGTAATAAAACCAGCAATATTCTCAGTAGGAGCTCCTATTGACGATACTATAGGTCTAACAGATAATGTTGGTTTGTGTATTTTAGGTAGAGAATAGTATTTAGGTGAAATGCTATTATATGAATTAAGTTTTTTCTTTGCAGTGTCATCAATTTGTTTGTTGTCAAATAACATCTTGACTAACTTGTTACTTTGTCTTTGTATAGACTGAGTAGGATCAGACCTCAATGTGTGATATGAATCATTGTTATTAATAAGTTGTTTAGACAGTTCTAGATAATCAGTTTTGTTCATAACTACTGTAACATTACCTTTGTCTGATTTAGTGACTATAAGTTCAGAGTGATTTTTTAAGAATTTTTTAGTTTTATCTAATAAATGATGAAAATAGTTGGAAGATTTTTTATTGTGTGAGATGTAGTTAGTCAAAACATTAGTTACCCTAGCTCGAGCTATGTTTTTATCTGACAAATTTGATATTGATGATGCCACTAATTCTATATCAGTTAAAATACTTCTGATTGAAATGTCATATCCTACTCTGGGTTCTATACTAAACTTAGGACCTAGTGCTAACAGTTGTTCTATATCTTTAGGGATGTCAACATTACTAAGATTTTTTATCCAATTTGGTTTGGTTTTTAAAAAATTGTTATGGAAATCTTTTTTAAGAAATTCAAGCTTTTTTAGTTGGATTGCTTTAGTGTTGTGAAATATTTTGTTATATACTTTTAATTGTCTACTAGAAAATTCATTAAAGATTGATAAAGTGCACTTTTCAATTATAAGTTTTTTAAACTTTTCTAGTTGGTTGTTAAGTTTGAAAATTTTTTTATGGTTGAAATTTATCTCACAATTTAACAATTTTGTACTTAGCTGATTTGTAACTCTAAATGTTAAATCCTGTGCTTGGGATTCCTGTCTGAAACACAAGGTTTTCTATAGGTTTTGTTGCTTCTTTTAAATGTTTTGGTTGTAGTCCTAATCTGCGGCTATTTAGTAGGAATTGTTTCCTGTTGATTTCTTTCGCTAGGTGTTTTTTGGTTTTAGCCCAATTTTTCAAACATGAGACTGCGTCTTCACCATATTGATGACGTATGGTGTCATAGAAACCCATCTCTGTCCAATGAAGGAAGAATGATCACAGCTGTCCAATTATTAATTAGTATAATGGTAAGGTTAATTGGGTTAGCAGCTGAATAATGAAAGCCAAAGTGTGCTCTTTTCAACGATTTCGTATATTTCGTTAAATTTCTTTAACATCTTCAGACGAATGCTACAATATGTTACAAAATGGTGAAATTGTGTATTTTACATAAGATGTAGTGAAACACTTACTTGTGTGAGGTTGCAGGCAAAAGTGGTATTTGAAAGTTCCATGTTGAAAAACTTTTTTGAAGATTTTTTTAAAGTAAAAAAATAAGTTGTATGTGTTATATGGTGGCTTGAAAACTCAAACAATACAAGTGCATTTTTGTTATATTCCTCCAGTGTGATAGTACAATACAAATATTAAAAACATTGACATTTAAGAAACAAAACAGTTAAAACACAACTACATATCACATTGTCATTTTTTGGACCAGTCTATTCACCTATGCACAAGGAGGTGGAAATTTAGTGTGTACCTCTATGTGTATGTGTTGGTTAGCTTGGATGTGGTTTCCCTATTTAGTAACGTTTATCTTGAAGCTTGCATCAGATCATTAAATAAACATTGGTCAGAAATTAGTAGACATTGTACAATAGATAAAGATATGTTCATAAACTTAATCACCTTCTTATTCAATAATACCTATTTTTCTTTTGACAACACATACTACAAACAAACTTTTGGAACACCAATGGGAGCAAAAATTAGCCCCATTCTTGCTGCATATGTAATGGATGACCTGTTAGACACAATCATTCCAGTACTACCTTTCAACCTTTTCTTTTTAAAGAAATATGTAGATGACATGATCTTAGCTGTACCCAACAATATGATAGATGAACTACTATTTATATTCAATAGCTACGATCCTTACATACAATTTACCATGGAAGTCGAAGATGAAAATCAATCTATTCCTTTCTTAGACACTAAGTTAATCCGCTCAAATGATAACATCATTATAGTCGATTGGTACACAAAATCAATGAGTTCAGGCAGGTACATTAACTACATGTCCTATCATAAACACTCCACCAAACTAAATTTAGTAAAACAAATGAAAAATAGGGTTCTACTAATTTCAGATATATCATTCCATCAAAAGAATCTCAAAATACTTTATGATCTCTTTATAGATAATTCCTATCCACCTCTTCTTTTAAAAACACTTTTATATAATACTACATCAGTAACATCTATCAATCTAACTACCTCCCAACATTCTAACATAGCAAGTACAAATTCACATAATACGGTTACCAGTCAAACCCTTCCAACATATTGTGTGCTGCCCTACATACGGGAACTAACACCAAAACTAACTAGAATCTTTAAATCATATGATAACATCAAAATAGCCAATAAAACAGTTTTAACAGTAAACTCTATTTTCTCAAAAATGAAAGATCGTACTCCGCATGACCAAATATCTAATGTTGTTTACAGTATTCCTTGTATGGACTGCAATGGCAAGTATATCGGCCAAACCTCTAGACGTCTTAAAGACCGTGTTACCACTCACAAAAGTGACTGTAGACTTTACCCAGATAGATGCACCCTAGCCAACCACGTTCACACCCAGAACCACAGAATGAATTTTGCAGATGTCAAAATCCTCGAAAAAGAAACAGCTTATAAGAGAAGACTTTTTTTAGAAATGACCCACATAGCAACAACAGATAATATAATCAACACCAAATCAGATATACAACACTTAGTGAAATTTATTCCTTTCTACTACAGTTGGAAACAAAAAATAATCAAGTCAACGAACTGGAATATTCTGAGTAGTATAATATTGTCTATTAAAACTCTTCTGACCATCCAATAGAAGTAGTAACCTAATCATTATTATTGCAATTGTTGCATTTTTCCAGGAAATAAAATTCTTAAGAGTAATAACAACAATTAAAATAACTTTAAAAGAAATAATCACAAAGAAATAAATAAATTCTATATATATTTATTAACAACAGAATTTAATTGTCTTAAATTAACATAACATAATTTTCAATTAAATGTAACTTTACACATGAACTGAACACAGCTTTAGTTTTCTGGCTGACATCTACTAATATGATAGCTGACAAGACACTTTAACCTTGAGGTACACACTAAATTTTCACCTCCTTGTGCATAGGTGAATAGACTGGTCCAAAAAATGACAATGTGATATGTAGTTGTGTTTTAACTGTTTTGTTTCTTAAATGTTCAATGTTTTTTAATATTTGTATTGTACTATCACACTGGAGAAAATAACAAAAATGCACTTGTATTGTTTGAGTTTTCAAGCCACCATATAACACATACAACTTATATTTTTTTTTGCTTTATAAAAAAATCTTCAAAAAAGTTTTTCAACATGGAACTTTCAAATACCACTGTTGCCTGCAACCTCACACAAGTAAGTGTTTCACTACATCTTATGTAAAATACACAATTTCACCATTTTGTAACATATTGTAGCATTCGTCTGAAGATGTTAAAGAAATTTAACGAAATATAACGAAGTCGTTGAAAAGAGCACACTTTGGCTTTCATTATTCAGCTGCTAACCCAATTAACCTTACCATTATACTAATTAATAATTGACAGCTGTGATCATTCTTCCTTTATATAAATATATAATATATATATATATATATATATATATATATATATATATAAATATATATATATATATATATATATAATATCTATATATATATAATATATATATATATATTATATATAAATATATATATAGAACTTTATTAAAGAAATTTGATAATTACAAGTTGAAAGAATTGCACATCCACACAATTTGTACATCTAATCTCATTCATTGTCATACAACTGTCACCTTCATAAAATAAAATCTCAATAAATAACACACATTTCATAAATATATCTCTTGAATAAATATAAACTAACTTTTAAATAACTCAATGTCATAGAACATCACTTTCATCTAAACAAACAATCACATTACACCTACTTCATTGGATAAAATCTATCCCCTCAAGAACTTTCCCGTTCATGTCAAAAAATTACAATAGTAGACTTAAGTTCTTCATTTAACAATACAGTATAATTTGAACCATGTTCTTTTAACCATCAATTAATAGAGAACCGGCATCACTTATTTAACTTTGTATGGAGACCTGAAGATGCTTTGCATATTGTAGAAGGCGAAACCGGTAGTCTGGATAGTTTAAATTAAATTAATTGTGAGTAAGTCTTTATTTATTATTTCTTTTACTTATTTGAAATGGACTCATAGGAGCAACACATTCATGATTTGTTTTAACACAATAATAAAGGCAACAAAACCGTAATCTTTTTTAATGGTAAGCGTAAACATCAACCCCCTCTTTTCAAATAAAATGACCTGGTAGATTTACGCAAGTTTTTATTTATTAAATAAATTAGTGGTGTAGTATACCTCTCCATTGGGGCTATATGTTAATTGTTTATATCTACAACTTGCGGATCTTTGGCATTTTTTTCCAGGTCTTATTTGACGAAAGTTACTATCAATATTACTTTTTAAAGAACGTAAAATTTACGTTTTTAATAATTATACGGTTGTTTTGGCCGAGCAAGGACGCATTCTAGCAATGTAATCCATCGGTAAATTAATTGGAGTCTGAAAGTAATGTTCCAAAGTTAAATGAACTGAATCTGCTTCCATCATAGTATGGCCTTTTTCAAGATATAACTGCTGTATTTTAAGGGATTTTGCTCTTGCTAAATCACTTAAAGCACTAGCCAGAAATCTCTTTCGATTTTGGTAGTTGCATCCATCTGAGATGAATACAAGAGTTTTGATAGTTAGCAGGAATATTATTTATTTAATCTATAAGACAAGATGTAAATTCATTGCTACTGACTCCACCATTTGCTTCATGCCAAACGTACAACTGGACATCTTTATCATTTAGAGAATAAATGGTGAAGTTGTGTACTTGGAGTTTGAGCTTATAATACGATTGGAAGCTAATACTTTTGGACACGTTAAGAAATTTCGAATATCAACTGTGAGAACCGATTTTTTAGAATTTGCGCTACTTTTTAATAACTCTTTTGCCCGTCTTCCTTCTTTCTGCTTTGACATGTGCTGATCATAATCTTCAGTACTTATTGTCTTCATTTTATGTGCAACACACGTATCACATTGATCTTTCTTTTGCTTATTATGTATACCAATTTTCTCTGCTTCTAAAACAACTTTAAACAACTTATATGAGCAACTGACTGCTTTCTATCATCGCACCATTTTTAATATAGTCTGTACATGTAATTTGTTGTTATGATACTGTTGTCAACATATATTCTGCTAGTAGATGCTCTACAATAGTGTAAAGGAACTTTAGGAATATCTTGCAACCATTCATAACATTCTTTTCTTTGCAAATTTGTCTCATTTTTCTTGGAGTAATCTTGTTGAATGTTGGAATCTTGTAGACTTTCACTAGAAGTATCAATTTCATGAGTGGCTGGTTTTTTCGAGACTCTCGTTTCATTGTGTCTTCTCCTAAATTTAATGTGTTCAAAAACATAACTCGGCATACCTTGAGGTAACTTCCGTCTTTAGAAACAAAAAAAAAGTCACGAGCACTCTTCTTTTTGGACCGTTTGTCTGAATTTTGAGTATCTTTTCGGTGCCTTTGCACTGCTCTTACCCGAATAAGATTTTTAACATAAGTGCTTCTATGTTCCTACGACGCTAATGTCCAAATTTTTTTTAAAAATTCGTAGTCTATCGTCCTGCGTAAATAAAGAACATCTAAATGAGTGTTCTTTTAAACATTTGGCGTTATAATATGGTTACATCGCTCCTGACATGCCATTCCGTCTGGTAATATGTTGTACATCGCCAAAAAACAAATTTTGCGTTTTTCCTGTTCCAATATAGTAGCTGCAGGCAAACTGAAATAAGAATAGTACATTGTTTACCGGGTAGGAAAAGCTTAACATTCCTGGACGACTGTGAAGATTGCTAAGTCGAGGCGCAAGCCGAGACTTAGCAACACAGAGTCCAGGAATGTGGCTTTTCCTACAAGGTAAACATACTATTTTTCCGCAAATCGTTTAAAATTCGACAGATATTGATTGATTTAAAAAAAACGCGATAATTTTATTCCCAAATAAATGGTGCTTTGAAATTCCTAATAAAATTACTTGGGTTACTATGGAAACGTATTGAGGTTGAATTGTCAAACTTGACAATTTATGTAGAACACTAAGAACTGTACGGAAATATCATTTCCTTACAGTAAGGAAATGACATTTCCTTACAGTAAGAAAGTCCTGACTTTTTCTTCAAGAAATTTTGACAGGAATGTCAAAATTTCCTGGCGATTTGCGGAAAAAATAATTATTACCTACTTAATTTAACCAATATTGAGATGAAAGATATCTAACCGTAGTAGTGAATTTGTTTACATACCTGTCTTTGCATTTTCAATATAAATTTCATTTTCAATAGGAGCAAAAGTTTGAATAGAATTTTGCCGATCTTACTGTAAACTTTGTACAACTATTTTAGTTCTTGTCTTGAAAACACTCATTTTGCACTGGTAAATAGCTTATTTGAGAAAATTTGAGGATAGGAATTTGAGAGATGAAGGTATTAAATACCTCCAATGTGCAGATATTATAATAGATAATAGCTCCAATGCGTTTTTTAAGCACATTGGATTTATTTCAGTCCAACAATTAATAATATGTTACATTGGAGTCCAACGACGATTTATTAATTAAGTCTTTATTTGATTCACATGTTTATTACTTGTAAATAAATATTTTTTTTACAAAAATTTTCCTGCATTTCATATTTTTGTGCAAATATTTTAGGTATATCACATACTATAGTAGCACCTTTTTTTATTTAAGAAAATTTAAATTTAAACTTAAATAAAAAATCAAAACAAATATTAGAAATATTATATGGGTAAACATTAATGGTACATTCAAGAACAATGGTGGATCCAACTGAACCGAGTTTCCCGGTTACGTAAATAAAATGTGTTGCCTTTGATAAGGATTAATAAAAACGTATAGCAGATTGTAAAAGGCAATAGGTACTTGAATATACATAATACCTATTTGCTTCTATTAGTTTGTTTTTCAATCTAGTTGTCACCCCTCGTGTAAGTCATAATAAAAGTTGTAATAAGAAGCTTAAATATTCACTCTATCTTTTGAATTTCTCGACCCGTATATACTTAATTTAATTTAGGTACACGGACATTCCGTATAAATATTAAATTTTAATCTGTTTTATACTAAAACTAACATCCCAAATTCTTCGTTCTCATTCATCTTAGGCGGTATTACCCGCGCTTTGGAAATACAAGGAAACGGCGTTTTTAGTTGCCAGAAAATTTATGATTGATATGAACTCGTGAATGAAGTTGCGCTTATATTTTTACAAAATAAACAGGCCTTTAAATTTGCCCATCTATCTTCTGCCTGTTACCTTGTTTAACAAAAAGCTGTAGGTGAAAAATTGTGAATGTTTGTCAAGCGAAAATTTTATCAAAATAAAATTTATGAGTTACGTCCGCTATTATCTTGATGATTTTTTTCTAATTGCGTACATATAGCCAACAATCCTACGAAATAATTACTCTTTTACAGTAGACACATTTTTGCGATAATTTTGTAACAGTTGTGTTACAAAATAAAATCAATGGAATAAGATTATTACTATTACTATCCAGACTGAGCCATACGCTCAATCTCCCTTTAAGGGAAAAATTCACTCAACCCAGATACCTACAGTATCAAAAGGATTGAGCTCTGGTGGGACTGTTTTCATGTAATCGAGTCCTAGGTAAGTTGGTACGTCGGTGTATCTTCCAAAAATTTTCACACGCATCTGGACGTCGACAGTAGCACAGCTTTCTGCATGATTTTATATAGATGTTCATTTAGACCCAGCTTTTTATGTTTTCGAGGTTTTTTAAAATGACTCCAGTGGTAGAAAGAATAATAGGTATCGTCTGGATACTTTCCATTCTTCATTGCCTCCTTATTCGTATTTCCAGATCTCTATACTTAGCGATCTTTCGTTGTAATTACCACGCAGATTATTGTTGGTAGGTAACGCCACATCAATTAGTACAATATTGTAGAAGTCCCAGTTTAAAAGCTATCTCTTGATGAAGAATCTTTCCTACTGAGTCATGCCATTCTTATATTCAGTTGCAGCAAATGGCAGCCCCGGTAAGATGTTGGATAGTTTTCTTGGGCTTCGTATGAAATCTGATGGTAATTAGATTTTCATTTGTTCAAGGTTAATTTTCTGCGCTTGCTTCACTCCTAGATATTTATACATGTCATTTTCGCCCATAGCCTCGATGTTTTAACCATTTTGCATATAGAATCCTCCAGACTGAATCTTTCCTTTGACTATATTTAAAACACGACATTTGTCTAACCCAAAGTGCATACTGATATCATTTGAAAAAGTTTCTACAGTTTTTATCATTTGTTCTAAGTGATTTCGAGTGGAAGCCATTAGTTTCAAATATACAACAGATGAATAAGCTTCGCTACTACAGTATTGTTGTTTTTAATGCTAAAACCTGAGTCAGTGGAGTTTAATAGCTGGGATAGTGGGTTTATCGCTAGACAGAACCACAATGGACTCAACAAGTCTCCTTGGAATAGGCCGCGGTTAATTGCGATATTTTCCGTATCGATATTGTTTTCACCGGGTATTTGGAGGTGAATTTTAGTTTTGAATCTGTCATTATATGTCTTAAGAAGGTACTTTCTGTGGAGGTTCTATGATATTGTTTAGAGCGCAGTGTTGGTAGATACGCTGAGCTACACAGGATGTGACCAATTTATACAGAGTTGGAAGGCAAATAATTCGGCGGTACTTGGCTGGATCTTGGGTATTATTTTGATCCTTTGGTAATAAATAAGTTGTTCCTGAGTTATGAATGATGATATTTCCTTAGAATTAGAAATAACACTATAAATTAGTGTTGAGAAGCACTAATGAGCACTCCAGAACTTCTTAATCCAGAAGATTGAAACTCGGTCTGGTCCAGAAAATTTCCAGTTATGAAGCTCTTTGATGATATTAGAGATTTCTTCTGTGGTGAAGAGTTCATAGATAGTTGTACGGTAGTGTTGACAGCTGACGTCATTCTATCTATCCATTTGCCATCTCTATCAATGTTCTCATTGTTAACAGATGGTCTGATGTACCTTTGCCTGTTCAACCGGTCGGTAATTGTCCATTTTGTTGGTCAACCGGTTTTTATATAATTCTTATAAATAGTTTGTATACTTGACTGAGTAACGATATAGGTCTATAATTCTGTAAATCACATTTGTCCCTTTTTTTGTGTAAGAGTATTACTAGTTCTGATTGCGATGCTGCAGTTAGCTCATTTTTAATAAAATGTGGGTTAGCTCTCTTCACATCCACGACGACGAAATATTTTTTAATTTATGTAAGTGTATTATACTTCAATGTCGTTACTAACCCTTAAGAAAAAAGTATTCCGCTTCAAAAATTTTTGATTTTCTAAATTAAATCCCTCCCTTTTATTTATGTGAAAAACTTCGGTACAAACTGGGGCCTATCAATTTTACACTTGTTTCTCAAACTTTCATATTCCAGCAACATTTCGTTTTCCACTTCTTCCACGAAAACGATTGTCCCTTTTAACAATATGACTGACTTTGCAATTTTCTTATTAATATTTATGACTGGAAACTTCTGCGAACTTTTGCCTTGCTATATTGAATCACTTAGCTTGATAGTTTTATATTTAAGAAGTTTTTATTGTTTTACCTTAATGCTCCGAAAATCTTCAAACTTATTGCGATTGGATTTTATTGGAAAATTTAACATTCTTATAAAGCAGGTTCAAAAATAGTTATACGATAAATTCTTAAACTTAATATCCAGTCAATGCACAATTAATTTATTTTATGAGGTAATTACTACTTACGAGGTTGATAAGTGAAAATCGTCTAAAATTTTTTCACAAAGAGATCTTTTCACGAATATTTAATTTTTATGATCTGTCTATCTATCTAATTATCCTTCTTCGGTCCATCTTTGGACATAGGCCTCCCCAATCCTTTTCCATTCTTCTCTGTCCGTCGCTACAGTCATCCATCTAGAGCCCACGTGCTTCTTGATATCATCTGCCCATCTCATTTGGGCCTTCCTCTGCTTCGTTTATATTCCCACGGTCTCCAACTTATAAGAATTTTGTTCCATCGGTCTTCTTTTTGTCTTATATTGTGTCCGGCAAATCTCCATTTCAATTTTGCAACTTCTTGTCTAACATCCCTCACTTTTGTTTTCTCTCTTATCCACTCGTTTCTCTTCTTATCCATTAGTCTTATGTGCAACATTTGGTTTTCCATTGCTCTTTGGGTTTTTATGATTTTGTCCATGTTTGCTTTTGTAGATGTCCACGTTTGGGAACCATAAGTAATAACAGGGTGTACGCATTGATTATATACTTTGGTCTTAAGATGCTGTGGATATCTTTTTTTTTTAAGAATGTAGCTTAGTTTGCCAAATGCCGCCCATGCCAGTCTAACTCGTCTCTTGATCTCTGCTGTTTGGTTCTCTTTGTTAAGTTTTATAGTTTGACCAATATATATATATATATACTATAACTATATATATCCTTACTTTTCTATCTTTGTCCGATTCTCATTGTGATGTCTTCATCTGTATTTGTTCTAGTTTTGGTCTTGCTGTAATTCATATTAAGGCCTATCTTTCCAGCTTCTACGTCCAGTTCTTTCATCATTTCAAATAATTCTTTTTTTTTATCGGTTATCAATACGATGTCATCAGCGTACCTTAGATGGTTCAAGCGTTGTTTTAGGATGAAACTTAATAATTTAAAGATGACCATTTATATTGCTAATATTTTTTAAGTGTGTTAATTATTATACTTCATGAATGTTGGATTCTAGTTCAAAAATGTTATCAGCTGTCGATCTGTCTGAACCGTATCCACTTTTTATTCGAATTATAATTGCTTGACGCCATATTGAACGAAACGTTTTATCTGTGTAAATATTGTTAAAGGTGTCAACTAAAATTTTCTTTACTGTTTCAGGTAGTTTCTCAATAAATATTGTTGGAATATCATCAGGTCCTGAAGAAGTTTTTTAGCATTGTCTAGGCTTTCGTTTAACTCGTCTAGTGTAATTGGTATATTGAGAGGGCATAAAATATCTTCTATTTTGATTTGTGACAATTTGGTTTTTTCTTTGTGTTTTAAGAATGTAGAGTTGTATTGATCATTGCTCGAATATAGTTAGTAGTGATCAGCTAAGGTTTATACAATTTTTAGTTTATCTGAAGTAATTAAATTATCTGTAGCAGTGGTGGCAATATGAATAATTTTGGTTAAGCCTTTTATTTTTCTTATTTTCTGCCAAATATCACTTAGATCACTGGTGTAGATAAATTTATTGATGAGACATAATTGGCCCAGCTTTTTTTTAGATTTTTTTATTATTAATCTGGATCTGGCTTTTAACGCTCTAAATCTAGGTAAGTTAGTTTCGGATTGTGTGTGTTTTTTTAATATATTAAAGAAGTGTTTTGTTTGTTTTAAAGAAGTTTCTTTTTCGATATTCCACCAGGGTAGAGGTGTTTTTGTGGTAGCTTTAGTTTTTCCAATCGCTTCTCTGGCTGAATCTATTAGGATATGATTTAAATTTGTTATTGTAATGTTTATATCTTCACATATTTTGAAGTCTTTCATTCGTTCAGTTATTATACTAGTGTATTTTTCCCAGTCCGCTCATTTTAATTTCCATGTTTCGTATGGTTTTGTATTAATGTTTGTGTCTTTAATATGATTAATCAAAATTGATAGATGGTCGTTGCCAAATAAGTGTCAAAGTGTATTCCACTCAAGTAGTGGTGCTAAAGTTGAATTGCTGAGGGATAATCATGGTCCCTAACTATTATTGAGGAAACTAGATCAGATGCATTATCAAAGTATCCGGATTATCACAGGATGCACGAAGTCAACTCCAATTCAAGCCTTGTTATCAGAATCTGAAGAACTGCCATTAAAATACAAAAGAGAATGCTCACAACAAAATTTTTGCTAAAAAACCCAAGTGTTAAAAACAACCCTGTCATTCAATCAATCGTTGAATTAGAAGCATTTTGTAATATGGATAATAAATACTGGAGAAATAAGGAAAAACCCATATTGATAATAACTCTTATTGGAAAAATCCAACCTTATTTGCAGAACCTATATTCCAATAAACTTCTTCCTTGCCATGAGTATGAACTGGAACTACAACTTCAACCAATAGGAATTCTGAATGAAAACACTACAAAAAATGAATTCAACCTTATGAATTTTGTGAACTTAGTTAAAAAATTCCATTCATACAAAAAATTCTTTACAGACGGCTCAACGGACACAATGGGAAATACGAGTTTTGGAGTTTTTTCCCCAGATATAAACTATTCATTTTCATCTAAACTACCCAATCATACTCAAATATGTACAGCAGAGGTAATCGCGATCAATCATGCAGTTCAAATTATACTAGAACAAAATATCACAGAAGCCATTATCTTTTCTGACTCCAAAAGTGCACTACAAAAAATAAAAAAAAAACAGCGTTTTCTAAAGACACAGAACATATATCGTATTTAACGAAAAGAGGAATTATCCTAGCAAGGAACAATAATATCAAAATCTTACTAGCATGGATCCCAGGACACACTGGTATTACTGGAAACTACAAGGCTGACCAACTTGCCAATATAGGTCGTTCCCTGAATATTCCCATGAATATCAAGCTACAGTTTTCAAATTTTACACCCTACTTAAAAAGAGAGATTTGGTCTAACTGGGCAGCTGAATGGTACGAAGGATATAGCACAAGTAATTCATTCTATGTCAAAATTAATAACCGAATCCACACACTACCATGGTTCAATAAATTCGCATATATCAGTAGGAGACATTTAACTACAATCATCCGTATGAGAACAGGTCATTGCTCATCCCCTCTTCATCTATTTAGAATTGGAGTCAAAGATGATCCTTATTGCGAATGTGGCCAAGTGGGAGGCTTAAACCATATTTTATTAGAATGTCGCTTAAACCAAAACCCACATTTCGACTTGTATGCCGAATTAGCTAAAACTAAACTTCCCACTCCCATAAATATTTGCACAATCCTCACAAATATTAATGAAAATACAATAAACACCTTATGCAACTTTATTTCTACCTGCAATATTAAATTGTAAACTATGATCTTCCTTCTTTCAGTCCTGGGTGCTTCTACTTTATCCGTCGGTAGCATTTCTGGTGTGTGCAAAGCTTGGAGGCTACCCCCGAGCGAGAAAAGTTTATACCTTTGTTGTGTTCTTACTAAAATTTTAGCCTGTGAAGAATATAAAGAAGAAAAATACCAACACAAGTATACATGTAGAATAATCCAAAACAAACAAAGGAAGAATATAAGTGTAGGTGGACACTGATTGCTGAAACAAGACAAAAAGTGTCTACGCCCAAGTAAACTGGGTTAAATTGTCTAGCACATAGCCCAAAAAAAAACAAGAACAAGAAGAAGAAATCAATGGTTGAAAACGTGGCATTGTATGAGTTGAAACAGGTAGGCATTCCTGTGTTTAATAGCACCAGTTTGAGATTGTTAATTATTTTTAATAGAGTTTTGCATTTTTGTCAGTTTTCGCAGATCTCCAAGATTCGTTATGACAACTTGTGTCAGCAAGAATTAATTTAGGAGATGAAATTTGTTCTATCACTTTTTGTAGTTTTAGAAGTATGGATTCTTCTGGTATGTAGTAAATATACACTGCAAATGTTAATTTTGAAATGACGAACTATTGAGACAGCAACAGCTTCCAGATTTGTATCTAACGGAATTTCTCTGGACTCGACCGTAGATTTCACAAAGATGCCAACACCACCGCTAGCTATTTGCTGCACCGGTCTATTTTTGATGTATGTTGTAAAGTTTCAATTGTTCAAGTGTTTCCTGTAAACTTATTACTAAAGGTGAAAATTCATTGATTAATATTTTTTTAAGTTTTCGATATGGCTGTAAAAGCCATTCAAATTCCATTAAACCATGAATTTGGTTATTGGATAGAGTTGCCGTCGCTTTCTTCCTGAGTAATAGAAGAGTAGTTGTCTGTTCCATGTATCTTTTTTCTTCTTCTACTTCTACTTTTTGTAGATCTTTCGATCTGTTTAATTCTGAAGCTGCCTCTGGTTAATTTCTTGGGAGGTAGATTGCCAACTATCCCTCCATCTTTTAGGTGGTCTTCCGGGGGGTCTTGAACCGGGCGGATTGTTTTCTAGGGCAATTTTTGGGAGTCTATTCTCATCCATTCGTCTTACATGGTTGTACCACATCCTCTTGCGCTGCCTTCCCCATCTTACAATATCTTGAATTTTGCACTGCTCTCTAATGTTTGTATTTCTCGCTCTGTCTCTTCTTGTTTTCCCCATTATTGTTCTTAGGGTTTTCATTTCGGCAACCCTTAGCATCTGTTTCGTTTTGTTAGTATCTTCGCGCACTTCTATGCCATATGTCATGATCGGTCGTATGCAAGTCTTATAGATTCTAATTTTACTATCTGTGCGCATATACGGATTTGACCAGACTATCTCCCGCAGACATCCTGACAGTGCAGATGCTTTGTTGATCTGACTCCTCAGGTCCTTTACTGGGTCGTGGGTGCTTGATATATCTATGCCCAGATATCTGAATTGCATCACCTGTTCTATGGGGTTGTCCTCAACCACTAACTTACATCTGAGCGGATCTTTTGCTATTGTCATACATTTAGTTTTGTTGGTAGAGATGTTCATATTTAGTAGTCGGCTTGTTTGAAAGAACTGAAAGAGCTGCCTTTGGAGATCATCTTCTGATTCGGCAATAATTGCTGCATCGTCTGCGTAACACACCATACCAATTCTTTTGTTGCCCATTCTATATCCGAGATTAAGAGATGTTACTTTGTTGATAATTTTGCCCATGAGAAGATTAAACAAGAAGGGGCTTAAACTGTCGCCTTGTCTAATTCCTCCCGGTGTTGGAATATTTTCAGTGAATTCGTCTCCTGCTCTAACTTTGGTTACGTTGTTGTTATTTAGTTTATGGAGTATCTTTGTTATACTGGTCGGTGTTTCATTTTCTATTAATATATTTAGAATGTCTCCCAGGCGAACTCTGTCAAATGCCTTCGTCAAATCAATGAAGCAAATATACGCTGGCATGCTGAACTTATAGCTTTTCTTTTATTTGTTTTATTATAAATACTGCGTCTGTTATAGACCGCCCTTTTGTAAAACCTTGTTGTTCTTCAGCATTAGTGATTTGCTTTTCCAATTTGTCCTTGAGAATACCCGTGAAAAGTTTCATTGTTGTATTTAAGAGGGCTATTCCTCTATAGTTTTGTGGGTAGGTTTTTTTTCCTTTTTTAAATATGGGGATTGTGATACTATTATGCCATTCCTCTGGTGTTTCTGTTTTGTTTAATATTTTGTTAAATAGTTGTGCCAGTTTTACTTGCAAGTTACGGACCTCCATATTTTATATCTTTATCTTTTTTAAGATCCTTAAAATGTTGTTTTTAAGACGTTTGTGTTTGTGTGTAATATTTGCAATTCAGCGCTAAGTCCTTCTAGGTCATTTGTATAATTATTTGCTACGTTTTCAGGAAACTTTGAACCTATAGCAGTTGTAATATTGTCGCATAGTTGTGTGTTTTTTAGTGTATAAGGAATATCAGCTGACGATAAAACGGTTTCTATAGGTTTCATTGATGTTTCGATGTTCAAAGCTTTTTTAATCCTATTTGGTGCAGATTTCTTTGGAATAGGAATTATAATTTTTTGATTTTCTGACTCTGCTATTTCAGAAAATATTGACATTTCTCTATTTATAGAAGTGTGTGATATTATGTTGGTATTATTACATTGTGAGTCGGGTAGGTTTTGTGAGTTGGAGGAGATATTTGGTAGTTGTTTGGTTAAAGAAGTAGTAGGAGTGCTGGAGTGATTAGCAGTTGGGGTTTCTGATGTAAGGGATGTTTTATTTATTGGATCATTTTTTGTTTCAGAAATATTAACATTTATAGATTGAGATAGCTGGTTAATATTTTGTATATTCATTGGTTCAATAATGCAGTTTTCATCTTTGTGTCCTGTGGTATTACATTTAGAGCAATTTAGGCCATCTAAGGAGATATAAATTCTGTAGGGGGTATGGTCATGAGATAATAGAAGTGAATTTGGAATGTGATTATTAGTTATTGGAGCAACAAATACTTGACGCCTACAGCTAAATATATGATTGTATTCAGATTTAGGCATGCCAACTTTTAAAAATGTTATTTTGGACACTGCAATAAGCTCCAATTTTTTGAGTTCTTATTCGATAATAGTAAATTACTATTTAACTGGAAATAAGCCACAATTAGAGATAAAAATACGTTTATTGACGTTTCAATTTCCACTTCGGAAATCTCTACATCTTCGTAAAAATTTAATTGAATTTTGACAATGTGCCAGTTTCTTGTATAGAATTTCCAATCTCCGAAAATTTTGAATAACGCTAGGCCCATAACGGTTTCTTAATATTGTTCTGAAGCTATTTTCTTGTGGCATTTTAAATTAATTACTATTTAACTGGGAATAAGCGAATAAGTATAAGGGATTTCCAAAGTGGAAATTGAAACGTCAATAAACGTATTTTTATCGTTAATTGTGGCTTATTCCCAGTTAAATAGTAATTAATTTAAAATGACACAAGAAAATAGCTTCAGAGAACAATATTCGATAATAATGTTTGGAATACTGGGACAGACATTTGATATCACTAGTCGTCTCACAGGAGTAATTAATCTTCTAATTTCGATGTCGTTTCCTTGTATTAAAATGGATTTGTGATTATGTAGTAATTTTTCTAAGATTGAAGTGTAAGGCCTATTCTCACTATAGTGCCTGGCATGTGCTCGGCTTGTGCCCTGCTCGAGACCTGCAAAATTACTTTAACGTTATTTAAATGGGTTTAGCGACGGTCCGTTCTCACTACAAGTGCTCGGAGTGGGAACGGTCCGTGCCCGGCATCGAACAATCTTTTCAAACAATATTTTCCTAGCCCATGCCTGGCACATTCCTTGCACAGTCCTACATAGTGTGAATACTTCAGACGAGTTTCGACAGGCAAAATGGTGCGAAAAAATTATTTTCACATGATACTGATGAATTTTTAATAGAATTAGTTCGTGAGAGAAGTGAATTATACGATTTTATGAATCGACTGTATGCAGATGCAGCACATAAGTCTCAGGTATGGTGGGATATTGTAGAAAAAATTAAAATAGGTAAGTAACACACTATATTTTATCTAGGTAATAGACCACTGCCGATAATATTTCAAACAAAAAAGTAGTAGTAGAATGAAACTCGTTGGAAAAGAAAGATGATATGACAGAAATAAAAGGAAAAATAATTTACGGATGACCTGAGTTCGGAAAATGGAGGGAGTGAGTTTTTTAAGGGCAAAAATGGTTTATCGTGATTTCCTAGAGCAAGTCGAACTACATATCTACTAAAGCAAGTAGAACTACAGAAAAAATCTTTTTGTAGTTAAAGTAGCTGGAACCACTATTGATTGGTGTTATAATTTCGATGTGCTTTCCATCTAGGGCTCCTAATGCGTTGGAAAAATTCCACGACAACCAAAATTTTTTGGCAATTTGTTCAAAATCGCATTCGCTGGTAATTCTGCTGAAATTCGGCAATTGACATTCTATAATATATATAAAATTTTGACTCATCATCCATGAGTTCTTTATACAAGGTATAGTATTCTCCTTTTATTTTTCTTTTCTTAATCATTGGATGTATCCAAAACCTCCTTTTTTAACGTTATCTCTCATATCCTCTTCTTCTTCTTCGGCATCCAAAGTAAAAAATGCAATTTTTACTAAAGTTGCAGTGGAAAACTGCACAACTACCCACCTACACGTCTAACCGACTGCCTGTGCAAAATACCGCTGAAAGCATGCTACGAGCGCGAATAGTGTGAATATTTACCAAAAGCACGGCATGTGCCGGTCAGGTGAATCAGTAGGCTAGTTTCGACTCCAGCGGTCGAACGATCCTGACGTGCAGCGGTGAGCAGCGAGCCAAGGCGACGAGCAGCGAAGTGTGCTTAGGTGGGGGCGATTGACCTGAAGCGACGGAGCTTATTAGCTCCGGGTGAGTAAGACACCCAGATTGCTCAGGCCTTTGTCCTTTACCAAGGCGAAAAGCGGATGCGAGGCTGTTTCTAAGTTAAACCGCCGAGGGGTTGCCTTTATAGGCCCCTCGCGGAGGCTTTAAATAGCTTCGCGTTTGCGAAAAATACGGGATAACCTCAGTGGGCCGACAGGGATGACACTGTAAGGCCTAGTTTTGAACTCTAGGTCGGACAGAAACGGCCCCTGCCTCTGAGGTTTGTGAAACTTGAAGAGGATCCCTCCCTGAGAAATCAGGGAGTGAACTACCGCGAGGTTGCTGGGACGACACCCAGGAAAACCGTCTGGCAGCGGCTAGGCGGGAAGACAAAAACAGAGTCATCTGAGTAGTAAACTCCTAAGTCTCTTGAACACTTATGTTCACTGCCTTACGGCATTATGAGTGACCCCTCTCCCCAAAAAAGTGATGTCACGCACGTGACATCACAAGAAAAAGAAGAAGGTGACAATCCCACGTCACCCACCCCCTCTGTCGCATCGGCAATTAAACTTTATAATAATTTTACTGAGACCCTAAAACCTGAAGCCGCGCTAATCGCCGATAATTCAGATGACGAATCGTTCATCCCGGACGATGAAGAAGAAAAAAGTGAGGTTGACACTGATGACAGTGTATCAACCACAATGGAAATCTCCGTCGACGAGGAGCTGAGCCCGGCCACCGAGTCGAACACAACCACGCCCCCCACAAACGACGCAATAGCCCCCATAGTGGACACCATCTCCACCGTAACGGATGCCGAGCCGGAGGTAGGCAGAAAGAAAAAACGGCAAAGGCCTACAGCAGACTCCTCAGAAGATGAGGAAGAAATAAAAAGGAGCAAGGAAAAGCACGACAACGAGCTTTATAAATCGGTAGATCTGCTAACCGAGCAAATAAAACAATTAAAGGAAGAGAGCCGTCAGCGAGAACAACAGGCAAACGCCCAAATTAAAGATCTCTTAGCTCAGATGACTGAGCTCAGAAATGAGAATAAAGCCAAGGACGAAGAGATCAAGAAGCTGGTCAGCCATATAATGGCCCTGACCAAAAGTAACGAAGAAAAAGAGCTCGAAGAGAGAAAAAGAAATGACGCCATCTGGGAAATAACCAACCCAAACAGGATGATAATAGCCACACCTTCTACGTCGGGTAGCGGAGGTAAGCCCAAAGAACCAAAAAAGGTAGTAGCAGAAAAACCAAAAGAACAAAGCGAAGCAGGATGGACAAAAGTCCAGAAAAAAGAAAAAGCAAAAGGCACCGCTACTGAGAAATCAACAAACAGTAGCGAGAAACCAAAAAAATCTCTGAGTGTTGTTGAGAGACAAACTCAGAAAATCAACGAGAGAAACGATGAGGCGCTCACAAAAGCTGCTAGAGACACCCAAAAAAGAAGTGAGCAGAAAAAAGCCCAAAAAAACTTGGAGGCAACAAAAGAGCCCCAAGTTGATAAAGAAACCATCGACAACCCTCAAATACCTTCTGAGGTTAACGTCAGAAAGCCAAAACCTCCCGCAATCATCTTAAAGACGGTTGCGGAACACCAAGCAATCCTGCAAAAAGCAGCAGCGAAAGGTATTATTTCTGATAATAAGTTTGCCAGATCTGGTAGATCTATTATCATAAATACAAAGAACCGGGAAGACTATCTAGGAGTCGTAAGAATCCTAGAAGAACACACCCCGAAAGTAGAGTACGTTGCCTATCCAATAGACAACGACAAGCTGAAAAGGGTTATACTAAAAGGGCTCGCATCGAGCACAAGTACCGAACTAATTCTTAACGAACTAAGAAATAGAAACGTCGAAGCAACTAGAGTAAGTAACATGTACTCTAAAAAAGAAGGAAAACACATATTGCCTTTCTTCATGATCACCCTCAAAGAGGATGACATGCCAAAAATAAGAAAAATTACAAACTTGTGCTATATGAAGATCCGTTTTGAAGACGAGATCAAAACCACGAAAGACACCCTGCAGTGTTTCAACTGCCAGGGCTACTACCACAGTTCAAAGGCTTGCCACTGCGAGTCCAGATGTGTAAGGTGTGGTGAAAACCATCTAAGTAATGAGTGCGGAAAAAGCAAGGAAACGGCTCCAAAATGCGCCAATTGTGAACAAGCGCATACGGCGAACTACAGAGGATGCTCAAAAGCTCCAAAAAAGAAGGCCCCTGCCCCCGTAAAACCGGTGAGCAGACCAATCAACCCAACCACAACAACCACCGGGTTTAGCTACGCACAAGCAGCTAAAAAAACCGCCGAACAAGCGGCCCCAACCATGCAAAGTGCAGCCGCACTCATTACGTCATTCCAGATGGAATACAACAGAAGCATGATGGAGATGATGGCCGCTATGGATAGGGCAACAAAAATGATGGCTGCATTCGGAGAAATAAACCAACAATGTTAGCAAACCACACGGAAGATCTACGCATAGGGTCCTGGAATTCCGGAGGAATTTTCAAAAAACTCAACCTTTTGGACGAGATAATTAACAGATTAGAGCTCGATATCGTAGCCCTTCAAGAAACAAAATTAGTGGAAAGGAAGAAAACTAAATTTCCAGGCTACGATATCTATAGAACTGACCACAGAGCAAGATCAGGAGGAACAGCCATACTAGTTAAAAAAGGCTTAGAACATGAACACATCCCAACACCAGGTGGACTGGTCACAATGGAAGCCACGCTAGTAAGATTAAAGGCCAACAACGAAACACTAAAAATAGTGTCAGCTTATGTCAGACCAAACGAACCGATTTTCGATGAAGACTTGAGCCTAATCCTCGATACAGAAGAACCTACGGTAATTATTGGAGACCTTAATGCGAGATCTCCCAACTGGTTCGATAGAGCGACCAACAACAACGGGAGACGTCTTTGCGGCCATCTCGAAAATAGACCAAATACGTATGTGATCGGACCAACAGAACCGACATGTTTTCATGGACAACTTCCAACACACATAGACATTGCAATCCTACACAACGTGGGTCAACAATATGAGATACACTCTCTAAATGAAGGCGATTCAACGCACAATGTAATCGTCCTGACCCTGGGAGCAATAGAACTAAACTATTTGCAACCCCACAAAAGAAAAATAACAAATTGGTCAAACTTCAGAAGAATTGTGAGCGAAAACATCGGTAACATTCCAACAATAAATAACATCACAGAACTAGAAGACACTGTAACAAAACTAGAAAACACGATAACAAACGCTATCGATGCCAGCTCCAAAACGGAAACTATAGCAAGACAAAAAGGAAGATTCGGAGACATAAGTCACGAACTACAAGAATTAATCCAAGAAAAGAACAGAAAAAGAAGAAGAGCTTACCGTACTAGAACTGTAGAAGACAAAAGGATTGCAAATGAGCTAGACCGGGAAGTTAAAAGACAACTACGTAATCACAGAAATGAAAGCTGGGACAACTATATCCAAGATCTAGACCCTAACAAATCCGCCTTCTGGAAATTATCAAAAATCCTCCGACAGGACAAGAAACCCATACCTCCACTACATGGAGTAAACGGGATTGTCCACACGGAAATAGACAAAGCTGAAGTCCTAAAGGACGAACTAGAAAGAGCATGTAGAAATAATGAAAACCCCGACGAAGACATAGATTTCGAAGAAGAGGTAGAAAGAACAGCCAGAAGAATAAAGAGAAGAAAGGGCAGAGTAGGAATTACACATACCTCCCCCGAAGAAATAAAAGAGCTTATAAAGCTAACTAACGCCAAAAAAGCCCCAGGTCCTGATAATATCACAAACAGGGCACTGAAAAACCTACCCAACAAAGCTATTGTCTACATAACAAACATCGTTAACAACATGCTTAAACTACGATATTTTCCGGATAGATGGAAAGAGGCACACATAATTATGATAAAGAAACCAGGGAAAGACGGCGCTTTTCCGCAAAATTATAGACCTATCAGCTTATTATCATCAATAAGCAAGATAGCAGAAAGAGTCATACTAAAAAGACTCAACGATGAATCAGAAGCATTAGGCACCATACCTGAAGCGCAATTCGGATTCAGAAGCGAACATTCGTGTGAACTACAAGTTCTACGGTTCACAGAATTTGCAACGAAAGGCTTCAACGAAAAAATGTACACGGCAACAGCATTTCTGGACGTCAGTAAAGCATTTGACAGGGTCTGGCATGAAGGACTTATATATAAAATGAACACCATGGGGTACAGCGAGGCGATGACATGCCTCCTTGGATCATACCTAGCCAACAGAAGGTTCAGGGTTCGAACAGGGGCAACCCTGTCCGAAGTCGGAATCCTGGAAGCAGGTGTGCCTCAGGGAGCTGTGCTGTCGCCTTACCTGTATACCATCTATACGGCCGACACGCCAAAAGAACCAGGATCCCTGTTGAGTCTTTACGCTGACGACACAGCAATAGCTGTTAGCTGGAGGAATCCAGATCATGCAGCTAATCATCTGCAGAGAGCACTAAGTAGATTCGAAAGATGGTGCATCAAATGGAAAATCGCCTTAAACCCGGACAAAACACAGGCTGTAATGTTTAGTCACAGAAGAAGTGTACCTAACCGCGAATTAATGATCGGAAACACCCCAGTAGAGTGGACAAATGAGGCCAAATACCTAGGGGTGTTACTAGACAAAAAACTCACCTTTACGCAGCACATCAACCAACAAACGTACAGAGCCAAAGCGCTGAAAAGTCAGCTCTCAACGCTTATCGGCAGAAGAAGCAAGCTAAGATTTAAAACTAAAATCAGAATAGCTAATAGTATTATCCTGCCAGTCCTATCATATGCCTCCGCAGCATGGGGACACACCTGTAAAACAAACAGGAAAAAGATACAGACAGCTCAAAATCAATTGATAAGAGATGCTCTAAATCTACCGAGATATGTACCTCTGAGAAATTTATACAGAGACTCAGGACAAACAAGGATCCTACATACAATGGATAAAAAGGCATATGAACTTTTTAACGGATTAAATAACCACCCAAGTAGCATGCTAAGAGAGCTGACTAATTACAATGCAAACACCAGGACACTACACAGAAGACCTAAACAGCAAATAGCCGGATATAGGGTCCCAAACTAATAAATGAAGAATGAGATGGTCGCAAAAACGTCGAATAAAAAAATGCAGTCATCAGAAAAACAACCCCCAAAAAAATCTTATTTTTAGGACTCTGGCGAGAGGGTACAGGTGCCAAGGCACTTAGATAAGAACAATATACACCGGGGTGTGTGGAGGCCATATACACCCTGCAATGCACACCCCACCACACCGCACACATATTTAGCATGTAAGAGTAAAAGGGTAAGAATTGTGCAGGCATTTTATTGTTCCATCGCCAAGGAAGACCCCCAAAACCCCAAAAAAAAAAAAAATGGTTGTTTTTCTCTTAAATTAAGTAGATTCATTTCAAATTAAATTCAAATAACTAAACGTAAAGTAACTCATACCAATTTTCTATATAGAAGACCCGTCAGGCCTTCTATATACCGCTGATGCGGAATTGGCCCTTAAGGCGGATCTAATGAATACTGATCCTTTCGCGACTCCCGAGCACTGAGACCATGTGCGGCAAACATGAGCTTGGTGGCCGGACCCTCTCGGGTGCCCAGCCGGCGAGGAGAACAAAATTTATTTTGCCAAATCGGCGGCTGAGTGACCGAGCACACACATATCTTTCCGCACATGAAGTCGACAGCCTGGGCTGTCGACTTCATGTGACGGAACACACACGCTATTTTTTATTATTTTTATGTTAGGGACTTCAGTCCCGAAGTGCAGTCCGAGTAAAATCAATAGAGTCAGTAAAGTAATTAGGGAGAAAAGCCTAGATGTGGCTACCCCTACAGTTAGGTGGCATAACCACAGTCATTAAAAACAGGAGATGTCTCATTACCCAGGGCATCTCAAGTAACTTTCAGATCATAGCCTCCTCACGTCAGTCGTACGATGAGGAGGGGTGGAGGAAAAGCCTGGGGGTCAGATAGGTACCACTTCAACTAGTGAAGTGTGACCGGTTTGATCTTCGGACATGTGGATCCCATTCTTATATTGGTATACACATGTTCCTAGGGGTAGGGTTGATCGCTTAGCGTGATTGTGTGTGTGTGTGTGTGTGTGTGTGTGTGTGTGTGTGCCGGTCAGGTGACGAGCACGGGCCTGGCACGTCTAATGAGAATAGACCTTTTAGTTCAGTTAAATTGTATTTTTGCTAGGAAAGTTTTGGGGTAGTTCTGATTTTTTTCATTCCATATGTTTTTTGGAGGTGCTTTATCCGAATCTGGGGTTTGCGGACAAAATTTCGTGACGCAACATTAAAAAAAAACAGAATAAACCGTTTTCTTTTCTTCTTTTTTCGGGTTTTTTGCTTAAAACTCAAAAACTATCAACTTTTGGTAAATGGTCTGTTTACAGAAATTAAAATACTTAAAATATTTTACAAATACCAGTATTTAGATTTTTTTTCAGACAATCGTTCGGTTTCTAGTGCGAGTTGAAAATTGTAACTTTTTAGCATTTTATGCAAAACCCACTTTTTACATTTCAATATTTAATTTTTATGGATGCTGTCATTTGATAAATGTCACCTAGTTTTCCACACAAGTAATTAAAAAGAAAAAAGGGAAAAATTATGCAAATTCAGTAGGTAGGTAGAACTCGTAACAAAATAAAATTTAAAATTTCGTTACTTATGATCATATATTATTATGACTAAATATTATAATATTTCACGGCAGCTCTAGAGTCAATATTTAAAAGCACTCAATGGCAAGATATGGGCATCAATATAGATGGAGAAAGATTAAATCACCTAAATCTCATAAATACAACATCATCTGCAAATCATTAAGATTTGCAGATGATGTTGTATTAATCGCAGACAATTTACAAGATACAGTTTCTATGATGCATTCGCTTAAAAGTCTGTCTGAAATAGCAGGATTAAAGATAAACTTTGAGAAAACTAAACTTATAACAAATCTCGTAATGAGTGGAAATATAACTATTGACAATAATACCATACAACAAACAGACACTTACAAATATCTGGGACATGAAATCAAAATAAGCAGAGACAATCAAACACATGAAATACAGAGGCGAATAGGCCTAACTTGGGCAGCATTTGGCAAATTAAGCCATATTCTAAAAAGTTCAATTCCCATGTGTCTCAAGCGAAAGGTTTATAACCAATGTGTTTTACCTGTACAAACTTATGGAGCAGAGACTTTAACACTCACGCAAAAATCTGCGAATAAACTCAGAGTTACACAACGAGCCATGGAACGTGCAATGCTGAACGTGAGCCTTCGAGACCACATAACAAACCAACAAATTAGGCAAAGATCAGGAGTTCAAGACGTCATCGAAAGAACCACGTCGCTTAAGTGGAACTGGGCAGGGCACTTAGCCAGAGCACAAGATGGACGGTGGACAAGACGTATTATGGAATGGAGGCCCAGAAACTATAAAAGAAGCCGAGGACGACCACCGACTAGATGGACCGATGATATAAAACGTGTAGCGGGAAACTGGCTACAAGCGGCCCAGTGTAGAGAACACTGGAAAGAACTGAGGGAGGCCTATGTCCAGCAGTGGACGCGATTGTCTGATTGTTGATGATGATTATAATATGCAAAATTTATATAAGCCGTTGTCTTTTGCGAAGGCCCTGGCTGAGGTTCTTCGATAACGATGAGTCCTGGTTCTGCTTGTTCTGGAAAATAAAAGTTTAAAGTTAAGTCATTTATCAAGAAGAGATGAAGACTGCAAAATAGATTGTGAGATTAAACATACCTTCCGCATCGTAGTGAGGTTCTTCGATGGCATCGGGACCTGGCTCAGGGTCTGATTGCTCCATCGTCCGCGTCGGGAGTCGTTCTCCTGGAAAATAAAAAGAGGAGAGACACATATCATATATCAAGGAGAGATGAATGACTACAAAATAACTTGTCAGATCCAACATACCTCTCCCTCTTTCTTCAGTTTCTTCTACGTCTATGTCAGAGCTGTCTTCTGGGGGCTCAACATTGTTACACAGTCCTTCGCATGATGCGCATATTGGGGAACAATGGAGTCCCGCCTTCCTGCATCCACAATTGCGTTGACAGCCCTTTTTACATTTACATGAAATGTACCGGAGTATTGAGTTTGGTGCAGGGTCCAAAGTAGTTGGTACTGGCACAAGACCACTACTAGTTTTTTGCCATCCCCACTCACTTGGGTCTTTTTGTTGCTCGTTAGGTGTGGCTTGACCGGATAACCACTGCTGCACCTGATAGTAAACTCTCAGTGAATGTTCTCGTGCAGCAGCTTCAGTTGGGGGCAATGAGGAAATGTTGGTCTTATTTTTGAATGATGAAGATACGTATTGTTTATATTTTAAATCGTTTAGTTTTGTCTCTTTTTTTCCATATAAAGCCGTGAGAAACATGTTTCCTGCTGTGGCAATCTCATCTTGACTTGAATTAGGGTATTTGAAAGATTCAATTACCGATTGCAAATCTTTGTTCTTCTGCAGGACTTTAAGAAATTTCAGTTTCCCTTGATTAAACAATGCAGAAGTAGTATCACAACCACTCATCGCATGCAGGAATAAAATATGATTAATAGGATTTTCTCAGCAGCCAGATGAGGGTTGTAGAGGCTTTGCGAAACCTTTCCTTTTCCTGGCTTAAAAAAATACATTTTTTATATCAGGGCTACAAACGCCAATCAAAATGACCAGTAGGTCGATATCTTCTCCCACCACTGTCACATGTTCATTTGACGGGGCCATCTCAAGAGCTGTTGAGATAATTAGGATATCAGCATCTTCCACAGCTTGCTTTGAATGAATTTTTGCATCATGAAGTTTCTCCATTAACATAGATATAAACCGGCTCTTGTTTTTTGGGTTTGCAAGAAAACTATCCTGCGACACAGTGGGCACCATCATTTCTATTAATGATATTGCAGCAGATTGTTTTCTTTGTGCTCTTCTCAATCGTTCTAAACGCTTGGTGCTACCACAAGCCTCGTCAGGGTAGCCATCAAAAACGACAATAGCACTTGATTTGTAGTTTGATTTGACATATGATACATAACTGCTGCATATGTCTGCATATGTCTGACCTTGGCGCCATTTTACCCGGTGTAACAAAAAACCCCGTCGATGACATATTTTGTATCGTTAAACTCAGTCTGTTCAGTAGGTGTAAAAGCCTTGTACAAACTGGATTTTGTTCCTTTCCTCATCCATGCTCATCAAAAAGAGCAAGAGGATAGGGGCTAAGTTCGTAACGTAAAAATTCTTGCAGCTCTTTATCTGAATGTTTCGCGATGGTCATTCGTTGAAAAAGTGTGATGGGATTGATAACTACAGCCCTGTCTTGTATTTGAATGGAGCTGTTCATGATCGCAAGAGGCAGCACTCTTTCGCTTCTTTTAAATTTTACAGCTTGAAAATCACAATCAACAATGCGCTGTATACCTTTCATGCCCACCTCCTTGGACAAATGGCATGTAATCCTCTCATCTGCGACAATACTAGTACTTAAACTTCTGTAAACAGACCATTTACTAAAAGTTAACAGTTTTCGAGTTTAAGCAAAAAACCGGAAAAAAGCAAAAAAAAAACGATTTCTTCTGGTTTTTTAAATGTTGTGTTTTTTGTCTGCAAACGAAAATTTTGTCTAGTATCACTTTACAGTACAAATTTACTGAATCATTTCTGAGATAAATGCATACTTTGTTATTTGATATTCTGGACACGATATTTTTTTGGTTGTAATAAAGTTCCTATTGCTGTTGTGTATTCGTGTATTTTTATATTCGGTACTGATGATAAAATAATTGCTTGTTCTTTGGATGGAGATGAAGTTAAAGTTGCCTATGGCATTAAAGTAGGTTATTGCTGAAGAAGAGGTTGCTGCTGAAAATTTTATAAATGGTTTGGTGATTACTATGTCAGTTTTTAAATTGTTATTAATTTTTAATTTTTATTTTCTTCATTTATAGTTTATTTTTATGAACGAGAGAGTAATTAGCATAATTTTAACTGGTAGCTCCGACCACTCCATGGGCGTGCTCAAGATTAATTGAAAAATTACTTTGAATAATTGTAAAAAATAAATGAATTATTTCAGTGTTATAAAGTGTTATGTGTATGTAAACAAAAGTGACCTCTTTTATCACACACTATATTAGAACTGACTGGCCTACATTAAAAAGGGTTTTAAAAAATTCACATTTTTTTTAATTTTTAAAAATTACAAAAGAGAAAAAGAGTTTTTAAAACCGTCTAAGGTATGTTAAATAGATGAATAAAAATATTAATATAAAACTTACAGCTACTTGTTACAAATCCAAATCAGATTCAGAAGATGAACTTTCAGAACCAAGATTTATAATAACTGGCTCGATCATTTTATCAGTAATATTGTCCAGCTTCCACATTTTTTCCTCTTCTTTAATAGTGTGATTTACTGCCTTTTCCCAGTTTTCAGGTTTTACATTATTTACGGCCTCCAAAAACAACTGTTTAACATCATGAATTTTAAAAGTGGTATTTTTTCTTGAAACTTCACTCTTTATCTGTGCCCATACCAGTTCAATCGGGTTTAATTCACAATGATATGGTGGGGATCTAAGTACTGTCATTCCACGATTTTTGGCAATTTCATCAATTTCGTATTTTTTAAATTTTTCTTTATGAAGGGCACACAACGAATAAAGTTCCTTTCTTATAGATCCGGGATGGTACGTAATATTTTTTGAACTCAGCCAATTCTGCAAGTCTTTTTTTAACCACTTGGTTGTGGGCAGTCCTTCTATAAGTCTGGAGTGATAACTTGCATTATCCATTACTATTACACAGTTCTTAGGAAGAAGATCTATCATTTGTTCGAACCATTCTTGAAAGACATCAGCGTTCATGTCTTCATGGTAGTCACCGGTACGAGTTGATTCAAAAGTTAATAAACCACCTTCAACAAAACCGTCTGAACTGCCAATGTGTACTATTATCAGCCTGCGTCCCTTTCCTGATGGTGGGTTTAAACCAGTAGATAAGTTATTTACAAAAGCGTGCCTTTGACTTGTAACAGTTTCATCCTGCCAAAATTTATTTGGTGTATGACCCTCGTTGATCCATGTTTCATCAAGATAAAATATTTTTCTTTTTTGGTTTCTCATTTCCTTTATGGTTCTTAGAAAATGTCTTCTCCATATGACAATATCGCTTCTTTCTAATAAAATAGACTTTCTGGGATTCTTTTTCCAGCGGAAGCCTATTTCTTTTAAAAGTTTCCATAACGTACTTCGACTCATTTCTGGGTAATCCTTATCATCTCGAACTGAGACAAGAACTTTATCCAATGTTGGAAATTCTTGTCTAAAGAAGAATTCATGCACTTTCCGTCGAAGTCCTTCTTTAAAATGATATTCTATTTGAAATTTTGGTTTCCCTGGAGCATTACGTGGCATTTGAAAACTACCACATTTCTCTTCTTTAATAACTCTGTAAATCGTAGATTTCCCAACACCAAGTGTACTGCTAACTAACTCAACGGTCTCATCAACACTTTCACATAAACGTTTGTCTGTAAATGATTTAAAACAATTAAATATTAATGTTTTTTCATTAACTGTTAAAGGACCAATTTTTCGGCGTTTACACGGCACTTCCAAATTTTCCATAACACTAGTATACACAATAAACTGCACCTTGCAACTGAAGTACCTACTTTTAGTGAACTGTTAAGAATTTTGAATACGCCACTTGGACCTTCCTACAAAATGGAAAAACCCACTATCACATTTTCTGTGGAATAAGTTTAGAAGGTAATTATCTAGTCAATTACTGTCGTAGATTCCTGGAATTAAAGAATTAAATGTTTGATTGTTGAAACCCTTACTTCGTGGAATGCACTCATTTCAGATAAAATAAAACGTTTTATTTTATCTAAAGAATTAAACTTTATTTTGCAAATAGGTAGGTACTTATTAAACTTTTATTGGTTATATATAACCAATAAAATAAACATCTTACATTTCTTGCAAATTCATTAGTACCTGTTAACCTCCATCACTCCGACACTGGCAACCTTATTTAGGGATTAGTAACCCTCACAACTATTGTATTCTATTCTGCTCCAACCTTTATACCTGGTGGTCATACTCAATTTAAAATTGTTTTCCTATATACTTCTGTAAACTTGTTGACAAATATCTGTTTTTCATTGAGTCACCCGTATCAACAGTTTAGGGATTTGCATACATAATTTATTGTTTTATTACTCTCTTATACATAAAAATACACTATAATAGTATTAATACTAGAGCCGCTACTGAATGCAAATAATTAAGCCAGCTGATTGGCGTTATTATTTGAAATAAAAATAGATCTTCTGTTGTTTAATTTTCAATAAAATCTTCTTAATGGTTTTATGTAGATCAAATAAAAATTGTACTTAAAATTTTTCTATTCTCTAATTAGAAAACACCTTAATTTCACTGTTAGTACAAACTTGTTTTTGAATTTTTGATAAAAAGCCACAAAAAACACATTTTATTCGGAGCTAAAATTTGTCGACACTTTACTAATGAGTATCTTTTTGCCCAAAATAAGTTAAGGTTCACATTTTTAGATTTTCACATTGGTTAGTTGTTAAGTTAACATATTGTACAAAGTTTGAGTTTAAGGATCGTATGCCTTGTGTTTTATATATTTCTTAATCTAACGATAAACTATTTTATGAATAAACTAAATGTTTACAGAGTAAGTATCAAAAGCAACATTTTCGAAATACAATACTTCAAAAGAGTTATAAAACTTACAATGTCATTTTACAGTGTCTGTTTACATCCATACATGTCTTTTTCTCGTACAAAATACTCAACACGAAATAATTTAACAAAAACAAAATTCCAGACAGCTTAAATATTTACATATAACGAGATGATTTGCATGTCTAAATTTTATGAGAGCGCCTTAACAATCTTCCACCGTATTCAAGCTGGCTTCTAGAAAATGACTTTTAAATAACAACAGCCCTTTGCTTCCTCTTCTTTCATTTTGCATGTAATATTCTGGTGAGAGAATGGGGCACATTCTATCCTTTACTTTATGCATCTTTTATCAGACTTACATACAAACTGGCTGATTCTTTACATCTGCCCTAGCTATCGGGATCCTACAAAAAGAGCAATAAAACGGCATTGTATGCTCGACTGGCTACCAATTTAAAAAAGGTTTCTTATTTTTCTGTTTTTGGATAAGATACAAGGATGTGTAATAAAAGTAAATATACAGTTATATACGTAGTACACTTATTTTCTGTAATTTTTTTCTCAATTATTATCAAATCATTGCTACATACTAAAAAATTTGTTCAACTTTTGTGTCTATACCCAGGTACCTGGGTATCCTTGGTAATTGTTTTATCTGAATCATTGACGATAGTATAAATATTTTTATTCGAGCTTCTAGTTATTCCTAAAATTATTTAGAACGAAGAGATTTATAATAAAAACCAAAGAAAAAAATGCATATAATATATTAAAATTACGTGTCAAAGTTTTTACACCATTACGTCCACACCCGTGGCACCCGGGTAACACTAATGTTTAGTAAATTATGAAGCTCTGTCTAGTTTTTTTTATAATAAAAGTGATATGGAAACGTAAATAAAAGTTACATTTTAAACACATTGTCCACACTTACTTATATTTACTGAGTGTTCGTTACATAGTGGACGATTACAAACATTACATGATTTTCGTGTCTTTCTTAGCCGCTTTTTCGCTAAAGACATACAAATGTAGCAGTTTCCAACAATTTTGAGGCGTCCAGTGGAATCTCGAAGTGGTAATGACTCTGCAGTATTACTTGAATCTGTAGGTAGAGGTTTTCCTAACATACACTCAATTCCTGACCTTGATGAAAAATTTCGGTATACATTTGGTACTTTAGATCTAGCAGAAATTGCAGGCATCACTAGTTGTTTCCCTAAGTCTTGTAGAAAAATTCTACGCTTACTGGTTTCAGTAGAACTCTGTGGATTATTCTCTGTATAAATTATATAGGTTGCTAGGCAAGCTACGTCTAGGATATTGTAAAAGAAGGCTACTGCCAACGCAAAGTTCTGCGTTTAGTGGAATAATGGGAAACCATTTTGTCCATGTTGTCTACGCCTTCTTTAGTTGTATTATAGAACTGAATTATTTCAGGTTTATTTTTTGGGCCACTTACATTATCGTTGTCATGCATTGTTGACAGCAAGATAACGCTTTTTTTCTTTTTTGGTACATATGAACAAATAGTAACACGATCTGCACTGAATCCGTGTAATGACGATTCAGGCTCACGCTCTGGCGAAGGCAGCATTTCTTGTGGAATATATGGTTTGTTTCTTTTCAAAGTACCAACTAATGATAAATTCCAAGACAACAGGAGACGGGCTAGTGGAAGAGTTGTGAAAAAATTATCCATTGTTATGTTTCGTCCAGAATTTTTGTATCGGTAACACAAATCTTTTACTACGCGTTCACCTTGATTAGTTTCACGTCCAGTCGAATTTTTTCCAGTATAAATTTGTCCAGTAAGTGGATACGAATTATTGGCGTCACAAACCCACCAAACCTTGATGCCATACTTGGCAGGTTTTGCTGGCATATATTGCGTGAAACGTGTCCTACCTCTAAAAGGAAATAACTGTTCATCCACAGTAAGAGAATCCGACGGTACATAGTTACGACGTAAATTATCATTGAGAAGATGGAATATATCTGTAATAGCTGCAGCTTTATCATTTTGCAAACGTTCTGCACGTGTTTTGTCATTGTCAAACCGTAAGAATCTGCTGATGCTCCAAAAGCGATTTATGCCCATACTTGCTCGGTACAAAGGATGAGAGTCTGTTTTCCATAAATCTTTCGAGTGCTCTGAATTTGAATGCCGTACTCCTGCTGTAATAAGAATACCTAAGTATGCATCAAATTCTTCTGTTGTGAGTGACTTCCAAACATTTCGAGGTTTGTCGGGGTTTTCAACATTATACTTTTCACAAACGCTATTAGCTTTTCGATTGGTTTCGCGTATAATTATGTCACACATTACGTCACTGAAAACACATTTGAATGTATCTCTAATCGAAAGAGTTTTAGTAGAACGTACTGGGCCCGTTTTTTTCACGCAAAAGGTTACGTTTCAGTGTTCGACTTGCAGTAAACGGTTTTCGTTGCCAAATCGTTTTATCTTTTGCAACCAGAACATCACTTTGGGAAGAACTTCCTTGAAAATCGTCAAAATCTTCATTACTACTATCGTCGCCGTCGGTATCGATTTCAATCTTATTATTGATATCAGTAAAAACGTCCTCTACGTCAGAAGCTTCATCTCCATCCGGTTTGCTTTGCGAAACATAGTCCTCATCTGATTCCTGGTTTTCGATATTTTTGTCTACTTCCTCATCTATATCGTCTATAAATTGTTGCAAGTACTTCTGTTGCTTTTCATACGTCATTCTAAAATTGAATGATCTATGTATAAAACATTGTAAAAATAAACAGTAATAACTTACCTTCTAAATTCGCTAGCACTCACTTCTCTTCTTGCCATTATTACAAGTAATTACAACATAAAACACGCATATAGTCACAAAAATATTAACAACTTGTAAGCACAGTTAAATAAACACTGATAGCAAACAAATAAAAATCCCAATTGTCTGTTATTTTCGGAATGTACAAGCAAAGTTTACCGAAACAATGCCGAGTGCCTGGGTAGCACGGGTATAGACTCCTGTATCAGGTACTTGGGTATAGACATAACGGTTAAGACCGTACTCAATTTTTGACATTGGCTATTTTGCTTTGAAAATTTGGGATAAATAAGAACACTGCAAAAAACTGTATTTTCTGCCATTATTACTTCGTCCAAAAATTAAGCCGTTGACTGCCCATGACTCAAGAGTTTAGTTTGACGGTTTCTACTTGCAGGCCGGTGACTCAACTCTTGGGTCAAGTGCTGTAACGAGTCCGTCACTTCAATAATATTTTTAAATAATCTTATTAAATTCAAATCCTCTTAATGATTTTCTTAATTTTATATTTCTAAGTTGGTATTAAAAAACGACCCCAGCGGAAGTTTTAGGCACTATTCTTATCCGACTAACGAGTAAGAATTAGTGCGCATTTTGGTCTCAACTCTACACAAAGGAAGTTCGGTGAACTAAAATAAGTAGGTGGCAAAGGGCTGTGCTAAATTTGTTTTAAGAAAAGTATAAAAAAGAACAGCCATTTTGATTCATATATTGTGATGTTTCCTTTGATAGCATTTGGTAGTATATCTATCTGTTATTTTTCACATCATTTCATTAAAAAATATTCTACGTCTAAATTGAAATTTATAAGATGAAATCATATGTCAAACTTCTTTTTTACTTCCCAGCCTTACAAACATATAATTATATATCTATAAATACTATCTATAAAAATATTCTGTGTTATACCGTTCTTTTATATTATAAAATATATAATGCATAACGCGTTTTCGTTTATAAAATTATCTATTTATCATCCTCATCAGTGGCGGTACAACTCTGTATGAGCCAAAGGCTTCGTCAGAACAATCCTCCATTCGCCCCTCCCTCTGGCAACTCTTCTCCATGCTCTAATTTCGATAGACTTCAAATCATTTTCTAGGTTGTCTTGGTACCTATTATTATCTATTTAATCATTCCATTTTACTTACAATATTATCAAACCATGAGAAGGTCACACTATTAACAAAATTATTAAAGCTTTTTGTTCCAGTAACTTTATTATCGTATCTTTCAAATCGTATCGTATCTTTCTTGTGTTTTTTTCCTACTTTTATTAAGAGTAAGAAGGAATGCTAACACAAATGTTATTTTAGCCTATTTCAGAGGTTCAGTCCAGAATGAAGAATTCATTTTTATTTTTGTTGGGGATTTTAATAGAATAGAAATTGAGCTGTTCCCTACTGGGTTTACACCTTTGCTGTCACCCTGATCTATTCCATCAGAGGTCCAGACCTCATATAAGACTTCATAGATAACTTTGGGGAACCAGTTGGAAAAACCGCCTTAGAGTGTGGAACACAGCTGATTTGTATCAAGTTTTGCTTTTCAATTTTAATAATTTTTATATAATATTTTTTGTTTAACTTAAAATCCTACTACTTCTACTAATAATAAAGATCCGTCATTCTCTTTAAAAATAATTTTAAATAACGTTAAAGGAATAATTGTCAATTACAGGTTGAGTTTTTAAATACTCTCTTTCAACTCTGTTGTACGGTTTTATGCGTACACATTTATTCAGAGAGCTATTTATTGGTATTTTATTATAATATATTTAAACCGTTGAACATCTATCCCGTCAGGATAGTGTCCTCATTACTTTATGAGAACATTTAGTTGAAAGCCGAAGTAGAGAGTTACATTTCTAGTAGGCAAGTTAATTACCTTTTTATGTCAAATCAATAAAATTTTTCTTATATTTTATTAATTGTAAATTTAGATCACCAAGGATAAGTCATTCATTTTCTTAATCTTTAATCTCTGTAGGATTTGCAAATTGGTCAAATCCCCTTTGGAGTGTCAAGTAGTCACTCTCCGGCAACTTCTGCTAGCCAGCTTTAAATTATATGTTCTCTTTTACATTACCCCAAATAGAAATACTTGTGTTACATTACACATACACATTTTTATTATATTGGTGTCCTAAAACAGCCAGCACCACATATTTTTTGTTACAGTGCACAGTAGGACATAATTGATTTAGTATAGCTTAGGTCTTCAAGAAGTGTTGTGTATTGTATTTTGGCCTATTGCTAGATTTTTAAAAGACATTTATAGTTCTTCAACTTCAATCTAATGCTTCTAACAACATCAGATATTTTTCTTTCACTTATATTAGCAGCATTTCCAATAAAATAGCTAAATTTTTTACTTCTGCAGTTGAAAACATCAAAATTTCCTTCAAGTCACACAACACTGTAGGTTCCTTTTTAATCAACACCGAAGATAGGTTGAACACACTTGTCAAAAGTGGTATTTATAAATTAATGTGTGATGCCTCTTATGTAGGCAGAACTATCTACTACAATTTCAGAACATTTGAAAAGAATAAACTCTTCAAGTTTTGGTCAACAATTACTATCTAGCAAACACAATTTCAACATTAATACTGGTTCGTCTATTTTGCATGACATCAGTAGAAAGAAAAACTATTTGGAGTTGGATTTTTTGGAAGATTTGGAGATCACAAAGAAAACGAATGGAAACTCTCATTGTCTTAACACTCAAATTAATTTACATTGTACTAAATTTAAACCTATTTTTAAAAATTTTATTGCAGCTTCACCTCGTAGTGGACCCAGCTCGGCTGTTTAGACTTCCTGCACTGAGTATATCCAATAAGAATTTATTAATTTCATGCTTTGTTCAGCATTACTATTGTATTCTTTAACAATTTACACAACTAGCTTGCTCAGGTTCAATTGATCTACAGTTGGAGTTAATTTCGCTCTTCATACCTCTGTGTAATCTAGATATACCAATTCCACAGTTGTATATTTTAACATCTGCCACTGTTGGTCGGTTGGTCTTTAGTAACGCTATTACATATTAGTTTTACAGTTCTCCCATTGGCTGGGGGTCTAACTGAACTACTTGAATTATACCCCATTTATACACTGCTTTCAAATTTGTTTTAATTTTTATTTTTAAATTTAATATTCAGTTTTCTTCTCTTTTTTACAGTATTGACAGTGCCTGGTAGACCATTTTATTGTAGTCAACCACCCACTGTCCAATAGATTGTTTAGTTTTTCTCTTTTATTCACACTTTATATACTCTTCATTTACTCTCAAACTTACAACCTTATTATTACAGACGGGTGTGAGTGTGAGATCTGGATTATGCAATCTAGTTAAATCAAAATATTCTATATTTCATATTTCATAAGCTGATTTTCTATAGTAGTTTTAGTTGGACCTTTGGTCAATGTCACTTTACTTACACAGAATTTTAATATGTGCAGATCACATATCCATGACTATGACTGCCCATCAAAGCTGTCATATGTCACATGTCACCTTAGCTTTTCCGTTAAACACCATTCTCTCTCCTGATGACGCCAAAGAATGTAGAGCGTAGTAATATTTTAACTAATTTTAAACTGTTTGTCCTTGTTTTTAGTGTAGTGTACAATTTTATGTTATTATTCATATTCATGACATTCTACGCTTGCCGGATAGCCCATATTTGACGAAGTAAGTCTAAAACGTTAATCACAAAAAACTTTTATTATCCATTAACTTCGAGTTTCTATCGAAGTTAATTAAGTTCCTTCATCTAAAAACCGTTTTTTGCTTATTGGCTTATTTCAGATGCCCCTGAAGATGTTATATTAAGCGAAAGTACTTGGGCAAGACTCGATATAATTGCCTTAATTTTCAAAGTTCATTTATTCGAGCATTCAACCTCATATCAATTATTTATAGTTTTGGTTTTCAAATAGTTTGTGAAGTGCATTCTATATGGACGGTGAAATTGCAGGATTATCTAGATCTAAAAGGTGCTCGGAAGGACTATAAAAAAAACTATAAATCTATTTGATCTTTCTGAACAACAGTTAGAAGTAGGGTGAAAGTGGGAGTAACTATGAACCCAATGATTATGAGCTAAATTTCTTCGAAGAAGTTGCCGTGGATGACTTATTTAAAAAATCTTAACTATTTACATAAAAATATTCGTAACATAAATAATGTGCTGTTATGGAGTGATTTACTAAATTTTAATAACTTTCAATTATCTGGTAATCCTGGACTAAAGTCAAGTTTACTTACAGGTAATCCGTATGACTTCTTTCAATTATTCTTTACTGATGACTTTTTTGAACATATAGTGGCGGCAACCAATACGTACGCTGAAAATTTGTTTTTGGAAAAAAAAACCAAAAGAGCACTCCAGAATATCGATTAGAAACCGTTAACAGTTTCATCACTAAAAGTATTTTTGGGTTTATGGGTGCACATGGACAATATTCAATTAAATCGTATTTAAGATTATTGGAAAACAGATAACTTATAATACTCTTCCATGTTTAATCTTCCATTTTTTAGACAGTCTATAAGTAAAAAATCGTTTTTTTTTTACAATCTCAAGATGTCTGCATTTCTTGCCAACACCACAAGTAGGCCAGCCAGATTATAACGATTTATAAGTAGAAATTTTTGTAAAGGGTAGAGCACGATTGATGCAATCATGAGTGTACTCGAAGTATTAAGCAATAGAGCGGATGAACATCGCTGGGCGGCCCTGCTGTTGTTCGAAGTTAAGAATGCATTCAATGCGCTGCAGTAGAACGCGGTAATATAGGCAATGAAGGAGGGAGAATGTCCTGGTTACCTGATGAATGTGGTGGAGGAGTATCTGTCCGGGAGAAGGATTATGGCGGAAAAGGGCATGCTCGTGGACGTGACGGTCGGGGTCTCCCAGGTATCTGTCTTGGGTTCGACGCTATGGAACCTGGCATGTGACGGGGTGATGCACTGTGAACACACGAAGAGGGCACAAACCCCTTTGCATTCGTGGATGACATAGCTGTATGTCATTCGGAAGTGGCCCGAATTGAGCCTCAAGTACCGGATTGGGAACGTAGGCCTCATCGTAAAGAAATAGATGACGCAGGACGGACTGAAACTTGCAGCAGATAAAAACCGAAGCCATTATTATGAAGGGGAAAACGAACGTGCAACGTGTTGAATTAAAATGTGCGGAAACATGTCTGACACTCAAGAAACTAGTAAAGTACCTAGGATTGACATTGCGCCAAAATGGAAAATGGAGGAAACCTGTGCGGGAGGTGGCCCGAAAGGCTGCGAATAGTGTGGCTGTATTGGGGAGGATAATGCCCAACATAGGGGGTCCCAAATCCGAAAGGAAGGGGGTCTTACATGGTATTGCACAGTCATTCATCCTGTACGCGGCACCAGTCTGAAGCGAGGCGGTGGAGATAACGGCCTATAAAAGGCTCATGACAGAAGTGGACAAATCAAGTCTGTTGCATCTGCGGCAGCCTTATGGACCATCACAGGATGTGTTTCGTTGCATGATCTAGCGGTGAATCTCAGCCCAAACCTTACTATGGTCGAGAGAAGACAGAAAAGGGAAAGGTCAATTGAAAATTGGCAAGAAGAATGTAACAACATGGAGGATGTAACACAGTGAACGAAAATGCTGATCGCGAACATAAGAGAGATTGGGTGGACTGTAGCTACAGGCGACTGGATTATTTAGGTTCGTGGACCAAGACCACGAAAAAAGGTTATAACGAGTGCCTTAATAAGATTAGGTGGCTACTGGTATTTTTATCAATCGGATAGACCAAATTTATTATCCTAATACACAGCTTTTCTTAGACGAGTCAATGGTTCTTAGCATTTAAAAAATATATCACGAACAAGTGACTAGTGATTTGGAACTAAACTGTTTATGTTAACTGAATTAGATGGACTTACCTTAAAATTAAAAATATACAGTGAAGTAGAGAAAGATATGCAGCGAGACATAAAGCATGTAACTCACGTTGTATTTTTATTGATGGGAAATTATTTTGATCGAGTGCATTTATTGTTTCTGAAAAAATATTACAACAGCATTGATTTCATTAGAGAACTTCTGATAAAAAACACTTACGTAAAAAAAACGTGAGGATTAAACGGAAAAGGAAACACAACAAAAGTAAAAAATATAAAATTCGTTAAAGAGGGAGTTACTGCTAAATGTGCTGACAAAGTCGCAATAGGAAAGTGGCGTGATAAGAGAGAAATCTATTTTATTTCTACAACATTTAGCGGTGAAATAATTTATTTACAGAACAAGATAAGGCAGATGATCGAAAAACAGAATGCTATTGTGTAGTATAACTACAATACAGGTCAGGAATTGATCGCAAAGATGAAATGCTGTCATATTATGTCATTGAATGAAAAACGATTAGCTCTCCGTTCATCGGGTGACCATTCTGAAACACTTTCGATCGGGTGTAGTCTGTGAGGACCAAAATGAAATACCGCCTCCCGAGCAACAGTATACATTTTATTGATAATTTCGCATCAACGTGTTTTAAACAAATCATTTACATATAATGTTTATTACAGAAACAATTTCAAAAATTTTTTAAGTTGTATTAGGTAAATTTTTAAAAATGTTTACAATTTCAACGCATATTTTTTCAAATTTGTGAACAGCGACTAAATAATGAAAAAAAACAAAAAAAAAACATTTAAAACTTTAATTAGAAACAAACAAAGTACTACAAAAACACATATAAACTAAAAAATTAAATTGTGGACACAAACTACAGTGGTCAAACTTTGGTGGTAAAATTTTCTAAGCAATCTTTGCCAGCATGCCATTATGTGGTCCATACATAGCCAGGATTTGCAAATTAAGCAAAAAAAGCGAGTTTTGCGTCTTTTGCAATATCAACAATTTCCTCTTTTACCTTGCTGGGGCTCTGGTCCACAACGTCGACCTCAATGCCTGAGAGTCTCAAGGCCGAAGCACGTACAGCTTTTGTCAAATGCGTGTCAACTGCTCTCCGTCGTATACTCTCCTGTACAAATTCCATACCTAGATTTTTTTTTGAATAATCTTTGCGTTTTGGAAAATTTTCCATCTGGGTTATTGCCTTTGTAAATTACCAATGCATTAATTGCTGCGAGATTAAGGAGATTATAAACTACTACCATTGACCAACGTTTCGTATTTCTTGAAACATTATATGATGTAATCATTCTGTCTACAATATCTACTCCACTCTTTGTGGAATCATAAACAGTAATTATTTCTGTTTTTTTCTGATCACCAGTATCTTCATCAATTCGATCATCTCTGTGCACAGTGGTAACAGCAATCACATTTTTTCCTTTCTTCGGTATATATGATACGGCAGTCATATCGTTGCTAAATGCATGTATTTTCTCGGAACAACCGAATAATCCAGTTCACAAAAATGCACAGGATTACCAAGTGAAACAAGATTGCAAGAAAAATACAACTAAGAAGCAGTGCAAATATTGTTACACATTTGATCGGGTGGGGTCTGTCAGGACAAACGGCCATGCAGCAGCTATTTAGAAATTTCAAAAACAGTTTTGTATAAAAAAAAACGAATGGTATTTAGTTTCTAGGAAGGTACTGAAAAGGTAGAAATTTAAAAAAATAAAATGAGAGAATTATCCAAAATTTTTATTTTGTCGTAGACTCACAGACCACACCCAATGAACTTAGGGTTAAATGATACAAAAAACTTGGAACTCATATAATGTCAACGATGTTACTAAACAGTTTTCATTTATTCAACAAACATTAACAAACATTTTTTTATTACGGTGTTAAGCGAATATAAAGAGTTAGAGGATGAGGAACAGGCAGGATTTAGGGCAGCATTTGTTTTGCATTACACAGATTATTTAAAAATAGAAGTACATTTATTGTATGTAGACGTACGAAAGGCTGATGATAAAATACCACATTATAAATTGTGGGAAGCGTTATAGAAAACAAACATAAGCATGCATTTAATAAAAGAGATGAAGAAACTGTACGCTAATGCTAACTCAAAGGTAAAGGCTGGAAATAATTTGTCAAGTGGATTCCAAATAAATAAAGGCCTTAAGCAGGGCTGGTGTCTTTCCCCAACATTATTTCAAATTTATCTAGAACGGGCTATAAAATAGTGGAAGCGCAAATGTAGAAATATGGGAATGCCGAATAACAACAATATCATTATAGACTTTGGTCATTTGCAGATGATGAAATAGTGAAATCACAAGATTATTAAGATATTGAGTATATGACTCGAAAATTAATCGAGGAGTATAAAAAATGAGGACTTGAAATCAATATCCGAAATACTGAGTATATGTGTATCGGCAGAAAACAACAGGACCTCATTTTGGAAGATGGAGAAGATATCAAACATTGCAACACATATAAATATTTAGGTATGATCATCACAAAAGAAGGCAACGTAGACAATACAATTAGGAAAAAAAACCAAGCAAAAAAAAAGCAATTTCCCTCCTCAATAGTAATTTTTGGGATCAGTCAATCTCTAATAATAACAAGTACAAGATATATAATACAATCATTAAAAGTAGAATTACCTACAGTAGTGACGTATGGCAAATAAAGGAAAGATATAAGAGAAAACTTAGGGCAACGGAAATAGATTTCTGGAAACGTCTAGCTGGAAAATCTAGACTAGAAAAAGTAACGAACACCAGAACAAGAGAAATTATTAAAGTTTAACATACCATTAAACATTACCATGAAATGCTAGTAACATTGAAACGTTTGAATTGAACTGATGCAGGAATCATTTTTGTTGTTGAAGCTCTATGCATTGATGTAGCTTCAGATATGTCAAAAAACTTTAAAGTAAAGATATAGAAAAAATATTAAAATTTTGTACATTTATTGTTATGCTCATTACCTTTCTTTACCATTGGTAGCGCTTGCGCCAAAAATTTAAAATCCAAAGATTTTCGATTTTTTTGGTGTAACACAATTGGTTTACTCTTATATTGAAGTCAGTCCAAAAAAGCACGATGTTTTTGAAGAGATTGTGAAGGTCATAAATATTAAGTTAAAAACTTTAAAATCGTTATCTGAAATACGTTGGGCTTGTCGTGCTGAGGTAGTTGCTGTGGTCAAAAATCAGTTTGAAGTAATTATAGAAGTAATTGAAGAGACAGTTGATGACGCATCTAATGCAAAAGCTAGAGCTAACGGTAAAAAATACTACATTAAGCAAAATCCTTTGAGTTTATAATGTGTTTGAAAAAATTGCATCTGATTCTACAAATGGTGGTCAAAATTAGCTAATTACTTCAATCATCAGACGTAGATATTTATTAAGCTGTAGAAGAAGTTTTAAACTTAAAAGACACTTATGATAAGCTTCAAATTGAGATTCCTACTCCGTGAAAACGTAAAGTTTTTACTCGATTAGTAAGCTTAAAATATATTAACAATCAACGATATTAAAAATAAAACTCTTTAAATTTTATCTGCTTTTAGACCAAATGATTCAGTCATTAAATGATAGATTTGACCAAGAATAAAAAAATTATTAAGTAGGCGAAATTATATTGTTAAATATAGATGAGCTAGGAAATCAAGATTTAAAATACACCTTAGAACATTTTAATTTTGAATTATTCAGAATTAGACGCTGAACTAAAATTTTTTAAAACAAGAAAAAATTTTTCACTTTAAAAAGCTCGCGACTGGCTAAATTAAATATCTTAGTGCAATAGAAAATCGACTGTAAAAGTTGTATTTGTGAACGAACTTTTCCTAAGCTAAACAATAATAATAAATTTAAAATTTCGATCGACAATGCTACAAGACTTTTTGGAATATATAATAGTGCCTATTATTAAGCAAGACCTTGCTGTAAATATAGATAAAGATAGTGTAGTTGACGAACTTAAAAATCGTACCATTCCGGCCACGAATGGCATTGCGATGTGTTGTTATAATAAATTTTTAATGTCAATTTTAAATGTATTTTTTATATGTATAAATATGTGACTCTGACTACCCATATTTTTCTTATTTTATCTCTGTCTATCTAATTAGCCTTTTTCGGTTCATCTTTGAACATAAGGCTCCCCAATCCTTTTCCATTCTTCTCTGTCTATCGCTACAGTCATCCACCTAGAGCCCACGTGCTTCTTGATATCATCTGCCCATCTCATTTGGGGCCTTCCCTTTGTTTCGTTTATATTCCCACGGTCTCCAACTTATAAAAATTTTGTTCCATCAGTCTTCTTTTTGTCTTATATTGTGTCTGACAAATCTCCATTTCAATTTTGCAACTTCTTGTCTAACAGCCCTTACTTTTGTTTTCTATCTTATCCACTCGTTTTTCTTTTTCTCCATTAGTCTTCTGTGCAACATTTGTTTTTTATTGCCCTTTTGTTTATAAGTATGAACAGTATGAACAGGGAGTACGCATTGATTGTATACTTTGGTCTTGAGATGCTGTGAATATCTTTTGTTTTTAAGAATGTAGCTTAGTTTTCCAAATGCCGCCCATGCCAGTCTAACTCGTTTCTTTATCTCTGCTGTTTGGTTCCCTTTGTTAAGTTTTATAGTTTGACCAAGATATATATATATATATATATATATATATATATATATATATATATATATATATATATATATATATATATATAATCCTAAACTTGTTCTATTTCATCTTGTCCGGTTCTGATTTTGATGTCTTCATATGTATTTGTTATGGTTTTGATCTTGCTGTAATTCAGATTAAGGCCTATATTTCCAGCTTCTACGTCCAGTTCTTTCATCATTTTAAACAATTCTTCTTTTATATTAGATATCAATACGATATCATCAGCGTACCTTAGATGGTTCAAGCGTTGTTCATAAATTTTTATACCTTTTTCTTTCCATTCTAATCTTTTAAAAGTATCTTCAAGAGCCTGATTAAAAAGTTTCGGTGATATTGTATGACCCTGTCTCACGTTTCTATTTATTTGTATTGATTTTGTTTCTTCATATACTTTAATTGTTGTTTTGGCTTCCTTAAATATATTGGCTTAGTTCCGTATATCTGTGGCCAATTCTGCTGTTAATCAAAACACTTTTCACTGCCCAATGTTCGGCTCTGTCGAAAGCCTTTTCGAAATCTATAAACTCCATATATAGAGGAACGTGGTATTCATTTTCTCGTTCTTTAAGTATTTTCATGCTTAGTAAATGGTCACTTGTGCTGAATCCCTTTCTAAAACCAGCTTGTTCTTTCGACTGGTATCCATCGAATTTTGTCGTCAATCTATTGGTTAAAATTTTTGTTAGGAGTTTATACATTACATTGAGGAGTGTTATAGGACGGTAGTCTTTTATATCTGCTTTATCCCCTTTCTTGTGTAGGATAATGGTTACTGATTCCTTCCAGTTGTTTGGGATTCTTTTTTATTTTAATATCTTGTTAAAAAGAAGATATAGAGTATTAATTACCACTTTTACACCATATTTCAGCATCTTTGCAGTTATTCCATCTTTTCCAGGTCATTTGTTGTTTTTCATTTCTTTCAATGCCTTCTTTATTTCTGATTTGCTTATTTCTGGCTGTAGCTCTGAGTTGACATTTTTTATTTTAACCTTAAGTTGGTTTTTAATTTCTTCTGGTGGTTCCTTTTTTGTTTTATATAATTCTGAGTAGAAATGGTGGATTATATTTATGATGTCATCTTTAACGTTTATTTCTACTCAATTTACATCTTTTATTTTAATTATTTTAAACCTACCTAATTTCGGTCTTAAGCATTTCATATTTTTGTTGTTCTGTATTACTTCTTCTATTTTTATTTCTTGTTCTTTTCTCTTATTTTCTTTTATCATTCTGCTTATTGTTTTATTGATTTCTAAATATTCTATAGATTTCCTTTTGCCTCCTTCATTCAGCTTTCTTCTTTTATCCATAACCTTCTTTGTTTCTGTTGATATATAGTTGTTCTTTTTTAGATCCTTTTTTGCTATTTCTTTTCCTGATGTAATCATTGTTGCTGTAAGTATGTTGCCTATTTCGTCTATATCTTTATCATCACTGTCTAATTTTTGGGTAAGTTGTTCTTTTAATAGCTCTTTGTATATCTCTTTATATTGCCCTAGTTTGTTTCTATCTACTTTTTTTATTATCCAATGTTTATTGCAATCTGTCTCATTACAAACAATAAGCAATATGTATAATTTATGTACAATAACATAGTGGGACGCCGCCTAGTGGCAAGCACCCTGGTAAGACATAATATAAATATAATATATGATATAACAATTAATTTAAACTTCAACTTAACAAACAAAGTTTAAAACAGATAAACATCACTGACACACATATAAGTATTATAAGACTAAAAAATAGAAAAACAGAAGAAAAATCAAGGAAAGATTTAGAAAACACCAGAATAAAAACTTGTTATTTCACCGCACTATGACACTATACTCTGTTTCTCCATGTTTACTAGAGGTCCAAAGAGTCTGGTCGTTTTAATCTTCTTTCGTGTGAAATGTTGAGCAAATCCGTGGCCAGCGGATTTGAAAGGCAGGAGAGTATAGTCTTGTATACAGCGTTTACGACAGATATGGATTCTCTAACTATTGGTAACTGTAAATCGTGGTGTAATCTTTAGTTCGTAATGTACCAAGGGGCAGTGCAGATCTGGCGCAGTACTTTCTATTGGAATCGTTGAAATTTTTGTCTGTTGGTATTACTTGCTGTACCCCAGATTTGTGCTGCATATTGCCATAGCGGTTTTAAAATACATTTATATATCAGAAATTTGTTCTTTAGTCTTAGATTAGATTTTTGACTCATGTACCAATACATTTTCCTGTAGATTAAGCTGATTTGAAGGCGTTTCTTCCAGATGTGAATACCCCAATTAAGTTTGCTATCCAAATGAGTTCCTAAGTATTTAACGACGGTATTAACTGGTAGTGGAGTGTTGTTTATGGAAACTGGTGACGCGACATCTTTTTTTAAAGTAAACGTTATTTGTGTTGATTTTAAACTGTTAACTTGGACTCGCCACAGTTTAAGCCAGCTCTCTAGTTTAAGTAGGTGGTTTTGTAATACCTGGGATGCTTGAGTTGCTGTAGAATTTGAAGCCATGATAACTGTGTCATCAGCATATGTAGCGATTGTTGTATTGGTCCTTGTTGGGAGATCTGATAGGTATATTAAGTAGAGGGTGGATCCTAGTATGCTTCCTTGTGGAACTCCGGAACAAATTGGAAACAGGTTAGTGATTTCCCCACCTCTTTTGACTTGAAAGAATCGATCTGTAAGGTAGGATCTTACAAGTGAGCTTATGGGATGAGGAAATATGGATTTAATTTTAGAGATAAGACCTACATGCCAAACTTTGTCGAATGCTTGAGAGACATCTAGAAATGCAGCAGTACAGTAATTTTTTTGTTCGAGCGAATTTTTGATAGTCTTTACCACCCTATGAATTTGCTCGATAGCACCATGTTGTTTCCTAAACCCAAATTGATAATTCGGTAAAATATTACTGTCATATAAAATAATCTCCAGTCTCCTTAGAAAAAACCTTTCAAATACTTTGGATATAATAGGCAACAAGCTAATTGGGCGATATGAAGATGCTTCCGTGTGATCTTTATTAGGTTTTGGAATAAGAATAATTTGAGCAACTTTGCATTTGAGTGGAAAATAACCTGTTTTTAATATTGAATTAAATATGTAAGTAATTAAACTTACGCCTTCGTTGGGTATATTTTTTAGTACTAAACTAGATATGAAGTCATATCCAGGTGACTTTTTATTTTCCTGATTATTAATTATTTCTTTAATCTCCGATTTTCTAATAGATTTAATAGGTGGAGCCATTTGATTGGTGCATTTACGACTTCATGGATACCCTGCTATTCTTCAACTGAGACTTCCCTCTGATGCGGTTGAAATACCTTGCATAGATGATTTGCAAAAGTATATGCTTTATCTATGTGAGTTTTAGCCCAAATGCCATTTTGTTTCCTGATTGGCATATTCATTTGGTCGTTGATTCCATTGTCTTTATTTTCGATTAGTTTTCTTTTGAGTGGTCTGCAAGCTCTATTAAGATTTGCTTTATCTTCTGGATGTCTAGTGAGCTGCCACTTCTTTTGCAGTTTTGTTTTTTCCAATATGAGTAAATTTATGTAAGCAGGATAGGACTCAGAGTTGTGTTTGTGAGTAAATTCTAGGGTAGACGTCCAAGCAGCTTGTTTAATAACTGTAGTTAGGTGAGCAACTGCATTTTCTATGTCGCTATAACTTTTAAGAGGCAAGTTTAGGTTAATGGTTGTTTTTATTTTTTCTTTATATATGTTCCAGTTTGTTCTTTTATAAGAGAGTGTTAGGCATTTAGGACAGTTATGAATTTGGCTATGTAGATCTATGAAGAAAGGGGAATGATCTGATGAGAGGTCAAATGAAGGAGAAATTTGCAGATAGGTATATGATATTCCTTTTACTATAGCGAAATCAATAAGATCAGGAATTTTTGTCTATCGTTGGGCCAATACGTAGGCTCTCCAGTAGAGAAAGAAATTAAATGATTCTCATTATTACTTTTTAATAATAATATCTATCTACTAGATCCCAGTTTCTACTTATTTTTCTTTTCATCTCATAGTTACTGTCAATACTAATTTTTGCTCTGACCATCCTGTGATTGCTACCTGTTGTGAATTTGTTAAGAACTGTTAGATATTTAATGATATATCGTTTCATGGACAGTATGAAGTCGATATCATTTTTTGTGGATCCATTAGGGCTGATCCATGTCCACTTTCGTTGGGGCTTCTTTTTGGAAAAGGAGTTCATTGCTTATCGATGCTTTTCTTCTAAGAAGTTCATCAAAGTATCACCTATATCATTTCTCTGACCATACTCGAAATCATCTATTTTAGTTTCTTCTTTGTTTAGTTTTCTACCCAGTTTGGCATTGAAATCTCCAATTACACGTGTAAGATGATTTCTATGTTCTTCCATAGCCTTTGATATATCTTCATAAAATAGTTCGATATTTTCTTCATCATAAGCTGTCGTGGGGGCATATACCTGGATAATTTTAATTGATGTTCTTCTTATTTTAAGTTTGGCATAGGCGACACGATCTGATATACCATTGATAATTTGGACATGCCTACTTATAGCTTTATTTATTACAAATCCTACTCCAAATTTACAATTCATTTAATTTCCTTTATAATATAGTAGATTACCGGATTTTAGCTATATTCGGTTTTCTTCTTTTCGTCGAGTTTCTGATAGGCCTATGATATCCCATTTTATGTTTGTTTTTCATCTGTGGACATTGATCTAATATTGTATATCCCTATTGACAGGTTGACGGATTTTTTTGATTTATGTTGTTCTCGTCTTAGTGGGTTTATGTTTTTATCAATCAAAATCTATATATTATCACGCAATAATTTATTACAAAAACAAACGTAACTCGTTTCAAAAATTTTCTGGCCTAACAAATATATTTTGAATTTAAAAAGTTATTTCAACAAATTGCAAACTGTTTTTATGTATGAAAATATTGTTGGAAATTAAAAATATATATTTACCAAAGGGGGTGCAATTTTCAGCATTGGAATTTACACTAAAAATCCTGGTCAAGCCTGTTCTTAAAACAAGCTGGTATATTTAAATTAACATTTAAATTTACTTTTTCATCACGGGTATTATCATCAAAGAACTAAAATAGAACCATCTATGAGATAAACTATTCACCTCGCATCTAAAAATAAAAAGCTTTTTACAACCTTTTAAATATTTGCTTAAATTTATGGATCCAGTCCTGCAAAATCTTGTGTTTTAGCTTCTGCAACCTAATATTCTAACATCCGGATAAAGTGTTGCAACTATCTGTCTGAACCGTAAACGTTGATTTATTAGAAAACGAAAATAAATGTTTTGTTGTTTAGTTTGAAATATATTCAGATTTCAAAAATACATTTGAAATAAGCAAACCTTTAGAGTGTGTTTTGACAATCTGGACTTTCAAGGACATTTAAACAATACATATTTTATATTCTCAATACAGAAGAGATGATAAAATGCTTTTCGTCCTTGAATATTTCTATCTAATGTAAGCGCTGTCACAGGTAAATTCCATTCTCAAGTATTGATATTTTTTAAAATATACTACTTCGATTGCATTACTTGGTATAAGGTTTTTTGTTATCCTTTTATATAATACTAAGTTATCTTGAAACTATTTTTAGTCTTCCTAATTTTGAAAAGTTGTTTAACCTTCTACTACGAACCCCCACATGCCCACATGACCCCCGACTAAATTCAAATTACGCGGAATTTTTTATTTTTATTGTTATAGGTTGTTTGTGACTCACAGCTACCTTCAAGTTACAGTGATGTCGATCGCTTTACTTATTGACGTAGTTTTTCAGTAGTGTGGTATTTAGTTTATAACCATCTAAAGTTTGAAAGAGGTCATTTTGGCACTACGTGTTTGTGAAAAATTTACCAAAATGGTAGGTTCATCCAAAACAGTACATTACGGTGATAAAAACTATGAAGAAACTCTGTTATCATGGCATGACGAGGTAGAACGTGAGGTTAGCGATATGGAAGAGTCTGGTGTCTCTTTAAATGACATTGATATTGATCATGATACAGATTCAGTATTAGAAGATCATAGTGAGGGAGCTAGTGGTAACTTGTCTGAAAAATCCGATTCTGAAAGTGGTGAAGAAGTTGAAAATGGAATAAGTTATTATGGTATAATAGATTTAAAAAGTCGCCACAACCTTTTGTACAGAGAACGAGAACAGAGAAACATAACTAACTTTCGTATTTACCAGGACTTCGTGGTGATGCCAAACAGTTTGACAAAAGTACATCGCCTTTACAAAAATATGGAGATGTCTAATCGATAATGACATTTTAGCTGAAATTCTTATACATACTAATTGAAAATTATCTAGTTAAGAAGAAACTATAAGCGGCTTAATAAACCAGAACTGGAATACCTTGATATTATTGAACTTGATGGCTTTTTAGGCATTATATACTACAGCTGTGTTTTCAAATCAAACAATGAGGACATTCAGTGTTTGTTTGCAACAGACGGCAGTGGCCGTAATATATCCCGTTGTGTGATCTCTGGGGAAAGAATGCTAATGATTTTAAGCTGTTTACGTTTTGACAGCAGAAGGTTCAACCTTCAGCTATACTTAGCATTCGTAGATTATGAAAAGGCTTTCGACAGCATTGAACACTGGGCGGTTGAAGAAGCTCTGGTCAATAGTAGAATAGATTCAAGATACCGACAATTGATATATGATATTTACCAAAACGCAACCATGGCCGTAATTCTGGACGACAAATTAATAACGGATAATATAAAAGTTAAACGAGGAGTCCGACAAGGCGATATAATTTCACCTAAACTGTTTACCTTGATCCTCGAAGACATAATAAAATCAACAGATTGGGAAAACAGAGGAATATGTATTAACGGAAAATACCTAAATCACCTTAGATATGCGGATGATATACTCCTGATCTCCTCTGAATGACAAGAACTAGAATTAATGCTGAATAAACTTCATGAAAAATCACTGCAAAAAGGCCTAAAAATTAACTTCAACAAAACAAAAGTAATGACAAACACGGAAGACCAAGAGGCAATAAAAATACAAACAGAAAAAATAGAACAGGTAAATGAGTATATCTATCTAGGACAAGCAATCAGAGCTAACAGAGAAAATCAAACAGCCGAAATATCGAGACGAGTAAGAATGGGATGGGCAGCGTTCGGCAAACTTTCTTACGTTTTAAAAAATCAAACAATCCCTCTATACTTACGAAGCAAGGTATATAACTCCTGTATAATACCGGTGCTCATCTATGGAGCACAGACATGGACATTTACACAGGCCAATTTCGATAGGATAAGGAAGGCACAAAGAGCGATGGAGAGACAAATGTTGGGTGTATCACTTAGAGATAGAAAACGTAACCAGTGGATCAGAACCAGAACAAAGACAGTAGACGCGATAGAACAAGCAGCAAAACTGAAATGGAAATGGGCTGGACACAATGAACGTCTCCAAGACGGACGATGGAACAATGCCATCGGAAAGTGGCGTCCATACAATGCAAAGAGATCAAGAGGCAGACCACAGATGAGGTGGAAAGATGACATCAGGAAACAAGGAGGTCCCACATGTCAGAGAACAGCTCAAGATAGGGAAAGATGGAGAGAACTGGAGGAGACCTATATCCAACAATGGAAGGATAGAGAATAGGTTCAAAAAAAAAAAACGTTTTGACAACCCCAAAGACAGAACGGAAAGAAAAGAAAATGATCCTGCTGCAACAATATCAGGTATTTTTAATAAATTAATAAATAATTTTCAGAAACAGTACTGTATGGGCAATAACACTTGTATTGATTAGATTCTCATAGGTCTTGGAGGGCGTGTAGAGTAAAGGTTAAAATGTAAAAATGTACATGCCAAATAAACCCAATAAGTATGGTCTGAAGGTCTTGATTCTTACTATGCCCGTACTTATTATTTTTTCAATGGATATATTTATACCGCAAAGGCAGCAATGGCAAATTATTAACAGATGAAGAAAGACGTTTGGCCGTACCAACCCAATCCGTGATAAAACTTATTCAACCTATTATAAATTCCAACAGAAATGTAACTGCAGACAATTGGTTCTCCTCTATTGAACTTGCAGATGAGTTGCGACAAAAAGGATTACGGTATATATGTACGGTTAAGAAGAACAAGAAAGAAATTCCCACCGAATTTTTGCTTAACCGGAAGAGAGAAGTAGGGAGTTGTATCTACGGTTTTACTAAACATATTACAATTGTTTCTTATGTTCCAAAGAAAAGCAAGGCTGTACTTTTAGTTTCTACGATGCATCACCAAAATACACCGATTTTAAAACTGGCAAACCTTAAATGATTGTCTTTTATAATGAAACCAAGGGGACGTAGATGCCCTGGATAAAAAAGTGCAATTTATGGTTCAAGTAGCCTTGGTATATATACTTGGTCTATGGCGGTATTTTATTCCATCATCGACATCGCAGAAGTTAATTCGTATTGTTTATTACACCAAAGCTATCTAAAGCAAATGACATACTACGAGTACATATTGTGAAGCTGCTTGCTCATTTGAATAGAAGAATTATCAACCAAAGACTTTCAAGAGAATTAATAATTAACATCAGCAGAATACTGAACAAACCGATGATTGATGAGAACGTGCTTCCCGATATAAACCAAAAACGAAATAGATGTGGCCTCTATCCACGAAATGATAAAAAGATTAAGAATTCATGTGATGTTTGTAAAATATCAATGTGTGATAACTGTAGAGCTAATATTTGTAAATCATGTGCAAAGTAACTTTTTCTCTAAATTCCAAAATTGCTAAAGTTTGGGTGTTGTAGTTTTTTAGATGGGATGTTTCTTTTTTGGTTTATTTTCTTTTTTCATATTTTGTAGATTTGATCTTTAATTTTTTATAACTCTTTTGATTGAACTCTTATAATTGAAGTATAAAATTACAGTAGATGCTTCCAGTGTTGCCTATGCCAATACCCTAGGTTTAAAGATCCTTCAAACATTTTGTATAATAACTCAACACTATCTCTGCTTATTTAATTTCTTAAATTCAGTTTTTTTTGGTATTGAAAAAATAATACGTATCTAAAAATTTTATACATTTTTAAACGTTATTTTTTATTTAGATTTAGTTCAATTCCGTTATCTGTATTGGCAACAACAAATTGATTTCTAAACACAGGTTTACATTGGGAAAAAAAGTGTACCAGTTTTATATGACAGAAAGTGTACTCTACCCAGCACCACCGGATTTACCAACCACCAGTACTGATACTAGCCAAAAAAGAAAAAAATGTCAGTTAAAAATGTGTTGTAAAGGAAATCATACTTTCAATGAGTGCTACGGCTGTAACAAGGCAATGTGTGGCAAATGCCAAAAACTGCAAACTGTATAGTTGTATAGTGTTATAAATGTTTAAAATGAAACTAAAAAATTAAATCAAATTCGATCGTCAAGAGTTTATTTCTTAAAACTATTTATTTTTATTTTTTGTTTATTCCCAAATAAATAGTTAATTCTAAACTTGGGTTTTACTGATTTAGGAACTTGGGGGCAAAATGATCCCTTCGAGCTTTCTAGGTAGGTAGGCTAAGCCCGACTTTCTAGTGTTAAACAATAAAAAAAATACAAAATTTTTAGTAAACCGTTTCATTATTTAGGATATTTTGACATGTAATTTGTAATATCTTTAATATTTCACAATTTGGAAAAATAATATGAAGAAAAAATGCATAAACTAATGTAAAATATTATCAAAGAAATTATATTGACCATAATTTGTCATATTTTTAAAAAATGTTGGCAATAATAAATAGAAATTACATGGGGTCTACATGGCACCACATCCGTAGTTATGTTCCAGAAAGTACACGTCAGTGGTAGAAGGTTAATTATTTACGTAAATGTTTTGTTTTAATTATTTATTATTTTTTAACACATTACCGTATTGAGACAGTTTTTTAATTTTTTGGAATCTAGTTTTTTAATTTTTTAAGTTTGTGCGTCTAGTAAACAGCACTCTTCATGTTATCCTCCTGAGACATCTTGTGCTATTATTACCCGATTTTCTGCAAGACTAATTGTATACAGGGTCATTAACCCTTTAACGCGCAAATTATTTATTATTATTTTTTTCGGAATTTAAAATAAAATCTTGTTTAAATGGAATGTTATTTTCTATAAAATGACAAGTTAAATTAAATTTTTATCACAAAGTATTTTTTGAGGTGGTTTCTATATGTGCCACTAACCGTCCTGAAAACCCAATAAGAAATAGAGTTTGGTGGCTAGCCATATAGCCACTTATTTTTTATATAAAAAAATCACAAAATGTTTCAAAATATATTTATTTAAAGATAAGACAAATTAAAACGGGATATTCACAAACAACATTTCTACAAATTATAAATAGCGACTGTTCAAAATAAAAATCTACCCAGTTTTACGAAATTCTGCGAAACATTCTAAACATAGACCAATATTACACTCACTACATACTATTTTTGATCTCTTCACATTTGATTTGGTGTAGCAACGTGCACATCGCCTATACTTCCCCTTTACTGGTAAATGCACCCCAACATTCGTTTTTCTAATATAGGTAGACATAGAACGTCCACCAATTTTACGCATTTTGTTTTGGCTTGTAGTAGTTGGCGCACCTCTTTGTTGTCTGCCGGAAAAATTAGCAATTAGTTCATTGGCTAGTATCGTTTGAAATTGTAAATGAGGCATGGTGTTTTTTCTTTGGGTGGCCATTGATGTTTTGTACATTATATATGCGTTCTCAATTGCAGAATCTAAAAGGTAGAAGAAAATTTTCATCCACTATTTACGACTTTTCCATTAGATGGAGTAGGAAGCAACGTATTGATCAAAAAGATCAACGCCTACCATGAATTTGTTGTAGTCAGCTACTGATTGTGGACAGAAAACTTTTTTTTCTTACCCCTCTTTATTCGAACAACATCAACTTTCAATGAAGAATCATGAAGAGAACTAATTACGACCACACACTTTTTACCTCTGTCATGCCATTTTCAAACTGATATTTCACTATACTCATCTACTACAAATTCAGATTCACCCAGTTTCAATTGGTTATCATTTAGCAAAAGTTTCTTGGAATAATGTTTTCTATTTATTCTGAAAGTACCGCAGACAAAGTTGTTTTTATGTAGTAAATATCTTTTTCTTTAAGTTACACTCCTATCGGAGATTGGAAATCATTCTGGCAATTATAATTTTATTGGTTACTCGCCTGAATAGTTCAATTGAACTGCATCCAAACCATTCAAGGAGATTGCGTAGAAACGAGATTTTACGTCTTTCTACGCTTCTTCTACCTTTGATTTTACCCTGCATTATATTCCTTAGTAGTTCGTACATTTCACCTCTCATTATGTGCCCCAAGTATTTCAATTTCCTGATTTTTATGGAATTTAAAACTTCGCATTGTTTTCCTAGTTGTTCGAGAACTTGTTCGTTTGTTTTGCGATTCATCTATATTTTCAAAATACGTCGGTAACACCACATTTCGAACGCTTCTAGGTTTTTAATGTTGGATTTTTTAAGTGTCCAAGCTTTAACTCCATACAAAAGGGTAAAGAAAATATAACATCGAAGCATTCTTATCCGGAGCGATATATTGATATCGCTCCGATGAAAAATGATTTCTCATTCTTTTAAAAGTTGACCGCGCAATTTCAATGCGGCATCTTATTTCTTTTGTCTGATCAGTATCTTCTGTGATCCATGCTCCAAGGTATTTGCACGAAGATATTTGTCCAATTTCTGTATTATCTAGTACTAGCTTAACTTTGATGTTTTGTGCTTTTGTAAATACCACGAACTTGGTTTTCTTCAAATTGATTTTTAGTTTATAATCGTTGCAATTATATTTAGTTGATTAGCAAGGTGTTGCAATTCTTCTAGTGTTCCTGCCAGAAGGACGGTGTCGTCAGCATATCTTATGTTATTAAGTGGCTTACCGTTTATTATAAGGCCCTCACTGATCTCGGCAAGCGCTAATTCTGAGATGGCTTCACTGTATAAATTGAATAACAAGGGTGATAAATCTGGATATCCTTGGTCAGTTCGTTTTCAACTTTCACTTTTGCTGTTTGATTCCAATAGAGGTTACAGATGATTCTAATGTCTGTACTGTCTATGTTTTTATTTAATAAAATTTCTTTAAGTCGATTATGCTGCACTCTGTCAAATGCCTTTTTAAAATCAATGAAACAGGCTGATTAATATCAGCCTGTATGATTAATTATCATATTAATATGATAAAACTTCCTGATTAGTATCTAAGCATCTCTGCGAAAGAACACTTAATGCAAACAGTGCACCTCGTATTCCCAGTCCTTTCCTTAATTACATTTGTGTATTACTTATGCCTTCATCTAATTTCTTATGTATTAATAATGTATAATTACTTTTAAAAACAATTTCAAGACATACTCATTAAGGCTATGGTGCAATGTTCATTGCACTCCTTTGCATTGGCTTTTTTGGGAAGCAGTGTGAATGTTGATTGAAGCCATTCTTTAGGTATTATACCTGTTTTATATATGGTATTCAATAGATCCAAAAGAAGATCAATAGATTCAGTATTCAGAATTTTAAGTAATTCGATAAGAACTTCATCAGGCCCGGGAGATTTACCACCTTTAGCTTGTTTCATTGCATATTCAATTTTTTCTCGTATAATGTCAGGCCCAGTATCATCCTTAAATTCTTTTGGTGCTTCTGTTCTCTCTTTGTCTTCAAAAAGTTGTGCTATATATTGTGTTCATCTCTGAATTTTTTGGTTTATATCTGTTATAAGTGCACCCCTTTCATCTATTAGTTGCCTAGTTTGAAGTGTTTTTCTCGTTCCTGTTAATTCTCTAATTCTTTTATGCATGTTAAAAAAGTCATATTTTTTCTCAATTTCTTCTAGTTCTTGGCACTGCTCATGTAACATTCTCTTCTTAGCTTCTTTCATTCTCTTTTTTAATAATCGATCAGCTTCATTATGTTTAATTGGATTTTTTGTTTTGAATGATTTTCTTTAATTCATTAATAGTAGTATTTCTTCAGTCATCCAATCTTTATGTTTTCTATTCTTTGGTTTTAAGTTTTCATTTGCTGTTTTAATTATTGCTACTTTTATATTTTCCCATTTCTGATCAATGTTATTGCTACTTTTATTCAGTTCTTGGGCATTACCTAGAGTTTCAGTAAGAGTTTTTACAGTTTGTTCCTTTGTTTGTGGTTCCCTTAATCTCTTAATATCAATTCTACTTTGTGTGGGTTTTTTAACCAGTTTTAATTTGGTTCGTAATGTGACTACTATGGGGTTATGGTCTGAACCGATGTCTGCTCCAGGGTAAGTTTTGGCAGACAGTATAGAATTACGTAATCTTTGTCTAATAAGGACAAAGTCAAAGTAAATATCACATCCAGTTAATTGTGGAAAAAAACTATCAAATTATGAAGCATAACCTTTAAAATGGTAGGGCTTGCTCAAATGCAAAACAGTTTTTTCACCCAATATACCCTCAATGTGACTGGTTTCCTTTCTTTATATACTTTAAATGAAAGGATATAACCTGTTCGTACACAGGTTATAACCCAAATTTTGAAGCCTCATTTAACAGGTTTCATGCGCATGTATTGCTTTAAAGTTGAGCTACCCTTGAAGCCTACAATGCTTTCATCTAGTGAGAACTCGCTGGATGGTAAAAATAAAAGTTTAAATTCTGTATTTATTTTTCATTGTTTAAATGGATGTGACGTAGAATCGCTAAAAAAACACTTTACGCTCATAATGTTTGCAATTCTATCCACTCGAAAATTTTGGTCATAAGACCAATACATTCTTATCCCAGGAGGTTGATGAAATCCCATGATAATTGGATTCCAAAAAAGCTTGGAGTTCGTCTATCTCAATTAAAAAATTATGTCTATTTTACCTTGCATACCAACAATTACAATTTGATCCAAAATTTTGTACAAAATTAGAATTTTTAAATTTGTCCTGAAGCTGTGGGATATTCTTTCATTTCATCGAAAAATCACTTGCTAAATTAGTGGTGCTATCTTCAATCTCAAGTTGATCTTCTGAAAATGTGGTGTGGCTTTGCATCTGTCGGATCTCGAGTTCTGGCAAATCGAATTCTTCGACTCTGATATCGTCCGAACTAGATGAAGATGAATCAAAAGGTCTTTAAAAAGTTTTCTTTTCAGAGACATAGTTCTTGTCACCAATTAAGTCGTCCGAGTTATAGTCTATATCTAATCCTAATTTCTCAAAACTTAGAGAAATTTTTTGATACCCCCCTTAATGTCAGATATTTCAGCCATATCATCTTTAATGCTATCGATAAACTCATACAGTTTATCAGCGAATAAACATTCCAGTTCCTTGATAGTGATGTTGTCTCTATTTAAAGTCATTTTCTAAAACAATAATAAAAGAAAATCACGATAAGTTCTCATAACACAAAACATAATCAAAAATAGGACAAATAGTCTAAGAAACTCACTGGATTTTCTTAGAGCATATCTTGTTTCAATAAAATGCTACAGAAATTGAGTTTTACATTATTATGCAATGAAAATTATACTTAAAATTAGTTGTAATATTAATAATTTGAGCACAACACAATAAAACGTACAGCAGCTACACGTGCTTTCGAAATTAAACAGCAGCTCGCAACGGTTAGTGGCACACATAGAAGCCAGTTGTATCTTATTTTGGAGGGGACAGGGCAAGTGGCTTCTATAGAAGGCAGTGAGCGTTACGCGCGACGTAAACAGCTATTACAGATCATAATCACTTGAATTTACGTAACTTAATGGACTGTACTGTAAGTGGTTTCTATTGTTGCCACTAACCGTTAAAGGGTTGAGTGGGAGCTACATATTACTATTTTTCTTCTTTCAATTGCATAAAAATATTTAAAATGTTATTTCGTCGTGGTAGACTGTTTAATTAGCTGGATACTTCGGAAGTCTAACAAAAGTCGCCCTAGAAAAATGGCCAAAATATGGAAGGACTCAAAAATTTAAAGAACTCTAAAAATAAGGTTTAATTAAGTGATACTAAGTATAGTATCATTAAAGAAATTTTTCACAAGAGTGATTTGTTTTACACTCAAATTGAATACAATGTATAATATGAAAATAATACAGGTTTACGCACCAACAACAAACCATAATGCAGAAAAAGTGGATCTATTCTATGGTGATATCGAAGCTGCTCTTAAAGACCATCAAGGATATTATTTTACTTTTATATGTGGTGATTTTAACGCCAAAGCAGAAATAAACTCCAACTCTATACAAACACCACTGGGAAATTTTGGCTTGGATGGTAGAAATGAACGTGGCGAAATACTATTAAGGTTCATGCTGCAACATGAACTATTCCAAATGAACAGTTTTTTCAAAAAGAAATGACAGATTAAAATAAAATAGATCTTATTATCACGGATAAAAAACACACCGTTAAAGACATCATGATTCTAAACAAATTTGTTACCAGTAGCGCTTATAAAATGGTACGAGGTAAAATTAAAATAAGCTTAAAGAAGGAGAGGTATAAGATCATTAAAAAGAAGAACGAATCAAAATCATGGACAAAACCATTAAATGTAGATAGTGTTCTAACAGATATACAACAAAAAATACTAAAGTGTTATGGAAATGTAAGAACTAGCGACAACAGATTAATAAAGAGAATAACCGAATGGAGCCCCATAGGAAGGAGGAAAAGAGGACAACCCGAAGATCCTGGAGGAACGAAGTAGAGGACGCGCGACGCCATAAGTAAGAGAGGCTTAAAGGATGGAGAATGGGACAATAGAGAGAGATAAAAACGGTTGAAAGAGGAAAGGCAGTAAATACTGTAGAATCCCTGAATATATATGCCAAAGAAAAATTGTGGATGCCGTTAATCAAAGAAATACTTAATCTGCCCATCCCAAAAATGTATTACTCATTATGATGAAAGATGAACAAAAATATGTACGGGAGCTAGAACTACACAAAGTGCTGAAAGCTAGACAAAGTCAGAAAGAAAAAAGATCCGGAGATTCAAAAAACCAATATTAAATTTTAGTGCTGCAGATTATGTTCACTTAATTTCTAGTTCTGAACGCAGTATTACTTTTGCTATTTACCTTTGCTAAAACATATTTCCAATAAAGATATAAGGGATATGATTGATTCTGGGAATCACAACAACATAGAGGTTTTAAACTGCCCCTGTCAAACCAAATCCGTGGAAACAGCTGTTAAGTTAGTAACTGAAGCATCAGCTGCTGTTTGTGGACCAGAATCAAGGCTTTTGTACTTATTCGTTCAAAGTTGCAGTCTAGAAATATTATGCCATTTCTTAACACAAAATCAGACTATCAATCATAACATGTATATTGTGTCATAAAACAATTATTTAGATGCAAAGAACTGATAAAAACATAAATTATTAAAATAAAATTTTTTTCTGGTAATCCCAAAAATTTAAATTTAATATGGAACCTGAAGATTGGTTTCAGTACAAAAAAGATTTCTTACAGTTTTATTATATATCAAAACGAAACTTTTTCGCATTAGCCCAATAAGAAATATTGATTTCGAATTGTTCGTTCCACCCTAGTGTAAATAGCACATTACAAAGTAACTCTTCTTTTATTCATAAAATTTATATTGTGAGTAAAGATAATTAAGCCATAACAAGATGGAACTCATTGAAAAAGGGAGAAAACATAATGTATATGCAATCTAAGGTCTAGAAGTGAAAGGGGGTAAGTTTTTAAAATTAACAAATGATTCGTCACGATTTCCAGCAAAACTACAAGTCCTATGGAAACAGTTAAATAGCAAATAATAATTATAAGTAATAAAAATATCAAAAACTTTTATTTTCATTTTTTTCACACAACCTTAAAATTTATTCAAAAAATTTAAATAATCGAATCTAGAAATTCAATTAGCTTTTCTCGAGTTGCAAGAGTATCTACGTTGTAAGTGGCAATATTTTATTAGTAGTAATGCACCCCCTTCTCAAAAAAAAGAAGATATGATGATGTTTGATAATTATAGAGTCATTAGCCTACTTAACGTGGCATATAAAGTATTGTCCAACGTATTGTACGGAAGATTGATCCCCTATGCTGAACAAATAGTTGGAAAGTACCAGTGCGGTTTCCGATCCAATAAATCAACAACGGATCAAATCTTCACAGTCAGGCAGATTCTTAAGAAAACGCTTGAGTTTGGAGTCGACACCCACTACATATTCCTGGATTTCAAAGCCGCACACGACTTAGTCAACAGACAAAAACTTTTACAGGCTATGGTGGGATCTAAAATGCCGCTTTATCTTGTTCAACTTGTAACCGTTTTAAAAGTTTTAGAAAATTCAATATAAATTTGAATATTTTTTTTTTATAATGAAACTACTAACCCCATCTATTTGCCAGATGTTTGTATTCGACTCAAGGTCCTACATTATTTCTTAACATATCCGATGAGGGCGAACGATATTAAGCTTGTCGGTCACGCCTTCATTTCAAACCGCGAAATAGTTTCGTTGCTCTTTTTTGTTGCAACCGTTCGTTTGATCGGACCTGTGTTTCGAATGAGTTCCTAAATTAGGGGTTAGTTACAAAGAAAGTTTTTTTTTATATTTCAGATGAATAATTGTTTTTCAGACTCTTTTTCCGGGAGGTTAAACTTTCAATGATTATGTTAAATTAACTGGAACATTTTCCGACAGTCCAATACTTATTATAATATGGCTTCCAATAATTACATATAATACAAATGGATCCTTACTATTAATTATCTGATGGAGTAGTTAAAATTACATATAATACAAACGGATCCTTACTATTAATTATCTGATGGAGTAGTTAAAATTACATATAATACAAATGGATCCTTATTATTAATTATCTGATGGAGTAGTTAACAGATGGACGGAAACAGGATACCTCTTGTTCTTTGATTTTCCGGAGAATGGATAAATAAGGTTGTACCCTTTTTTTATTAAGCCCTATCAAGAGCGAAAATTTTCCTTATGGATTCATAGAGACAAAATATTGGAATATCTTAATTTTATTTAAAGTTTTTTTTTCTTAATATGTTTAATTAATATTTAACTACTATTATATCCTAAATGTGAACAAATTTCGAAATTTGGGAAAGAAACATAGTTTCATTTATTATTAATGATCAATTTTTGATTTACTACGATATGTAGTTGTTCTTTTATTTGTAATAATACAATTCCATTTATTATTAATGACCAATTTTTGATTTACTACGATATGTAGTTGTTTTTTTTTTGTTATTAATAAAGTCAATAAGAAACGTATGTTTTTTATAATTTTCAGTTTTAGTACAAGCAACCAGTAAAGTAGAGTATAACTCAATAATAACTCCTGTTATTTGACTTGGTTTTCACAAGTGTCTAGTTGACACATTTCTAATTTTTAGATAGCTATGTTGTATTCCTTTATGGAACTTTTGATGTTCTTTGAATATATAATTTTATTTGCAGCACATAGTGCCAAACAATAATCTTAAATAAAAACACTTTATGACATTTTACAGCTTCATTAATTTTTAATAATCAATTCGTGATTGGATACGATAATTAATTGCTTTGTTTATATTAAATCCAACATGAAGTAATATGCAATGTTTATGAATAATTATAATTTATAATGGAATCAAACTGCCAAGGTGAGAGTTGACAGCCAGTACACCGAAAATATCAAAATACAGAGAGGAGTCCGCCAGGGTTGCGTGCTGTCCCCACTACTTTTCAATGTCTACAGTGAAGCGATATTTCAAGAAGCGCTCTCAGACTCAATAGAAGGTAAATCTATCAATGGAGAAGTTTTGAATAACTTACGTTTTGCAGACGATACAGTAATAATTACGGATAATAACAATGATTTACAGAACCTAATGCAACACCTTAATGAACGCTGTCATGAGTACGGACTGAAGATAAACTTAAAGAAAACTAAATGCATGATCATGACTAAATCTGCACATGCAAATATCCAATTGACTATTGAAGATACTGAAATTGAGAATGTTAATATATATAAATATTTAGGAACATGGATAACATCAGATGTAGACCAAACCAAAGAAATTAAGACACGTACCTATTGAAATAGCACGTACATCATTTATTAAACTTAAAAAGTTTCTTTGTTGTCGGGATATAAGGTTAGAACTACGCCTGAGAATGCTTCAATGTTACGTGTTCTCTACTCTTCTTTATGGTCTGGAAGCTTGGACACTAAAACAAGTTCATCTGAATAAGCTGGCCGCCTTTGAATTTTGGTGTTACAGAAGAATCCTACGAATATCATGGATTCAAAGAATGTCAAACATGGAAGTAACTAGAAGGATAGGAAATGAGGCGGAAATAATATTAACTATTAAAAGACGAAAACTTGAGTACTTAGGACATGTGATGAGAGGGTAAAAATACGCATTATTACAACTTATTATGCAGGGCAAAATCTGAGGAAAGCGAAATGTGGGAAGACGAAAAATATCCTGGCTTAAGAACTTAAGGGAATGGTTTGAATGCAGTAGTGCAGAACTTTTTAGAGCGGCAGTCAACAGAGTCCGCATAGCCATGATGATTTCCAACCTTCGATAGAAGATGGAACTTAAAGAAGAAGAATGAATAATACAATTTTGAATGTCTCTTTTATTACTGAATTTTGATTTCCTTTTATACTCGCTTCCTCGAGTTAAAATACAGGATGGCGCCCAGCGATAATTTATTATTTCATGTTATTTAGTCGTGTCTAATTTTTCGAAGTATTACGTACTTTCTTATTTCTTATTTACATTAGACCGTACCCTACCATTTTCTCCGACTATAGCTATCGTGGCCTTGAGCTGATGTGTGATTAGATGTTCCAAATAGGGATGTTACAAACTAACGGAACTTACACTCACAGGCGTAGAGAGTGTAGTCGGAATCCAAAACGACTTTTCAAGGCCCTTCCATTGTAGAAATGGACTGAGGCAGGAAAATTGACTGTCGTGCCTCTTATTTAACCTTGCACTGGAAAAAGTAATTCGAGAATGCCATATTAATATGAATGGCACCATCTTTAATAAATCTGTACAAGTGGTCGGATATGCAAATGACATAGACATTATTGTTAGGTCCACAGAATCTCTGATCGAAGCTTTTCGATCCTTAAGGGTGTCTGCACTGAGAATGGGATTAAAAAAGAACTGCTCAAACGTTTCGAGAGAACAATTCTTAGGAAAATATATGGAGCTGTCCAAGAACAGGGTTTGTGGCGTAGGCGTTACAACGTTGAGTTATAAAAAAGTTTTGGGGAACCTGACGTTGTAAAATGTATTAAATTAGCATGCCTTCGATAGAAAGGACATGTAATTAGGCGAGATAAAATGCAACGATCAGAAAAATTTTCGACCGAAGAGGACCAGTGGGGAGACGAGCCAGAGGAAGACCAAAACTTAGGTATCAAGATAACATAGAGGATGATCTAAAATCCATCGGAGTTAAAGCATGGAGAAGAGTTGCCAGAGACAGGGGCGAATGGAAGATTGTTCTGAAGAAGACTTTGGCTCATGACGAGCTGTAATGCTACTGATGATGATGATGATTAAGTGGCAATATTTAAAATTTTTGTTATTTATCAGATTTTTAAATATTTCTTTGAATGCGGCGAAATTTTTCAGTGTTCTGCTTTTAGTTCTGATTATAATATATTGTAGTCGATGCAAAAGGTAGTGAAACCTTAGCAATGATATTATTGCCGAAAATATTTCTAATCCTCTTTCATCAGAAGATTTGAAAGAATTTTTTTTTGTGTCTCATTTAGAAGAAACTAAATATAAGTGCTCTTAAATAGTTCGTCTAATTTCTAAACGCTTAAGATTAGGTCTATACCAACATTTTAATCATCTGTAATATGTAAATAATTCCCTTACATGTACATTACCTAATATAAGTGACCTAATTTCAAGTGATTAACTATGCATCGGTGGCTTACAATTATAATGTACACTATGGATTTAGTGAAACTTAGTAGAACCTCAGCTTAATAACTTAGTTAAACGTCTTTCAAGTCTAAACTAAAACTATTACTCCCTTGGCAGAGATGCAACACACTACAACATTTACCTATTTATTATGAATAAACATATACATTTCTGGCGGTAAATACTCCGAAGTTTATTATATCTGATCTAAGCAGCGAGTATTCTACAGAAAGGTAACGTGATATGGAGAAATTGTAATGGGTTAATATACTACAACATTTTTATACTCGGTTTTGAAATCAACCACAATGGAGATTGGTTTTATTGGGAATTTTTAGATTTTTCCCATTCAATCCATTTTATTGATCAAAAAGCTATTTATGTTTTTCAGTGAGACATAACAATTAACTATAGTGTTTCCATAATTGCCACGAAAAATATTTAAAATTGTGGAAGTAGGAAGTCTTAGGTGTGGATTAAACTATTAGTCTCTAAATTTAATTTTTACCAAGTTTTCGATTGAATAAAATAAAATAAAACTAATTGATAAACGATAAACTTTATTAAATTAAAGTCAAAAAACGGTGTTACGTATATGTAACGCTAGCAGCTACTGTGAACAACTTTGACATAATATACTTAAAACTAAATTTTTCTATAATATTTTGTGAAATATATAATTATAGTCCAAACATAAGCCTTCATCACATTCTGCACACATTGTTTTTGTATATGAAGAACAGTTGTCATCTGCACAGCGTCTTCTTTTATTATTTGGAAAATACACTAACAAATGATCTTGATCATCATGTCTAAGATGATCTGAGATTCTGTTAATAAAGTTACTAAATTTGGATGAAGCTGGTCCTCCGACTTCTTTTGGTGGGGTTTGAAGTTTTTGGAGAAAATACTGGGTTATATTTCTTCGGAAAGCTAGCTTTGGTAATTGATCATCGTAACTTTTTTATATAATATTCCGGCAATATTAATTGCTGCATCTAAGAAAAAGCTAAATATACACTACCACCATTTTCGGGATCGTATACTAATTCTATACCATGATATCTTTTGGTCCATTAAAACTTTTTTCCAAATGGCATCGGAATAGGCTTGCCTCTAATAATCTGTTTATAATCATTTTTTCCATATTAAACATGAAAAAGACTTATAAAATGTCGTACTTTGTATAGCTTGTCAGGTTTGTCTAATTTTTTGTTGTTGGCACAGTGGATAAACTGAAAGATTTGATTTAATCTTTCTCGTCTCCTGGCAATGTAGACTGCCGTTTATTTCTTAAATCTGCTCTAGAGTCCCAGAAATACTTTGTACCTGGTTTTAAGTCATAACTTCTGACAATCATTATTGCTATAAAACGTCTAATATCATCAGCTGATATTATAGGATCAGCTGAATAATTTTTAAACAAGTCATAATTTCTGTCTCATTTACCAATACTTCATTAATCTCTGAATAAATAAATTTTTCGATCATATTGATACAATATTTTTATTTAAGCGTTTATAACCAAATGAAGAAAATGTTTGCGACTCCGAAATAACGAGGTTTTAATCTAATCTACCCAAGTATAATTTATATATATCCGGTTTTTTTAGGCGTTACGCCTGTCCGGTAGGGATCTATGGAGGAGTATCACCAAGCCGCAAGCCCTTATCTCTTGCCGTACTGCTCCACCATAGGCCGATCAGATCCCAGCATATCCTAGTCTAAGCCGCAGATTCATCTAGAATTTTAAACTGCTGCGTAAGACTTTTTGTTTTCTGTACACCGAGCTTGGGCTCGATCCCACATCCACTAAACCATTCGACAGTAAAGCGAGTGAGAGGCAGCCGCACAGCCCGCTGAGCTATCTGACCGACCCAAGTAATATTTTTGCTCAAATAAATTTTTTGAGTCAATCGCATTTGAAATGTTTCTTGGTCCACTTCGTAAACATCTGATGTTAGTATTTCTGTATTCATTAGCCTAACCTCTATATTTGAACAAAGTTGAGACCCAGTCAAGTTATCGATAGTACCACCGTCGTCATTCCCAGAATCCTCGTCAGTCAGTTCGGCTGCCTTTGGAGGTTCTATGAAAATTTCTTCTGTCGTCAACAACTGCCATTTCAAAGGCCTCTTGTAAAGTAAATTCTCGCTTATAAAGAAGTAATGCTTTAGATTTGTTGGAAAAATTAAACAATAAATACTACAGAGTATAAACAATAAATAGTAAATTACTAAGCAAATCTAAAAAAAATTGTTATAGTAATTTATTATTCTAAATACAATTTAAATGTACTTATTCGAACTTAAAATTGGGTTCCATTTTGTAAAAAAGAATAGTATAAATTTGACACCTTGTTACCACCAACTACGTTAACTAAACTAAACAAAACTTGTGTGATGTGAAACGTGCCACCATCTTTCCGTTAATAGTTCTACAAAAAAATTTAAAATAGATAAATTAAATTTTGCCGTGCGATACCTCTATGTAACTCTAGACACTAAAGGAAGGTGCTTCGCTAAAATACTCATCAAAAACTTTTGAGACAATTTTTCCTCTTTTAATTTTTTTAACTGCAGCTTTTTTTCAAATGTTGTTGGTTTGGTCAGTTTCAACTTTTTATTAATTTATTTCAGCTATTGTTTTTGTATTGTTGTTGTTAATCTTCTACCGTCAATATTCAGGCCTTTCTCTTCCAGTTAAGATTTTTACAAGCATATTCTAGTACTGTGGTAAACAGTTTAGGCGATAAGGTATTACTCTGTCGGACTCCTCTGCCGATTGGGATATGATCAGTGTTATCATGAGTTTCACCGACATAGTTGCGTTTTTGTATGTATTGTAAATTAATTTTGTATATCGGTAGTCAACACAGCATGCTTGTAGTGCTTCCAGGATTCTGTCAAATTCTATCGTGTCGAAGGTTTTATAGAAATCCAGAAAAGCCAGAACGAGTGGTCGTTTGTACTCGATAGTCTTTTTTATTACCGTTTTACTGCTCTGTAGGTGATCATTTGTTTCAAATCTGAAACGAAATCTCGCTTGCTCTATTGGCTGCTAGAATTTAAGTTTTTTCATAAGACCAATCGTTACTATGCTTGTAAGGAGTTTGTATAGGTCGCTAAGAAGACTTAGAGGTCTGTAGTTTTCTACTTCATGTACAGTAGAATTACCTTAGCATTGTGCCACTTGTCGGGTATATTACTGTCCAAAAGGCACATGTTAAAAAGTTTTTTATTTTCTTAAGTAGTCAAGTGCCTTCGATTTTGATTGCATTAGTAACTACACAATTTTCGCCCAAAGATTTGTTATTCTTAGCTTTTCTTATGGATAGTTTTATTTCGTCCATTGTAGTCCTGGTCTATGCAAACCAGGTTTGAATTTAATAATAAAATATATACAAATAACAGTGCAGGACTTATATTGGGTAATCCTCTAAGCCCATTGCTATCAGATATTTTTATGGATCATCTAGAGACAAAGATTTCAAAACATGCCGTATTCAAACAGTTTTTATATTTAAATGAAATGAGGTTGAATGCTCGAATAAATGAACTTTGAAAATAAGGCTATTATCGAGCACAAGTTAATTAAATCTAGCCCAAGTACTTTCGCTTAAAATAGCATCTTCAGGGGCATTTCGTCAAAATGTAAACTATCCGGCAAGCGTAGAATGTGGAAACATTAAAAATAACATAAAATTGTACAAAACACTACACTAAAACGAGGACAAACAGTTTAAAATTACTTAAAGATTCTACGCTACATTCTCTGTCAGTATCTGGAGGGATGTCATATCATGGGATGTCATATCATCCCTCCAGATACTGACAGAGAATGTAGCGTAGAATCTTTAAGTAATTTATAAACTGTTTGTCCTCGTTTTAGTGTAGTGTTTTGTACAATTTTATGTTATTTTTAATGTTTCCACATTCTACGCTTGCCGAATAGTTTACATTTTGACGAAATGCCCCTGAAGATGCTATTTTAAGCGAAAGTACTTGGGCTAGATTTAATTAACTTGTGCTCGATAATAGCCTTATTTTCAAAGTTTTTATATTGGTGGAGATACATAGACGACGTACTGGTATGTTTCACAGGAACTAACAGGCAACTCGACCAATTTTTATCTTATATTAATTCACTTCATAGTCATATTGAATTTACAATAGAAACAGAACAAAATCAATCCATAGATTTCTTAGATTTAAAAATTAGCAGACTTCAAAACAAACATGACTTCTCCATATTTTATAAACCTACCCCTACTGACACGACTATACACAATTCATCATCCCATCCAACACAACATAAACTGGCAGCTTATCATAGTATGTTACATAGATTAACAGAAATTCCAATGTCAAAATACAACTTTGAGACAGAATTAAATATAATTAAGCAAATAGCAGTAAACAACGGATACAACGAACAAACAATTAATAAAATGTTAAATCAAAAACTACACAAGAAAGCCTGAAATTAGTATTTCCACCATCAGAGAAAATACCCAGTACCTTCTGCTCGATTACATATACAGGCAAAATAACAACAAAAATTGCCAAACATATAAAAAAGAAAGGAATAACACCAGCTTTCCGAACAAATAACAACCTAGGCAAATATATAAAAATAACAAGAGCCAAAATAAAAAACACTTAAATAGTGGTGTGTACAAACTTCAATGTGGCGACTTTTAATGAAAAATTTAAAATTCTTTACATTCAAAATAAAGGCCTTAAGCTATATTTGTTAGAATCTATGGAAATCAACAAATAAAAAAACACAGATATAATTCTGAATGACCAACTTGAGACAAACAGTTCTCCCCTCCTCAACCTATTTCATTAGAGACTATAAATTTGTAAACCCAAGCCAAAATATCGGTGATAGCTTTACTTGAGAAAGGCAATCAGCCGAAACAGCTGTAGTGATAAGATTTAAAATAAATTTTGTGGAAGTTCGAAAACAAAGTTTTCAGTGTTTTATTGTTACATAAAATGAATTTCCATCAAGTAACAGTCGAATCCATCAATTATTTAAAAGATGATTTTGTTTATTTTCGTGCGAATATCAGTGAAATAAGACACAAGTTTTAAAAAAAATTATCATTTAATTATGATTTTGCATGCTTTTTAGTCTATATTACGTTAACTAAAAATATAAATTTAAATAAAATAATATTATTGCTAAAAAAATAAAAATTTCAAAGTTACAACACTTTTGCACGGAGAACATTGTTAATCACTACACATCTAGTATTAGAATTTTAAAGTTAAAACACTTTTGCATAAAGAAAGTTATAAAAAGTGTAGACACATTTTCTGTTAGTTGTTGTCCTCTTCTCGTATATTATCTTGGATGAAAATATTTTTATAAAAACTATGATGGGCTTCTGGTATCATACTTGAATGGCAATTAATCATCGGGTAATTAAAGAAAAAATAATCCCCAACAGCAATCGGGGTTTAGTATGATCTTAAAGTTTACATTTATTAGATTCCAAGAAATCAGATAGCTACCAAGAATAAATAGGTACCTAATAAAACGGTTTATCGCTAACGGCAATTATCTCTGCACATGTTTCTGATAGCCACAATTCCTTGGCTTTGTAATGACAATGTCATAACAGGGTAGAAAAATTATTTGTAAAATTTTCAATATTTTTATTTAAATTCAAAACAGAAGGACTAGTAAAAAAAGCATTCAAATCAGGCTACCTTGAGTACAGTGATTAACAAAAGGATTGAAATTCACTACCTATATAAAAGTTGGAAATTACGGGGGACAATATGATAAGAGAATCGCCCTGGAAGGTTACATGAAGATTTAATACAATTTGGGATTTACTTTTTATATAACAAGTTTTCTGAGAATAGATATTTTTAACCTGTCAGTATGGTTAATACACAAGTTTTAAGATATGGAAAATATAATGTCACACAAAGGACATAAAACTTACATGAAGAGATTGGTCTCGGTAATCTTTGTTTATTGTCTTGGCCATTGATGGATTATGTAGACATGCTGTATATTAAAATTAAACTCCAGAGACATAGATATTAAAAAACAAATATCTTACTTTTTTCGTGCCTTTCATTGCTTGTTATCGAAACCATTGCAATGTTCTGTGCAAAACTGTTGTAACTCTGTTACATTAGAATTACAACAGTTTTGCACGGAACTTATGTACAAAAACGCAAAATAGTTTAAACTGTTGTTGTGTAATATTTAGCCGGTTAAGCATTTGAAAGTTACTAAAGTTTTACAGGGAATAGATATGCATGTTTACAATCGAATTCCATGATTACTTCATTTTCATAAAATTTTGGGTTACTGCAGTCTTGCACTGAGGGTGCGAAATGTTTGTATGCTATTTGCAATGTTTGGAGCCGAACATGATAAAAGAGAACCGTGCCCTAAATATCTAGAGCCTGGTTCTTTAATAATTGTTACATATGGTTCTGTAACTAGTCTTCGCTAAAACTTATTGCCTTGTTGTAATTGCAAAACAGTCTTGTCTTTATGCCCACTAAAAAATATAGTTTTAATTGACAGGCTTTCCTTTTGCTTCTAGAGATGTCTATAGGATGCATGCTATTGCCTTATTTTCATTCTATCAATTACTTTCGACGTATCAGTCAAAGTTCTAACTCACATATCTCTTAAGACTGCTGATACTATAATTGCAGCAGAACGATCGAAGACTCCGGTTCTACCGCACGCCGATTTTAAAATCTTTGTTTGTACCACCGTGTAAATTTTTAAAATAAAATAAAAAATAATACGTATGTACGTACGGTTTTGTCACAACAGGAGCAATAAACTTTATCCATAGCGATAGATAACTCTTGGTAAGGTTTTATCAAAGGTAAAAAATTGCTTATTTTCGGCATTTTTCTTCTTCTTCAAGTGCCGTCTTCGTTCCGAAGTTTGGCTATCATCAAAGCTATGCGTATTTTTGATGCTGCAGATCTAAACAGTTGGTAATTGGTGCAATTGTACCATTCTCTCAAGTTTTTCAACCATGAATGCCTTCTTCTTCCTATAGATCTCTTCGGCATTTTTAAAGCACAATAATTATTAAGAATTAGAAATACACGTTGTTTACGCCTCCAATTTTACAACAAAAGTGAAACCAAGGGAAACAGACCGTCAAAATAAAAATTTTTACCTAGAGACATAAACCAGTTTACACAAACCGTTAATTACAGGACAAAACGTGACAAAACTATAAGCCGATGTCTTTTATTAGTTACTATTCCAAGACTTTTAATACCAAGTGATTATAAAACATAATTAAATATTGGCATTTCATACTATCTGTAAGTTTGAATATAAAAACATATAATTAACACCAAATTTTCGAAATAGTCACAAGAATTTTTATTTTTTTTTATTTGTTTGACCTGTTTCGTTCCACCCTAATTTACAGTTCCCTAAATATTAGTTTCTTTTATGATTTTTAAAAAATTAGTTTGTCTGGATTATTGACACAAAATAGTGTCTTCGTTTATGCTTTTATTTGATTTTGTAATCAAATCTGTTCATCTGATAAACATTTGCCTTTTTAATACTTAAATAGAATACAATATGTAAATTGTGTTTCTTATAAGATTTAAAATGAATATATTTCAGTACAATATCCGTCTATCATCTTCGAAAAAATTTTCCTACCTTCCACGTATTTTTATTGTTATGCTTATATTTTCCTTTTCAATCGAGTTCACGTTTTGAAATTACTATATAAACATATTTTATGTATTTACCTCACAGCGTACATATTGTGCAAAATTTGGGAGTGTATAATATCGATCGGGGTCCAGGCTTGTGCTGCCCCAGAATCGTCAGCGGGAATCGTCAGAGTTACAATAGTCCTTTCCTACTGGATGCGGAAATACACAAATGCCAAGTTTAACTGCATACAGGCCTCCGTAATATAATCTAAAATGCCAGGCGAATACCAGATATTCTGTTAATTAAGTTTAAACATATAAATTAATTACTAAAAATTATTGGTTTTTTAGATGCTGTCTACTAATACTAAGGCAGATTTTTGGCGATACAAGAATTGTCTTTTATTATTTGTTTAAATGTAGAGTTAAAAATAAAATGTCAAACAAAACAATAAAATTGTCAAAAAATATTTGCATTTAAATATTTCAACAAAATGTTTATTGTATTATTAAATATGTTACAAAATCGCCATTATTTTGTTTTTTTTTTTTATACATAATAGCCTCATTTTCAGACAAAGATCCCTTCACCTAGTAAATAGATTAATTCAGCACTACTTCTTGTAACAGTGTTCTTCTGAATTGTCATATAATAGATTGTAATAAAGATATCAGTAAAACTTAACACGTTTAATGTCGCTAAAAATGTTATGCTATATATATATATATATATATATATATATATATATATATATATATATATATATATATATATATATATATATTCTTCTTCTTCAGGTGCCATCTCCGCTACGGAGGTTGGCAATCATCATAGCTATCTTAATTTTTGAGGCAGTAGCTCTAAATAGTTGTTTTGAGCTGCATCCAAACCATTCTCTCAGGTTCTTCAGCCATGAAATTCGTCTTCTTCCGATGCTTCTTCTGCCATCTATTTTTCCTTGCATTATGAGTCGCAGGATGCCATACTTATCGCCCCGCATCACATGTCCGAGATACTGTAGCTTTCTTTCTTTAATTGTAAGTTCAATTTCCTTCTCTTTGCCTATTCTTCTCAGTATTTCATTGTTTGTAACTCTATCTACCCAGGAAACCCTCATAATTCTTCTATAGGTCCACATTTCAAAGGCGTTAAGTCGTCTCATGGTATCTAGATTTAACGTCCATGATTCCACTCCATAATATAGTACACTGTATACGTAACATTTTGTTAGGCGTACTTTAAGAGCTAATGTTAGATCTTTGCCACATAGGACCTTTTTCATTTTTATAAAATTAGAACGTGCTTTTTCGATTCTGACTTTGATTTCTGCCGTGTAGTCATTATTTTCTGTTATAAGTGTTCCTAGGTAAGTGTACTTTTTTACTCTTTCGATCTGCTGGCCCTCTACTATCAAGATTTCGTTAGTATTATAGTTGTTTTTACAAATTTTCATAAACTTCGTCTTTTTGACATTAAGAGAGAGTCCGTACTCCCTACTACACATGACTATTTTGTTCATGAGTCTTTCAGGTCTTGTAAACTATCGGCTATTATTACTGTATCATCTGCATATCTGATGTTGTTAATTAAGACTCCATTTACTCTTATGCCGACTGTTTCATCTTCCAGAGTTTCTCGAATTACCTCTTCAGAATAGGCGTTAAATAATAGAGGTGATAGAATGCAGCCTTGCCTGACTCCTCTCTTTATTTCCATTTCTTCAGATGTTTCTTTTTCGATTCTTACTATTGCTCGCTGATTGTAATAGAGGTGTGTTATTAGCCTTAAATCTCTTTCATCTAGGTTTTTATTTTTTAGAATTTCCAGGAGTCGATCATGTTTTACTTTATCAAACGCTTTATTGTAGTCTATAAAACAGACGTAAAGAGGACGGTTAACATCCAAACATCTCTGTGTCAGCACATTGAAGGAGAATAATGCCTCTCTGGTACCCATACCATTGCGGAACCCATATTGAGTGTCACTAATATCCAGCTCCAGTTTAGAGTGTATTCTGGCGTGGATAATTTTCAAGAGAATTTTCAAGGTATGTGACATTAAGCTTATGGTTCGATAGTCACTACACTCTTTGGCATTCACTTTCTTTGGCAAACACACAAATGCTGATGTCAACATTTCTCTAGGAATGATTCCGTAGTATAGATAGCGTTGAACAGTTCTACTATTATGTCCAGGTTTTTCTCGTTGACCAACTTTAGTAGCTCGCTTGGTAATTCATCTGGACCAGCAGATTTATTGGTTTTCATTGAGTTTAATGCCTGACTAACCTCTGATTTGGTTATCTCTGGACCTACATCTCCCGTTTGGCTATCTACAGATGTACTAGCTTCTCTCTGGTCATGAAATAATTCTTCGATGTACTCTTTCCATCGTCGTAGTTTTTGTTCTGTTTCCAATATAATATTTCCATTTTTGTCGAGCAATATATTTGAGGTTCTTCTATTTCCTACTCCGGCTAGTTCTTTGACTTTTTTATGTAGGTTGAAGTTGTCATATCTGTTTTGAAGTTCTTCTATTTCTTTACATTTTTCAGAGAAGTAGGTCTCTTTAGCCTCCCTAATTTTTCTTCTTATTTGGTTTTGAAGCTGTTTATAGCGCGTCTTATTGATGGTTTTGTTTTTTCTCCTTTCATTCATCAACTCTAGAATTTCCTCTGTCATCCATTCTTCTTTCTTATATTTAGTTGTTGTAAGTAGTTTCTTACTTGGCTCCAATATAGAGGTTTTGAAGAATTGCCACTGCTGCTCTACGTTGCAGTTATTTCCTGGGTTTCTGTCTAGATTTGTGTTGATTTCGTGTTTCAGATTTTCTTTTGTTTCTTCTGACTTTAGTTTCTGTATGTTAAGTTTATTGTTATTGCGGCTTTTTTGTGTCTTTTTTAGTTGAAGTTGAAATCTAGCAATAAGAAGACTATGATCAGAAGATACGTCCGCTCCTGGATATGCCTTTACTGCCTGAATTGAGTTTCGATATCTGTGTTTTATTAGGAAGTAATCAATTTGATTTCTGACGATTTTGTTGTCTTTGTCAGCTGGCGATTTCCATGTATAAAGGCGTCGCTTAGGTAATTTAAAGAATGTATTTGCGGCTATAACATTGTGCTCCTGGCAAAGTTTTATTAGGCGATCCCCTCTGTCGTTTCGTTCACCAAGCCCATATGGTCCTACATTAGGGTAGCATTTTCCCTCGCCAATTTTTGCGTTGAAATCACCCATGATCACTGTTACGTCTCTAGATGCTGTGAGATGTAATGTTTTTTTAAGTTCGCTATAAAAGTTTTCTATTTCTTCTTCATTTTTGTCAGCAGTTGGTGCATAAATCTGAATTAAATTCATTTTTCCATGGGTTGTCAATAATTGCACCATTATAATTCTTTCAGATATCGGAACGAAGCCTGTTACTGATCTCGTTAGTTTTTCAGTGAGGATCATAGCAACTCCATATCTGTGTTGGGTGTCGCTGCTTCCAGAGTAATAAATTCGTCCATTGTCTGTATTGATTTCGCCAGAGCCGACCCATCTTGTATCGCTTATTCCTAATATATCGATCTCTAGTCGCATCATCTCTTGCTGTATATTTCTTAGTTTCCAGGTTCATACATACTTCTTACATTCCATGTAGCTATTTTGTAAGTGGATTTGTATATATTTAGTGAACAGGGATTTCGCTGACTAACGGCCTGGGAAGCCCTGTCGTTACTGCTGTTTCTTCCCCTGCCGAATCTTGGCATCCGAGAACCATGATTAGTAGGTTGTTGATTGTCATTTTTATTAGCCATGACGATTTCTAGGGATACTCCAAGAGTCTTTAATGCAGTGGTTTCCCGTTGCCTTCTGCATTCTTACGCCGTTGGCCGTTTTCTCGGCTCGTCCGCCTTCAAGATCGATTTCTCAGTCTCAGGGCAAAAGAGTGCCCTTGTCTCTTACTAGCTCGTCCGCCCGCAACCGTTGGCCAATAAAAGGAGTTCTATATCAACCCTAAAATCGAGGGTTGCCACTTCCGCCATCCACACCGTACCGAAGCTCCGCTTCTCCGCCGTGTTTGCCGTTGTGGATATATATATATATTATATATATATATATATATATATATTATATATATATATATATATATTATATATATATTATATATATATATATATATATATATATATCACCCTCAGTACAAGACTGCAGTAACTCAAAATTTTATGAAATTGAAGTACTCACGAAATTCGATTTTAAACATGAATATCTATCCCTATAAAACTTTAGTAACTTTCAAATTCTTAACCGGCTAAATATTACAACAACAACAGTTTAACTATTTTTCGTTTTTGTACATAGAGTCCGTGTAAAACTGTTGTAATTCTAATGTAACAGAGTTACAACAGTTTTGCATGATTGAAATGGCATCGATGTTCTGCTTCCTATCTTTACATGCGCATATGAGTGTCTCACGCACATTTGCGTTAATCAGTTCCTTCTACAAAAACATTTCAACAAGATTTAATTACTCAAGGTTCGGTCCTGACAAGTATACTAGTTAGTGCGAATTTACATATTTGTCATCTTCAAACAAAAACAGTTATTAAAATAGTAGTTAATAATTAATTTTTTTTATTTTCCTAATATAAGTGCATAAGAGTGCGTTTACTTCTTTGTGTAAGTACTCTTTAAAATTATATGTAACAGAGTCGTTTCATTTCAGAGGAATTTATTTATCATAAGTCGACATAAATAATGGCAGCTGTATATATCGGAGTTGTTTGAATAGATATCAGGAATAGTATTGCCGAATTCTACCAAAACTGTACTGACGGCCCTTCTTCTTCTTAGAGTGCCGTCTCCCTACGGAGGTTGGCAATCATAATGGCTATTTTTATTTTAGAACTTGCTGCTCTAAACAAATCAATCGATCTGCATTGGTACCAATCACGTAGATTCTTTAACCATGAGTTCTGCCTTCGGCCAACAGATCTTCTTCCTTGAATCTTTCCCTGTATTATCAGTCTCAAAATTTCATATTTTGGTCCCCTCATCACGTGGCCTAGGTATTCCAGTTTTCTGGTTTGTATAGTGGTGATTAGTTCTGTTTCTTTACCAACCCTCTCCAGTACTTCTTTATTTGTAATTCTATCAGTCCATGATATTTTCAATACTCTGCGGTATAACCAGAGTTCGAAGGCCTCGATTCTTTTTAAATTACATTTTTTAATGTCCAAGTCTCAGCTCCATACAATAATATTGAAAATATATAACAGCGAATGGTACGTAGTCTGATCTCCAAATTTAGATTTTTGCACGTTAGGAGTGGCTTCATTCGTATAAATGCTGATCTGGCAATCTCTATTCGTCTGTTTATTTCTACAGTATGATCATTGGTTTCATTGATCAAAGTTCCCAAATACTGATATTTTTCTACTTGTTCTATCTAATTACTGACGGCCCAGAAATTATGAAATGCGAAGTAGAACATGCTAGAAGTAATGCTAAAATTACAAAAGCTTGTGGTCCAGTGATACACCAACTGAGTTGCTGAAACTAATAGAGAATGATAACATAAAAGTAGTAGTAAGAGTTTTTAATTCAATATATAACACCGGAGTGATTACCGCAGATTGGCTCAAATCCATCTTTATCGCAATACCTAAAAAACACAATGCGAGAAAATGCTCAGAATATCGATTAATTAGCCGAATGAGCACACTCTTAAAAGTTTTCCGCAGAATAATTCACAACAGAATTAGACGCAAATGCGAAGAAGATCTTGAAGATACCCAATTTGGTTTTAGAAATGCTATGGGAACCAGGGAGGCACTTTTTGCGCTTAACATCCTATTACAAAAATGCCGTGACCAAAGAAAAGATGTATTTGCATGTTTCGTGGACTTCGAAAAGGCATTCGATAAAGTACAGCATGTAAGATTAATGCAAATACTGAAAAATATCGGAATAGATGACAATGGATATTCGTGTCATTAAAAATTTGTACTGGAATCAAACTGCTATCGTAAAAATTGGAGATAACTACACCGATGAAATCCCCATACAACGAGGAGTCAGACAAGGTTGCATTTTGTCGCCAACATTGTTCAATGTTTACTTGGACCAGTTATTTAAAAAGGCACTTGAGAGACAACCATATGGAATAAAAATCAACGAGGAACTACTTAATATGATTAGATATGCAGACGATACAGTAATTCTATCAGATAATACTGAAAGTTTTCAAATTCTGCTTGATCGTATTCACGAGGTATGAGAGGAAATGGGCATTAAAATAAACTCAAACAAAACCAAATTTTTAGTGTTTAGTCGTAACCCACATCCCGATGCAAAGCTTCAATTGAACGGAGTTCAAGTTGAGAAAGTTCACAAAATGACATATTTGGGAACTGTGATAACGGACCAACTAGATCCAGACATAGAAATAAAACGTAGAATAGCAATGACTAAAACTACTTTTATGAAAATAAAGTCATTTCTTTGCAATAACCATCTCAGTTTAGAACTAAGGCAAAGAATGGTTAAGTGCTATGTTTGGTCTGTACTTTTGTACAGTGCAGAAGTGTGGACGCTAAAAGTATCGATCATGAACAAAATTGAAGCATTGGAAATGTGGGTTCGTAGACGAATGATAAAAATACCTTTTAAGGAGTGTCAACAAAGACTAAGAACTGCTAAAGACTGTTAAGCATCGAAAAATGTCTTTTTTTTTTTTTTTAATTAGTTTGATGGCCTTGGCCGAGCCAATTAGCCAGACAAATTTAAAGACAAACTATTTTAACAATCAGAGGAATTTTTTACAATCAGAGGAATAAACATACAATCATCCGTACAATCTAACATGCAATTTTTAATAAATTACAACTTGTTTTTTTTTCATTTCTTTTTTTTTATTTCTTTTTTTTTATTTATTATTTTTTTTTATTTTTTTTTTTATTTTTTTTTTTTTTTTTTTTTTTTTTTTATTTTTATTTTTTTTTCCTGCGCTAAGACATAACCCGATTCAACATCTCGGAGGTTTACATCTTCCTTTTTTTTTATTTTTTTTTTTTTTTTATTTTTTTTTTTTTTTTTTTTTATTAATTTTTTTTATATATATATTTTTTCTGCTATAATACAATATTTACTTATATATAAGGGTTAGTTTTAAGCTACAATTTATATTTACAGTTTTTGATATGTTCGTAAATCGTTTTTAATATATTGATATCTCTAGAGAAAATCAAATTGTTTAGGTAGACGGGAAGTGGAATTTTTAATAGAATAAGATTATCATAAAATTTGTTTATGTTTACTGATTCGTGGGAACATTCAAGGAAAATATGTAATAGGTTACCTTCTTTTCCGCACTTGCAATTAGGTGACTCCGCGAGACCCAACTTGTACATATGAAGGGGGGTAAGAGCATGATTAGATCTTAATCTGTTTATAACCCTTATGAGATGGCGGTTTGATAGAGTATGAAACCATCTTTTTATGGGTATTTCAGGCTGCATTTGTTTGTAATTATTTCCAGTTCTCGTGTTTTGATAATATGTTTGCCATTTTTCTTTTTGATGCCGTTTACTAATTATATCAATGTCTGAAATGGGGAGTAAGTTCAAGGGGGCTTCTTCGCCTATGTCTAGGGCGGATTTGGCTAGGCTATCTGCTATTTCATTGCCCTTAATGCCCGCGTGTCCCTTTATCCATGATATAATAATGTTTTTCCCTAAATTTGTAATTTTATTGTAAATAGTCATAATTTCTAGTTCTATATGATTTAGTTGTTTGGACCTATGTACGTTTGTTAGTCTGTCGACGACACTCTTACTGTCTGTAAATATTATGCAGTTGTAGGGTTCGTTACTATGTATATGCCTTAATGCAAGAAGAATCGCTGTCATTTCAGCAGTGTATATCGATGATTCAGCTGGCAATTTCAATAATTTTTTAAATCCACTTTGAGTATTAATTAATGCACATCCTACTTTGTTTTGTACTTTAGATCCGTCTGTAAAGTAAAACTGATAATTTGGCCATTTATGCCGTGTAAATGATTGAAAAGCGACTGGATTTAAATTACCCTCCATAAAAAAGGTATTGATATGTTTTGAGAAAAGCTCTTCTAATATATGGGAATATATAGGTGAAACTTGGTTTTCATATGTATAGAAAGTATGTCGGTATTGAGATATCTTCAAGTAACTATTTACCAGAAGAGAACATTTTTTCTTTGTCCAATATTTATGAGTTAGATCTAAAATTGATAAAATATGAATATCCTGTAGATAGTTAGTATTTTTCCCTATGGCTCTAGTAATGAATTTATCACTTAAAAACTCCCGTCGAAATTTTAGAGGTGGTTCTATCGCCTCAACTTCCATTATATTAACAGGTGTAGAAGTCAAATATCCAAGACAAAGCCGAAGGCATTTATTTTTTTGTATTTCTAATTTATTTAAATGTGTGTTTGCGGCAGTTCCATACAAATGACAACTGTAATCGAAAATGGGACGAATCATTGTGCGGTAAAATAAAAGTGCTACATTTGGATCAGCGCCCCAGTTAGTTCTACAAAAGGCTCTTAGAATGTTCATTGCATTTTCAGACTTTTTTATGACTTGATGAATTTGATCCTTCCATAGAAGTTTTCTGTCTAAATAAGTACCAAGATATTTTATACAATTTTTAATAGGGAATTGAATTTGACCTACTTCCAGATGACCTTGTGGAATTTGATGTTTTCTAGAGAAAATACAAATTTCCGTTTTAGATTCTGATATTTCTAAACCAATATTTTCATAGTGATTAAGAACAGCTTTAATTGAGACATCAAAATTATTTTTACATATATCCAATGATTTGTGGGCTGTGTAAACTACTACATCATCAGCATATTGAATAATTTTTGTTGGGCTATTAATACAATTTTCTATATCCATATTATATAAAATAAATAGTATTGGGCTTAATATGCTACCCTGTGGAAGTCCTATATTTGTAAGACGTGGAGGAGAGATGGAATGGTTGATTTTTAAAAAAGTTGATCTATTAGTGTACAATGTCCTCAGAAAGCTAGCTATGGTGATGGGGAAGCCGATATCTAATAGCTTTTTATGCATAATGTCCAAGTTAACGGTATCGAATGCAGAGGAGACATCAAGAAAAGCAGCCATAGTATACATATTATCAGTAAAGTTTATTAGTATGGATGAGACTAAGGCAGTTATGGCATCTTGGGTTGATTTTGATTTTCTGAATCCATACTGAGATTTTGGGAGAATATGTTCTTGCTCTAACCAATGTTCAATTCTATTTTTTATTAATCTTTCTAGCGTCTTTAGGAAGCAAGAGGCTAAGGATATTGGTCTATATGATCTACTGCAATTTTCTGGTTTCCCAGGTTTTTTAATAGGTATTAGAATATATTCCTTCCAGCTGTCTGGAATTTGTGACGTATCATTCCAAATGTCATTAAAAATATTTAATAATGATATTTTATAGTGGTGAGGAATATGGTATATCATGGAATATGAAATATTGTCTTTACCTGGGGCACTGCTATTTTGTTGACTAAGTGCTCGCTCTAACTCCCACATTTTAAATGGTTCTTCTACGCCAAACCTATCTCTTGACACTGTTTCGCTGTATTCTGGAAAATGTTGTGAAGGTACCCACTGAGGAGATATTTTCTTATGAAATTCATCTAGCCAGCTGGATTCTGGGTCTATTGGAATCTTGTTGGACTGTTTGCGGTTTTTAAAAGCGTTTACTTTCTTCCATACTTCACTGATTTGTGTTTTTGAATTTAGGCTTTCGCAGTATTCTACCCAATTCTGTTTTTTCTTTTGTTTGAAAAGTTTTTTTGCGACAGCGTCAAGTCTCTTAAATTCAACTAAATTATTTCTTGTAGGATCTTGTTTATATTTTCCATATGCAATTTTTCGGTTATCAGCGGCGGTTTTGCAACTTTCACACCACCATTGGTTCGAAATTCGTCTTTTATGTATTCCGTTAGATGAGAACTTTGGTATTGCTAAATTGGCTGCTTTATTAATGTTTGCTATTAGAGTTTGATAGTTTCCAGGAGAATTTTCAGCTTCTAGTACAGATGTGTATAATTTCCAATCGGCCTTGTTAAGATTCCAGATCTTGTGGCAATTTTGAGCTGGAAATGAAGTTATATGATCTGTTTCCATGTTAATAATAATTGGAAGATGATTGGATCCATGAGGGTCCTGTAGGACTCTCCAAGTAAAAAATTTTGAAATATCTTGTGTACAAAAGGTTAAATCAATAGCGGATGGACTCTTACTAGTTGCTAATGTGGGCGATCCATCATTCAGACATATTAAATTACAATGATCAATACATTCTAGAAGTTTTTTACCATAACTGTCTTCACTTTCACAGCCCCATGCGATACTGTGGGAATTAAAATCTCCACCAATAATAAATGGTTTAGGTATGTCTTTAAAGAATTCCAACCATTGACTTTCAGATATCTTAGACTTTGGTTCAATGTAAACTGACACAATATTGATGGGATTTTTACCTCGGAAAATTTTAACTGAAATACATTTATGAGTGAAAGGATATCTATTTTTAAGATTTATTTCTTCGCATCTTAAGTTTGATTTTAATAAAATGGCAGTTCCACCATATCCGTCTGCCCGATCTGATCTAAAGCAATTGTAACCTTTAAAATTATAATAGTATTTTGATTTAAACCACGTTTCTGAAAGCAATGCTATGGAAATATTATTTTGATATAGCAGATATTCTAGATTTACTTTATTAGCTACTGCTGAACGACAGTTCCATTGCAGCAAATTTATGTTTGCGTTTGTGTCTGCGAATTTGAAGACAAGGTATGGTTTACATGTTTACTAATTAATTCCACTATTTCAGATTTTGATACATCGAAATTGTTTGTTTGTTTTATATTACTTATAATATTGAGAACTACTTCTAAAACTAAACTTATTGTTGCATTTAATTCCTCCGATTGTAATTTTACTCCGACTGAGTTTTTTAAATAATGTTGACTATTAAAAATTCCCCCTGAGACAAGAGAGGTATTTGGTTGTGTAAGTATTTCTTTTCTTGCAATTTCAATGGGATCAGGGCTGGTTGGCCTGTGCCTTTTGTTTGGGTTTGAAGTTGTAGGAGAAGAAAACATATGTTTAGTAAAATTGTTATTATAGGATTTGGGTTGTAAATTGTGGGACTGTAAGTACTGAGGTTGAGAGGAATGATACTGTATTGTACTAGAAGGGGTAGGTCCAGATTGAGGCCGTTGGGAATAATTTGTCGAGGATATTTGACCACTTTCCATGGCAGATTTATTACGAGCGACTATGTTTGCGTACGTATTTCTTGGACCTGTTTATTTGCATCAAAGAAATTAATATTGCAAGAGCTCATTGTTTCCTTTACAAGTTTTTGTCTTTTAAATTCTGGACAAGCAGACAAATTAGTGGTAAGATGTTCTCCTTGACAGTTAAAGCAGCTTGGTGTGTAATCTGAACTCTTACAATCTTGTGTGGTATGGGACTCCTGACATTTGCTGCATCTTGGTTTACTTCGACACTGACCCCCTAGGTGACCAAAACGGAGGCAGTTATAACATAACAATACTTTCTGGTTATACGGCTCTACTTCCTTGATAACTTTATTAATAGAAATATATTTTGGTAAGATTTGTGATTTGAAAATAACAATGCAAGACTTTGTGGGTACGTATTCTACTATTTTACCTTCATCCGTAGTTTTTTCTACTTTACGTTTTATTCTTTTGACATTAGATACTTCAAAAGTGCAATGTTGATCATATTGTCTTATTTTATCTTTTATGTACGCCTCTGAAAAATCTTTTTCTATATCTCTAATAACCCCTTGTCTATGAAGAATGAATTTTGGGATATACAATACAAAGTTATTTTTAACAAAAATATTTTCGTTTTTATTATTTATTAGAAAATTTGCTGATTTATAATCCTTTAGCTTGATCCTAACCCTATTCCGACCTATAGAATCAATACTAATAATTTTATTGTCTATCTCTGGAAAGTTAGAAAGAATTATATCTCCGATTTTAAGTGGTTGTAATTTACCTTTAAACTCGACCGAATTATTTTCAATATAAATATGATACGGGCCTAAATCAGTACTTACATACAAAAACTCCTCTCTTTCTTTCGACGTGTTATCAATGCTCATTGTTGTTGTTTGTATATTATTTTTTGACAAGGTTGGATTTATTAATAAATTATTTCTACTTACTGGTTGGGGATCTTGGTTGGAAATGGTATTCTTATTAAGAGGTGTCAGCTCTGCACCTGTGGAGATATCCATACTTACACATTCACTTTCACCAAAAACTATATTTTTTTGACGTATATCTGGGGGCGCTGGGTCGTCTGGGGGTTTCCCCCCGACTAACTGGTCCATTTAATTGTTCTTAACTCACAATCTAATTTTATTTTTACACCAAATTTTAAGATGTATAAAACACAATTTTTAAACAAATACAGTTTATTTCGTTTCGCTTTGTCGATAGGCACGTCCGATTCGTAAGCGAACTAGAACACTGAAAAATGTCTTATCTGGGACAAATATTAAGGGGTAGTCGATATAAAATATTACAACTGATCATTGCAGGCAAAATAGAGCGCCGTAGAGGTTTAGGAAAAAAACAAGTTTCTTGGTTAAAAAAACATTCGTGAATGGACTCGGATACCAGACCAAATGCAGGACAATTATTCCATATTGCAGAAGAGCGAGAAACCTTCGCAATGGTGATCGCCAACGTCGGATAAATCTGATATGACACGCGAAGAAGAAGAAGTCGACTTGATATAAAAAACTCTAAACAAGTTTATTCGTTATCTATAACGATATGATAAAATCGCCTGTTATAAAACAGGTCTGTATTTCAGGTCTAACGTAATTTTAAATTTTATAGAAAAGATGTTAAATCCAACTTGCGGGACTTCGGGCTACAGAAGCTTCTAAAAGAAAAACCATACTAAAACTTATTCTTCTGTTGTGAAACAGCATTTCCCTACCAAAGATCCAGCTATTGTAGTCTATTATAGACAACCTAAAGCCTTGATCAAGACCAAAAATATCATATTTCCTTCATGGCTTTCTAACAGCAAAGTGTGTATCTACCTTTCAAACAAAAACGTTGTTAAACATTTTATAAATAATTATGGGGGGTCTATAGAATTTAAAAACTAACAAATCCAAGCACGCAAGCTAGTCACTCTAGCAGAAAGACTAATTCTGTCAAATGTTTGTCCCACCATTCCGCATGCTTTACTAACTCAAGAAATTGAAAAATTGGGCCTTAAGACCATGTCTCCCATGACATTTCTCAAGATAATTGAAGGTTTGCCGAAATTCAGCCACGATTATAGTTTTAGACGACAAATGTTTAGCATACCATCGCTTGTTTTAATATCCAAATTTATATTAATTAATCATGATAACACCAACTATAGTATTTTTTGTTACAAGATTCGTTGGTATGTGTTCATTGTATAAGATAAAGCCATATTACAGCAAATTGCAAATCAACCCAAAAATCAGTTTCTGAAAATTATAACCAAAACCCCCACTCTCAAAAATTTTTGCTATCCAAGCCTCCGCAAACACGTTGAACTAACCCCCAACCACACAATAAATTATGAATATAGATATAACCCAGATTACACAAAATAGCTTAAAACGCAGTTTTAAAAATTGTTTCGCGCTCTCCCAGCGCAAGGCGCCGATTCAGAAAATCCAAGTCTTGACCTTGTGAAACAAACTTATACTCCATCCAAAAAACCAAAAAAAGAGTAAACAAAGACTTTAACTCACATACTCATGGAACCAGCAAGGCATTCAACTTAAACCAAAACCGCCAGTTTATTCTTGATTTTAATCAAATATCCGATTCATTTTTTTTTATTAAATTTGCAATCTGCTATTACACGGTATTAGTAAATGTGAGTATTGCAAATACATGAGAGGAGAAATTATCCACTGATAACACTCCCAATACTAACACTAACAAATTAAATTAATGTGGGATTATAATTTGAAACTAAAATTGAAATAAATAAAATAAAATTAAAATTCAAATTAGTGAATAAAGTCTGTTGGCCACTGTCTCTTCAATCTTCGTTTGACTTCTTGTTGGATGCGTAGTTTTCTTGCTTCTTCGTTGGGATGGGCTGGAGCTGTTCTAAATCATTTCTTGTTAGTTTGCTGATTTCGTCTTCAACGAATGGTATACCAGAGTCATCATGCAGTGTTTTGTTACTAACGTAGGACGATACGTTGAGAATCGTTATTAGTATTTTGGATTGGATTCTCTGAATGATTTTAGTATCAGAAGGCCTTGCACAGCCTTATAGTTGCACTTCATATGTCCATATAGGTTTTATTAGGTACTTATACAAGAGAAGTTGATTATCTGTAGATAACTGTAATTTTCGGCCTATTAGCCAATTCATTTGACGTATTTTCATGTTGATTTGGATTGTTTTTGCCAAGATCTGTGCTTTCCAAGTGAGCTTTTGATCAAGTGTCATTCCCAGGTATTTGACTTCTGTTTTTACTGGTAGTAATATATTGTTCAGTCTGATTCTTCGACATATGATGTTCCTGTTCGTGAATGTAATTTGATTAGATTTAGTATGGTTAACTTTGATTTTCCATCTATTCATCCAGTCTTGTAGTAGCTTCAGGTGTATTTAAAGGTTTCCTGATGCTACTGGGGGGTTATCATCGATGGATATTATGGCGGTGTCATCTGCAAACATGGCTACTGTGGTCGTATTTGTTGTTAGGATATCAGCAGTGTATATGAGGTACAGAAGGGAACCAGGACACTTCCTTGAGGGACACCGGATTTTATGGGATAGTAATGAGAGCTTTCTGTAAGGAATCTCACTTGAAAGTAACGTTCTGTGAGGTATGATTTTAAGAGTGGATAATAGGAGTGGGAAAGAATGACTTAAGTTTATATAGGAGGTAGTCATGGCAAACACGGTCGAAGGCTTGTTCTATATCCAAGAAGGCAGCAGTGCAAATTTTTTTAACAATTCTGTGATACTGTTGTAGAGTTGAATGGGCTTCGCGAATGTCATCTGAGATTCTTTGGAACAGAAGTCTTTCTAAGATTTTTGACATTATTGAAAGTAAGCTGATTGGTCTATATGAAGTACTAATATTTGGTTTATTTGGTGGTTACTAATCATAATTATTTGTGCAAACTTTTATGCAAAATTTTCTTGGTAATTTTTTTAATATTCTCCCGGCGATCATGTCAAAGCCTGGTGCTTTGTAGTTATTGCATCTAGAAATTTGTTCTTTCAAATTATTAGGAGTAAAGCATTTGATTGGTAGCATCATTGGGCATGGAGTGTCTAAGAAGTTTTTAACTTGTTCTTCGTTATTATTGTTACTAAGTTCAAGTGCACCAAAAACGCGTGAGAGATGTGCAGCAAAGATTGATGCCTTTTCTTGCTTAGTTTTTTCCCAGTTCCATCGGCTTTCCTAATAGGTGGTATGTGCTGTGTAGGCACCTTGAATGATTTGCTTTCCAGATGCTGTGGTCTTCTTTTGACAGTCTGTTAATAAATAGTTTAAATGTATCATTCCTCGTGTCTTGTAGAGTAGTTTTAAGTGACCGCGTTAATCTTTTTTATTTATTTTTATCTATAGGATTGCGGCTTCTTTGGTATATTGGTGTCACTTGGTTCTTTGTCATTCTGAAGGGGTGTAGCTGGCTGCATGTATAGTTTGGGTGAAAGAAGCACAGCATTATTGATATCATCTGGTTGCTTTAATCTTATATTTAAATTTAAATTTTCATTTATGTAAGACTCGAATACATTTCAGTTGGTCTTTGATGTTGTCAACTTAGGGATATTTGGACATTTTATAATTTGCGTAGATAGTGTGACAATTATAGGAGTATGGTAGGTGGACAGATCCTAGGATGCTTGTATGTCAAAATAATTTAAGACCATACTATGGAGGATAAAGAAGTCTAGTAAATTTGGGATTTTGTTTGGATCTTTTGGCCAGTAGGTGGGTTGCCCTGTAGCTGTTTGTATTAGCTATGGCTTGTCTGAGATTTTTTCCGTTTATCGTACATAGTTTCGACCCCCAGTCTGTGTACTTAGCATTCTAGTCACCTCCAATTAAGAATTTGTTTGATAGATGTTTGAAGAAATCTTCAAATTCTGCTGTGATAATATTATGCCTTGTAGGGCTTTACGTTGCCGCAATGTCAAAAGACAATGAATGAGAACTGATACAGATTACTGCAGATTGTATTTTTTTTCCTCTGATTTTCTTTGATCCTGATGATCCTTTGGTCATCAAAATAAAACAGTTCATACTGCTCAACTGACCTAATTCCTTAGTTATTGAAATTAATTATGGAAATTAACTAGTTAAAATTGTACCAGATGCAACGAAATGATAATCAGAAATCCTTTTATTATTTTTTGATACCCCAAATTGGATATTTCTTAAACCACAGTTACAACATTAGTCAAAGTTATTTATTTTACTGGCTCCTTATAACCAAAATACAATAAATAATACTTTCTATTTGTGACCCAATTTTATATACCGGCGATAAAGTAGAACCGTCTATTCGAAACATACATTTTAGTTATTTGGTGTACTGAAAAATGATAAAATGTTATCCGAGGTTCAGAATTCTTGATGAGTAAATAATGCTCTGTTTTATCTTCGTTGTTTATTTCCCATTTCTGGCAAACTGTTGTCGGCGATATTTTCTTGCAATATTTTCTGAAATAAGTGTATTAAACGTTATGGTTTACTGAACGCGAAAAAATAGAAATAAGTAATAAAATAAAATGTGATGCATATGATTGGATTTTTGAACACTTGTTTTATTTATTATTTGGCTTATAAATCAGATACAATGTGTTGATAAAAAATAACACAAATGAAAAATAAACTAATAGCGTCTTTTTTTAACCTAATCTCTATCCTTCCATTGTTGTATATATAGATCTCCCCAGTTCTCTCCATCTTTCCCTATCTTGAGCTGTTCTCTGCCATGTGGGACCTCCTTGTTTCCTGATGTCATCTTTCCACCTCATCTGTGGTCTGCCTCTTGATCTCTTTGCATTGTATGGACGCCACTTTCCGATGGCATTGTTCCATCGTCCGTCTTGGAGACGTTCATTGTGTCCAGCCCATTTCCATTTCAGTTTTGCTGCTTGTTCTATCGCGTCTACTGTCTTTGTTCTGGTTCTGATCCACTGGTTACGTTTTCTATCTCTAAGTGATACACCCAACATTTGTCTCTCCATCGCTCTTTGTGCCTTCCTTATCCTATCCAAATTGGCCTGTGTAAATGTCCATGTCTGTGCTCCGTAGGTGAGCACCGGTATTATGCAGGAGTTATATACCTTGCTTCGTAAGTATAGAGGGATTGTTTGATTTTTTAGAACGTAAGAAAGTTTGCCGAACGCTGCCCATCCCATTCTTACTCGTCTCGATATTTCGGCTGTTTGATTTTCTCTGTTAGCTCTGATTGCTTGTCCTAGATAGATATACTCATTTACCTGTTCTATTTTTTCTGTTTTTATTTTTATTGCCTCTTGGTCTTCCGTGTTTGTCATTACTTTTGTTTTGTTGAAGTTAATTTTTAGGCCTTTTTGCAGTGATTTTTCATGAAGTTCATTTAGCATTAATTCCAGTTCTTGTCGTTCCGAGGAGATCAGGAGTATATCATCCGCATATCTAAGGTGATTTAGGTATTTTCCGTTAATACATATTCCTCTGTTTTCCCAATCTGTTGATTTTATTATGTCTTCGAGGGTCAAGGTAAACAGTTTAGGTGAAATTATATCGCCTTGTCGGACTCCTCGTTTAACTTTTATATTATCCGTTATTAATTTGTCGTCCAGAATTACGGTCATGGTTGCGTTTTGGTAAATATCATGTATCAATTGTCGGTATCTTGAATCTATTCTACTATTGACCAGAGCTTCTTCAACCGCCCAGTGTTCAATGCTGTCGAAAGCCTTTTCATAATCTACGAATGCTAAGTACAGCGGAAGGTTGTATTCATTGGTTTTCTCAATTAAGATTTTAAGCGCATGTAGATGGTCGATTGTGCTGTATCCTTTCCTGAATCCGGCCTGTTCCACTGGTTGGTAGTTATCAAGTTTATAGGTTAGTCGGTTGTTTATTATTCTTGTGAAGGTTTTATATAGTTGTGACAAAAGGGAAATAGGACGGTAGTTGTTTAGGTCTGTTCGGTCTCCTTTCTTATGTATTAAGATTGTGTTGGCATTTCTCCATTGTTTAGGTATTTTACCTTCAAACAGACATTTGTTGAACAGTATTTTTAGCATTTTTTTATCGTGTCTCCTCCTTCTTTTAGCAGTTCCGCCAGTATTTTGTCCTCACCGGCCGCTTTATTTCTTTTCATGTCGTTTATGGATTTTTCGATTTCATCTTCAGATATTTCTGGTAATACCTCTGAGCCAACATTTTGTATTTTCCTCGAGAGATTCTGTTTAGATGATAGTGGTGGGTCATTTTTAGAACTGTATAGGTCTGTGTAATATCTTTCTGTGATTTTTACTATTTCTCCTAGATCTCTTTCTTCATTGTTCTCAGCTTTAAGCATGATTAGTTTTCTTTTTCCTGTATTTGTCTTCATTGTTTTTAAACTTTTGTTCTTCTCTATGATTTTCTTAATGCGGTCTTCTTGGTATTTCTTTAAATCTTCCTTTATCTGTTTTCTTATGGTTTTGTTCAGTTCGGTAAACTTCACTGTATTTCTTTTGTTATCATTCAGTAGTTGTCGTCGTTTTTTTAGCATATCTTGTGATTTAGCGCTAATTTTTTGTTGTTTTCGCTTTTGTTTATTAGCAATCTTCAGGCCTGCTTCTAGTAGTTCTGTTGTTATTTTATCGTTTAATTCGTCTAGTTGCAAACCCTTTAGCTGTGATATGTCACTTCTTTTTAGCTGGTTTATGTATTGTTCTTTGCGTTCTTTAAGAAGTTCTGTATCTATCTCTTTTTTAGATGGTTTAAATTTTTGTCTGTCTGTTGTGGAGTTAATTTTGATTTTGGCTCTAACAATTCTGTGATCACTTCCTACGGAAATCATGTTTATGACCGTAACGTCTTGTACTATGTTCTTTTCTTTGGATAGGATGTAATCAATCTCATTTTTTGTTAAACCATTGGGCGCGACCCACGTCCATTTTCTCTGTGGTTTTTTATTGAAAAAGGTATTCATCGCATATAGACCGTTCGTTTCCATATAGTTCATCAATGTTTCTCCTCTTTCGTTTCGTGTTCCATATCCAAAGTTGCCGATTTTATTTTCTGATTCTTCTAGTTTTCTCCCTAATTTGGCATTGAAGTCGCCTATAATGATTGTGTAGGTGCTTTTGTATTTGTTCACTGTTTGTGTCAATGATTCGTAGAATATATCCACTTCTTCATCCGTATGTGATGATGTAGGGGCGTAAATTTGTATGATCTTTAAACTTATATTTTTATTTATGTCCATTATTAGAGCCGCGATCCTTTCTGAAATTCCAATATATTGTCTAATCTTATGGACATGCTGATTAGAAATAAGAAAACCGACACCAGCTAATGATTCTTCTTCAGTTCCTTTATAGTATAGTACATTCCCGGATTCCAACTTCATACAGGCTTCCCCTTTTCTTTTTATCTCACTTAATCCTAATATATCCCATTTCATCTTTTTTACTTCTTCTTCCAGTTCGGCTAGCTTTTCGTCTCTCATCAGTGATCTGACATTATAAGTCGCAATATCCAGTTTCGTTGCTTGTTTTCGTTGTTTCTGGCAATCTTCTAAAACCCAGGGATTCTTAGCACCCTCTGCTCTTTCCTCGATCCTACCATTGCCTTGGAAGGTGACTCCGGAGCTGCTGGGGACTGAGGGCCAATTCTTACGTGTATCTATCATAAGAGGGGGGGTAGATTGGCCGTAAACTCACCACGCTGGCCAGACGGGTTGGTAAGTGTGTTTCAGCCGCCCACTCTGGGAACAGACGCTGTTTGCAGCCGCCCACTCTGGGTCAGACGCTGCTGTTGTCGCAGTATCACAGCCGCTTAACTCATAATGTGAGTAACGCCTGTGAGTATCTGGAATTAAGCCTACAGAATTTTTACTTCCCATAGCCTTAATCCAGTAATGACATTACTGCTGCCTAATGTCATATCCTCAGTTGATCCGCGGGTACTTATTTGGCAATGCCTTATTCGTACCTGTCCTGCATATCTGCAGGAACTTTCCCTATCAGCCATATGGGACGTGCCGTGTCGAGGTTGAGGACATCCCCCGCCCAGTCTGTCTTCCGTGAAGTACAGAAGAACCCCTACTCAGTTCAGAGCTCTTCCTCCACGAAAGCTATGTCCGACATGGAGGGCGTCTACTAGGTAATAAAAAAGAAATTGTAAAGGATGCAGGAGAACAAGTTATTTCACAAACTAAACATCGATGTCAACATCGTACGGCCACTAAATGGAACTTGGGGGGCATTCTAAAAAATTCTGGAGGCCTCCACTATATCTGCGCATTTTGCAGTCCGTTATGATGTGGTAAATCGTCTGTTGTGAGGATCCACAATCGCACTGTGGACACATCGGTACAGAGAGTCAGCACATTTGCCATGACCCATACGTATTCGGTTCATTTTTGTTCGAATGGGACGTGAGAGATTCCATCCAGTAAAGTCAATAGACGGGCTTGCTATGTATTTTAATATCATTTGACTTTTTTGTTGACATATATCTTGTAGTCCATTGCTCTTGCTTGTTGTTTATCACTATATTACCCATTCTTTAACCCTTAACTGTTGAACATGCGTCTCACAGACTCCGCATGTTTATTAACGCGTCTGCGCTTCTTGTCATAAATACATAGCAACCTGTAATTCGGTGTACCTTCCTAGCTTTTGGAGTATATTCGAACGTGTTAATGAGAGGTACCTCGCTCGTCCCGTTTTCGAAATATTTACGTCGCAGAGTCTACTAGTCACCATTAGTTTTATTTTAATATGGATAGTTCTTGTAAAGCGGTAAGCGTATTAGACGATGATTTTGAAGAAGTATGCACAAAATGGTATAATGAGGCGAACAGTGACATTAGTGATGGTGATGTGGAAGAAGGAAATTATATAGAAAGTGATCATCAAAGATGAAGAAGAGTGTGTCAATATCAGCAATTATTACTATGGAAAGAATAGGCATAAGTGGAGTAAAAAGGAGCCAACTAGAAACGTATGTACGCCTGCTTACAATATTGTTGTACTCCCATCAATCCGTTCAAAAGTAGAAAAGGCAACCGTTTATGATTTTAATAAATTGTTTTCACCAGATATGTATAGTCTTGTTGTTAAGAGAACTAACGAAAAACTCGCAACTTTTCGGCCAAAATATCAACAATATAAAAAATCTAAGTTGGCTGATACTGATGAAATAGAATTGAGAGCTTTCTTGGGACTGCTTCTTTATACTTCTATTTATAAATCAGATCATGAGGATATACGAAGTTTGTTTGCTATGAACGGAAAGGACGGTCTATATTTAGAGCAGTTATGTCGCAAAACGTTTCCTGACCCTGATGGCCGCCTTAAGGTTTGACGATGCCTCGGACCGAGAACAAAGAGCAAGGGATAATTCAGCTGCTGCTATCCAAGAATTCTTTGACTTATTTGTACGCAATTCAAAAGATGCATATACGGTTGGGAAAAATGTGTGTGTAGACGAAATGCTGGTAGGCTTCAGAGGCAGATGTCGCTTTAAAATGTATATTCCCAGCAAACCCTGTAAATATGGGATAAAAATCTTATGTATGACTGATGCACGAACTGGGTATTTACATAATGCTTACATTTATGCTGGGAAAGGTTCAGATGGATTTAGCCTCACTAATGAAGAAAGAAGAATGAGCATACCTACTCAAGCAGTTATAAGATTAGTCAAACATCTTTACAATACTAATAGAAATGTAACTGGCGACAACTGGTTTAGTTCAGTTGATTTAGTACATCATCTACAACAACATAAACTTACTTACGTTGGCACAATGCGAAAGAAATAAAAAAGAAATTCCTCCACAGTTCCTTCCGCGACCAAATCGTAATGAAGGCGACACTTTGTATGGATTTACCAAAGACCTAACACTTTTATCCCGTACAACTAAGAAAAATAAAGCTGTGATATTAATTTCTTCCGTGCATCATTCCATAGAAGTAGATGCAGATAATGGACTACCAGAAATAAATTCTTTTTACAACTTGACCAAAGGGGGTGTAGACGCGATGGATGAAAAGTGTGTAAAATATTCCTGTAGCCGCAGAACACGTAGATGGCCCATGGCTATTTTTTATAAAATAGTAGACATATGTGGAGTAAATTCATACATTATGTTTACTTCGATTCCCGAAAATAATTGGACTAGATTCAAATTTATAGAAACCCTGGCCGATGAACTCGTTTCCTCACATTTGCATAGAAGGTATGAAATGCCAACATTACAAAGGCAGCTGAAAGAACTGATCGGAAGTATCCTTGATATTCCCGAAAATAAGGCTAACGAAGAAGAAAAGCTTGAAATAAGAAATATTGCTACATCTGTCCATCCAAATTAAGAAGAAAGACTGCATATTTATGCACAATTTGTCAAAAACCCATATGTTTGCAATGTTCTCGAAAAATTTGTATAAATTGTACCAGGGCAGAATAGATTTTTAACGTTTTTAGTGATTTGCAGGTTTTGTGCAGAATTGCAATTATGTTGTTTTTAACAATTTTTTATGTAAAATGTACCTATTTTTAAACATACATATATTATATTTGTTTGTATATGTTTAATTTTTTTTGGAATATGACTTTAAAAATTTTGTGTTATAAAACATGTTACCATTTTTTCTGTTTTTGTTATAAGTCCTACAGTTTGATTTTTTTCTTTTTCACTAAATAAAAATGACATTACAATATTGTTTTATTATTAAAAACTGTTTTATTGCATTTTTGAGGTGCCAGTTTTGACAAAAACAGCTTTTTTGGCCAGGAGTCTGTCAGACTCATGGTCACCATTTATGTAATTAAAAGTAGGGTCACCAGTTAAGGGTTAAGCAGGTTGGATAGGGGGCAGTCGTTTTCTGGATATGCTATAAATATTTCTGTACTGTTAGTTTTCATCAAAATTTGTTATTAAAATCATTTTAACTGTGTCATCACTTAAACTATCTCATTTATCAAAAACTCGGTTAACTAAAAAGTTTTGCCTCACACTGGTTTTAAAAGCCTCATTTTTCAACGAGAAAAGAAAATCCTTTTTATATGGAATAATTTTATTTAAAATAACGTAAAAAAACAACTTATTTGTGTTAAATTTAAGCCGAAATAAAAAAATTCTTTTTTTTTTGAAAAAAAAAATGGTGGGAAATGCAAAGCCCAACGTTGCATTGTTCACACATTCTATGCCCTTTTGAACTGCAAACTGACATGGCGCACCTCTTTCTTTTGCCCTCAGGTACAGAAGTAATCCAATGATCCTTGCCGTCAAACCTGACGGCAGACAGACACTCGAAAATCACTTCCTGCTGCTCTACCTATTTTTCCAGTTCTTTTAGCGGGGACTTTATATGTCGTTAAGTAGGTCTAAAAATTGAATGAATCGTAAACATTTTTGAGTTTTGTATAAAAATACTTTTACCTGACAAATACTTCTTCTAAACTCTAAGAGACTAATAATCTTCCAGGATGTTCTACATATCGTCTAAGCATTTTGAAGAGCTGCGTCTATGATGTACGTAAATATTGGCCAGTACCATTTTTTGGAACGTATGCCGGCTCGGTAACTGAAAAAAAATTACCCATATGTTTTAATTTATATAAATATTGCTCTTTATTTCTTACTAAGATATATTACTGTTCATGAGATCAGTTCTTCCCATGCTATTATTATACTGCGAAAGAAGATATGGCCTAGATACTTGTATTGTTTTGCTATCCTTTTTGGAATATCTTTCCACATTTTTGACCGACTGAACACCAAAACATGTGCTTGCAGCTGTTACAACTTTGTTGTCCTTCCAGCGAACATATTGAATACCAGTCTCCTTATTCAATTTTGAATAATATTCCCTTCGTGCCTCTTTTCCATCGTTTTTTTTAGAAACAAGTGGACAATTTCTAGAAATTCTATTATCCCTCACAGTACCTGTAACCTCGTACCCATTAGATTTTAGAGTACTTAACAAGTTTGTACTGGTAAATAAATTATCAACGAAAAAGTTGTATCTCAGGATCCTTTGTTGCCCAATTCTTCGATCATCTGTACCATGGGAGCTGTAGCTTTTCGGAAATATTTTTGATATTCTTCAATAGACCTAGGATTTTTCCCTGATATACTTCAAAGTTTATGAAATATCCGCTAGGTGTATTCATACACCTTATAGCCGAACCTTACAGGCTTTCCTCTGATAAACTGTTTGTATCCATAATGCCCACACTAGAGTATCATCGATTTATCATAAGCTATATTTTCTTCTAGGACAAAATGCCGTATAAACGATTTTTTTCACAAATCTTTAAGTGATCTTACAGATTTTTGTCATTCTTTAGAGTGACAAAAATAGATCGCATCAGAAATGAGGAGATAAAACGAAGAATGGCAGTAGCACAAGACATAACCAGCTACATCGAAGAAAAACGTTTAATTTGGTATGGACATGTGAGAAGAACAGATCATACAAGGTGGATAGCAAAGATTTCGGATTTGAGCCCAATAGGAAGGAGGAAAAGAGGTAGACCCCGAAGATCATGGAGGGATGAAGTGGACGAGACCATGGAAAGACGAGACTTAGAGATGAGAATGGCAGAACAGAAAGGACTGGAGACGTTGGTTGAAAGAAGGAAGGCTGTGACAGGTGTAAAAATCCTTATATAGATAGATAGTAAATGGTCTTAGTTTGTACATTTTGTAATTTTTATCTATAATATTATTGCCTGCAAAATGATGTAAACGCCAAATTTGTAAAAACCTGTCACGTCACATGTCATTAGACACCAGAATATTTTGCATCTCAGGACTTCTCTTCCAGTAGCTTCTTTTAGATGGTAGCTTATTATATCCGCTTACTAAGAGAATTGCCATAAATACTTTCAATTCAGGAAGTGTCACGTTAGAATTCGGTTGATTTATCAGTAGAACATATTTTATTGTTTCAGATACTATCATTTCTAGCAACTCATCAGTAATAAATAATTTAAACAGTTGCACACAACTCATCTCTGAATATTTACTGTAATCCCCTTTTGGAAAGTTGCGCTGCGTATAATGAAGGTCTCCGTCAATATAAGTTATAGGTTCTGACAGATCAATTACCATTCGGGGATTTGTATTAGTTTTTATTTCATAAGAACTATTTACGTTCTGCAAATCCTTATCATAGCTTGCTTCTAGGTCTGATTGTACGCCTCCTAGACGTTCAGAGTCTGCAAATACAACTTCCGCACCTGCACGAAGTTGACGAGGATTCAAGTTATCCGGGTCACCACCTTCGTCTTCGTCACCTGAATCCTGATCCGTGAGGAAATTTGATTCAGGCGGCTCAATAAAAATGTCTGTTACATCATCTTCT
>OU898284.1:82588077-82590577 GCA_918026665.1 Diabrotica balteata
TCGTGCCGTTCCTTATATTCAGTTGCAGCAAATGCCTGACAGCCCCGGTAAGATGTTGAATGGTTTCCTGAGCTTGGCATCCATATCGGCATTTGTCATTTTGGACCTGAGGGTCTTTGACGATATATTTCAGGTAATTTTTGGTTGGTATAACCTGATCCTGAATGGCCAGTAGTGAACCTTGTGTTTCGGGAACATCTTTCCTGATGTCAGCCAATAGTTCGACGCTATATTGTCGACATGGTCTTGACTGACCTCATTGGGATGTCGCCCGTGCAGAGGTTTGCCCATCCAGGTGCGCATTTTTTCATTCTTAGTAAGGTGGTTTATGCGCATTTCTGGTTCCCTCAGTTTGATCGGTGTTGTGTCATCTACTGCACAAATCGCGCGATGAAGAGTAGATGTCTCCGCCTGCACCTGAAAATAAGTTCTTAAATTAGTAATTAAGTTTTTCTAGTTGCTCGCTTATAGCCATAAGTCCTCGATCTCCTAAATACCGCAATAATGTCATTCTTTCTACTGCACTTCAAAGATGGTGTTTTTGTGCCTTTGTGAGGTGTGTTCGTACTTTTCTCTGAAGATTTTTTATATCCGTTTTTGTTCACTTAACGATACCAAATGAGTAGCTAAGCGCGGAACAAGCGTAGGTGTTTAGTGCCTTAAACAAATTTTACTGTTAAGGTGTGAACGAAGCAGCTGTTTTACCCTTCGTATAAACTCAGTTGTTATCTCAGTTTTTATTTGCTTATGGTCAATCTTCCGCGCTTTCTTTATTCCGAGGTATTTATACATATCATTTCCACCCTCAATGCCGTGGGTGGCATTTCCTTTAGTTATGTTTAAGACACGGCACTTGTCAAGACCGAAGTGCATACTAATATCATTTGAGAAATTTTCGACAATTTTTAGCATCTGGTCTAGGTGGTTTCCAGTGGAAGCCATTAATTTCAAATCATCCATATACAACAAATGATTAAGCTTCGCCACAACAGTGTTGTTATTTTTGATACCAAAACCTGAGTCGGTGGAGTTCAGTAGCTGAGATAGTGGGTTCATCGCTAAACAGAACCAAAGAGACTCAAGAAGTCCCCTGGAAAAGGCCCCGGTTAATTGGGATATCTTCAGTTTCGATGTTTTTTTTCACCAGGTATTTAAAGGTGAATTTTAGTCTTCCACACCATTATTATATGCTTTAAAAAAGTCACTATATTAACATCGACTTTATATATTTTTAATATATCTATCAGCCATTCATGCGGTACTAAATCAAAGGCCTTCTTGTAGTCGATGAAGGCGGTAAAAAGGTTCCTTTTTTGCTGTACGCCTGGTTGGAAATGACCGATTGGAAACGAGTCGATTATAAGTTGTTCTTTGCAGCCCATGGAACCCTTAGCGCATCCTTTCTGTTGAGGCTCTATGATATTGTTTAGAGAACAGTGTTGGTAGATACGCTGGGTTACACAGGATGTGACCAATTTGTACAAAGTTGGAAGACAAGTAATTGGGCGGTACTTGACTGGATCTTGGGTGTTATTTTGATCCTTTGGTATTAGATAAGTGGTTCCTTGAGTAAGAAATGGTGGTATTTCCTGCGGATTAAAAATAACATGATAAATTAATACTGTTAAATGCTCGTGTATACTCCAAAACTTCTTTAGCCAATAGTTTTGAACTCCGTCTGGCTCAGAAGATTTCCAGTTATGAAGCTCTTTGATAATGTTCGAGACTTCTTCAGTGATGAAAGGTTCATAGGGAATACTACTGTAGTGTTGACAGTTGTTCGTCGTTTCTTCAATCCATCCAGCATTGTTGTTATGAGTAACTGGTGTCGAAAGTTGGTTTCCCCAAAACTCATGAATTTCTTCTTGGCTTGGGTAGGATTTATTTACATTTTCTACAGTGGAATTCAGTTTCTTCTCTGCATGCTCAAAAAGTATATTGTAATATTTCCGGTTGTTACTCATTTTGTATCTCCTTAGGCGACCTGAATAAACGGAGAGTTTTTGTTTTAGTGTATCCAGGCAGTGTTGAGCTGTGTTGTTTTCTGGATCATGTTGTGAGTGTCTTCCAGTGTTCAGAATTATTTTTTCAGTTCTTTTAACTACTTTTCGAGTTCTTACTCCTCAAATGTATTCCGTAATTTGTCCAATGTCCCTACGCAGTAATTCAATCTTCCTCAGCAGTCGTTGTTCCCAGAGTGCTATTCTATTTTCAGTCCTTCCGATATTAGTTTCTCGTCGTGTTCTGATCTTAATGCCCATAACATTAGCAATTGCTGTTGCCGCACAGTAAATCAGAATATGCAAATATTCTAATGTATGGACTTCCACGATATAATTGGGTAGGACTTCAGTATTCACAATTTGTAACAGCGCTCCTAGTTTCTCCGAAGAGTTTATTTTTGGTAGCGGTGGCCTGCTAGGTGGGTTTGTTCCACTAAACTCTTGTACGGCCCGTGCCATCTCGTTTATCAGACTATCGTGCAACTCGTTATTCTCCT
>OU898284.1:82595577-82608076 GCA_918026665.1 Diabrotica balteata
TTTTGCAGTGATGTTCCTGGACTTATAGCACGTTTGAAAATAGAATATGCTCCTGATAAGTAAAGACTTTTTATAGATTCTTCAAAAAAAGCCTTAAAGCAGTGCTTCTACACAATGACAATAAGTATGTTTCTATGCCATTTGGACATTCTGTTCACTTGAAAGAATGTTATGAAAACCTCGAACTAGTTTGTAACAAACTCTGCCATTCAGACCATAAATAGACACTATGGTGATTTGAAGATCTCAATGCTGCTTGGTCAACAAAGTGGTTATACAAAGTTCCCTTGCTTTCTCTGTGAACGGGACAGTAAAAACAGAAAGCAACACTACATTAAAAAAGTTTGGCCCTTGAGAAAAATCTTACAGGTAGAGGTTAAAAATGTTGAGAGGACAAGCCTTGTGGATCCCAAAAAGGTATTACTACCACCACTCCACATTAAGTTGGGGTTAATGAAACAATTTGTAAAGACGTTGCCAAAGGAAGGGGAGTGTTTCAAGTATCTTTGTGGACAGTTTCCTGGTTTATCCGAGGCAAAACTAAAGGAAGGAGTTTTTATCGGACCAGACATTAGAAAACTGATGAGAGATCCCAATTTTATGGACAAAATGGAAACAAACGAAAAAGCAGCATGGACATCTTTTAAACTAGTTGTTACCGGTTTCCTAGGAAACAAAAAAGATCCTAACTACAAGACAATCGTCGCAGACATGCTCGACAACTTTAAGAAGCTGGGATGTAACATGAGCATTAAAGTTCATTTCCCCATTCACATCCAGACTACTTCCCTGCAAACCTTGGTGATGTAAGTGAAGAGCAGGGTAAAAGATTCCACCAAGACATCAAGGAAATGGAAAGAAGGTATCAAGGAAGATGGAACGTCAACATGATAACGGACTACTGCTGGATGCTAAAACGAGATGACCCTCAACGAGTACTCAGCCGGAAAAGCAATAAAAGAAGCTTCGACGGAAAGCAAAAGCGTTACTATAAGGACTTATGAGCTTAAAGAGAAATGTAAGTGTACTAGATATGTAGTTATAACATGTATTATACATGAAATAAAATCCTTTAACTTAAGAAAAAATTTGAAAAATTGCTAAAATTTTGTTATTATACCAAAAAGTAATTCTTTTTTTGTGAGAAAACCTTACGTGATAGAAAAAAATGCATTGCATTTTTGCAACCAGCGCTGAAAAATACATACAAATCAGTTATGAAATTCCAAACAATTTTAAAAAATATTTTTTTTTGTAAACCTGTGTAATATATACACTGTGTCCGTAAAGTATGGAATAAATTATTTTTTAGCTAAACAGAGCATTTTAAGAAATAATCCTGAAACACGTCGATTTTTAATTTTAATTTACCGTATTTTAAAATAATATTCTAATATACAGGCTGAATTACTGTCGAGTAATGACGTCACCGTCATATTTTTTAAATGGAACACCCCCATTTTGTCTCAATTTTTGGATTATTTTAGCTGAACTAAGTAACGCGTTAGTTAAATTAACAATACTATCAAAAATACTTATTGTCTAGTAGACAGAATATGATGAAATACATGACTTTATAAATGTTTGAACTACAGCCCTTGCTGTATTTGACAGTAACCCAAATTCTTATTGAACCTTGTTTATTGTGTCTTGAGAAATATAGTTTATTGCTGTCCGAATTCTCTATTATAATTCTGAAAAAAATTCCACCAGAGAAGCAGTAGGCATAAAGGCAAAGGAGATCAACAAAAAATACTGGTGGAACGAGGAAAGAGAGTTACTAGTTCAGGAAAAGAAACAAAAATATTTAAAATGGTTGGCAACAAAAAATAAACAAGATCTTAAATATTATAAACAAACGAAAAGACAGTTAAGAGCGGGCATTAATTTAGCTATGAACTAGACGTGGGATAAGAAATATAAAGAAGTTAACAACTACATCAGAGGAAGGAAATGCTCGGAGGTATGAAAATTTATATCAAATGTCAAAAACCCAGCAAAGGACAGAGCAAATATCCAGATAATCAAACCGGAGCAGTGGATACAACACTACAAAGGTCTACTACAAGAAACTAGACAGAAATACATGATAGAATCTCCAAAACATTTTGTAGTAAATGGAGAAGAAGTAGAGGTATCCGAAGAAACAGTAAAAAAGACAGTTTTGAACCTTAAGTTAGGGAAAGCTAGCAGACCAGACGGGATTTTCTCCGAAATGTTAAGATGGGAACGGAAAAACTCTTTAGAAATCTAACAATAATTATCAATAAATGCCTAAATGAACATCCTGTTCCAGAAGACTGGAAAACAGCTTATATATCATCCATCCATAAAAAAGGAAATAAACTGGACTGTAACAACTATCGAGGCATATCAATCACGAGTACACTGAGCAGACTATACAGTAGAATACTGCGAGATCTAATTGAAGAAGACTATAAAGAGAAAGAAGAAGAAGATCAAAGCGGCTTTAGAGCAGGTAGATCGTGTACCGACAACGTATTTTGTCTAAAACAAGTCATAGAGAAGAGATCTGCTAGACATCTGGAAACCCATCTTACATTTGTGGACCTACAAAAAGCATATGATACAGTCCCAGTATCGAGACTGTGGAAGGTATTAGAACAAACGAACATCAATCACAACTATATAGCTGCACTTAAAGAACTGTATGAAAATTCACAATCAAGAATTAAGATAGGTAAAAAACTCACAGATGCCTTCATAGTGAATAAGGGACTACGTCAGGGATGTCCTATCTCTCCTACACTATTCAAAATATATGTAGCAGCGGCACTTAAGAACTGGAAAAGGAAAATACACGGAATGGGTATAGAGATAGATGACAGATACCTGTTTACTCTTCAGTTTGCAGATGATCAGGTCATAGTGGCCAATGACAAAGACGACATGCAATATATGATTAGAAAGCTGATAGAAGAGTATGAGGAATGGGGCTTGACAGTTAACGTAAATAAAACGAAATATCTATGTGTAGGCTCTCAGAGCGAAAATTTGGAGTTGGACAACGGTCAAGAAATTCTGCAATGTCAAGAATATGAATATTTAGGTATCACATTCGACAATACCGGAACAGATGTGAAAGAGATAGAAAAACGAATAGTTACAGCTAAAAAGATAATAGGATGTCTGAATGGCATCTTGTGGAGCAAGGAGATAACAAAAAGGAGAAAATTTAATATATACGAGACAATGGTTAAGAGCAGCCTATTGTATGGAGCGGAAACATGGAGAATTCCAGACAGACAAAAAAAGAAGGTAGAGGCAGTCGAAATGGACGCGATAAGAAGATCTATGCGAGTCTCACGAAGAGAAAGAATGAGGAATGACCATATAAAACAACGAATGGGAATAGAAGGTACGATAATTCAGGATATCGAAAAGAAACAACTTACCTGGTACGGACACGTAGAGCGAATGCAAAATACTAGATGGCCCAAAAAAATACTGAACAACATTCTTCAGATGGCCCCACATAAAATAATCCAAAGTATTGAAATTTGGATGACCTTGGTGGTCATTCAATAGGTCCACGTCTACCAATCCACTTGTTCGGAAAAATTTCATCTAGGTACCTTCTAACATCTACAGCATAATGTGGAGGTGCATCATCCTGTTGCAACCATAAATTTTCATCAAAACCTCCAGGATTACGTCTGCTGGGAAACAAATTACGTAAAGTAGGTACGAGATATCCCCTTAAAAACTCAAGGTACGTTGCCCCGTTTAAATTACCTTCGATAAAGTAGGGTCCGATGATTCGATTTCTTACAATTGCAGCCCATACATTTACCTTTTGCGAGTATTGTGTATGATGCTCACGCATCCAGTGGGGGTTTTCTTTTGCCCAGTATCTACAATTCTGACGGTTAACCTCGCCATTTAACGTGAAAGTGGCTTTATCAGAAAAATAATGTTTTGTACCAAGAGAGGGTCTCGGTGGCAGTTATCCATCATTGCCTCGCAAAATTGCATTCTTCAATCGGGATCATCTTGATTTAATTCCTGCACAAGTTTGCTTTAATAAGGATGTCATTTTTCAAGCTTTAATAGTTTGTGTACCGTTGTTTTGCTAACACCGATATCGCGACTAACTTTGTCATATAAGTGTGCGCATCTTCTTCAAAACTAAGTAAAACATCTAATGCTGTATCAGCATTTGCAGAGAGACGAACTCATTTCCGTGAATTTTTAACCGTACCAGTTTCTCGAAATTTCTTCTCAATCTTACTGACTGTTGAACGCGTTATAGGTCTTTCTGGATATTTATCATTAAACAAATAGCACACTTCCGTCACAATCATCACAATTATTTCAATTCTTTGCTTTACACTTAGCACCATTTCTACTTTAAATTAAATCTAAGCAATAATTAAAACATTCACAAATAGTAAAAATATTGTAGTACTAACCTGTCACTGAACATCAATAAGTTACTAAACAAATAATGACATTTAACAAAAACATAGCCTACTATGTTTCTTTTAATTGATAAAAAATAATTTCTTTAATCTTCTGTCCGCTAGAAAATAAGTATGTTTGATAATATTGTTAATTTAACTAACGCGTTACTTTCAAGATGGCGACCGACGAATTAATATACAAAGAACTAGATCGTCTTAAGAAATCAGAATTATTGGATATACTTATTCACAAAAAGGTTCCCGAAGGAATAAAGATTAGTGAAAGTGTCAAAAATGTTTTGGAGACAAGTGGATCTTCTTGTTCCGATGTGAAACTGTGCAATAGTGTGTGAAGTTTATATTTATATAGTTCTAATTTATTTGTCTTTATTCTAATTTATTGTCTATAATCTAATTTATTAAAACTCACGATAGCTAATTACTAATTTATTAAATAACTTATTAAATACAAATTTATTTGTTACGTTTCCGTTACATTTAAATACCGCGTTTACCGATCTTCTTATGACTGGCTGCCAAATAAAAATCTTTCATTTATATACACAACTGTTTTCTTCTAGAGAATTCGGCGGACTTCCTGAATAGTCTCGTATTTTGGTGAAGGCGCTCGACTCGTTTTCAACCTCGAGTCGTGGATGACTCACTAAAATTAGTGTCTAGAGATTTCTGGTAAACAACTGGTAGCTAAGCTCAGGTATATTTTGACCTACAAATTACGAGAATCAATAAAAAAGAATTAGTCATAAAATATTTACAGTTCTATATGCCATAACATTTAAAATCGTAACATTGCCCCCCTCTTAAAAGATGGTTCCTCCTGGAACCTTGTCGGGACTGGAACTGGAACGACATGCTGATATCGGCAACTGGACCCTCTTTTACAACTTCCAGTTGTATAGAAATGACAAGGGACGGTTTTCTCTCCGCAGCAGTAACTATGCGGATTGCAACAGACTAACACCTGGACTTCGGTGTCTTTAAAGATTTCCTCCACCATGTTTCGTATAACCCTCCAATCTAATTGGCGGCACTCCAACTTTGGCATGGCTAACTTTTGCACGTCGGACTCTAGTACGTGCTCTCTCAACTGAAGTAAGGCTTCCCATACATCTCGGTAGGTAGGTTGGTCACGGGCAGTGTCTTTTGTTACCAGGTAGAAAAGGTAACGTGATGCATCTTGAAGTTTCAAGGTTTTACCAGGAGCTGGCACTTGGCATTGAAGTTCTGCAACTCGACCAAACTTCCTTCGAAAGACGGATGCCAACCCTGGTGCATCTTTGATACTGGCCGGGATGGTAAGGGCCAGTGAGTAGTCATCGGGAAGCGCGAGTAGATCTTGCCTTTCTTCAGTGGTAACACCATGTCTTGCTTTACCGGTACCTCCATAGGCACCCATGAATTCCTCAAACGTGAGGTCAGACACATCTTGGACTTGGTTTACTTCCACTTCTTCATCTACGTCGTGGTCACCCTCGAAAGACGCCAGCCGGTTATGGTGTACTATCATCGGCTTTCCTCTCGGAATCTTGCTTATTCGGTAAATAACATCATTGATCTTCTCCATAATGAGGTATGGACCTTCCCAAAACTGCTGCAATTTGGGAGAACAACCTTTTCGCTTTTTGGGGTTATAAAGCCAGACTTTATCGTTCTTCTTAAAACACCCCTTTTCGGCTTGCGTATCGTACCGTTTCTTCATTCGGTCACTAGCGATCTGGAGATGGGAACGGACCAACTCGTGTACATCGTCCATTCTTCTTCGTAATTCGATCACATAATCTTCACCTGCTACATCTTCTCCAGGTCGACACCCAAACTCTAGATCACAAGGTAGTCGCATCTCGCGTCCGAATAGGACTTTGGCTGGTGTCTGGCCTGTTGATTCATTAACAGCAGATCTGTAGGCCATTGTGAAGAACGGGAGATATTGGTCCCAGTCTCGCTGATGATCGGACACCATCTTTGTCAAATACTTGCCAACTGTTCTATTCATTCGTTCTACCATACCATCCGATTGCGGATGATAAGCCGTAGTCCTTGTTTTCTTCATACCTAGTCTATCACATATTCCTTGGAATAAATCGCTTTCGAAGTTCCTGCCTTGGTCACTATGGATCTCCAAAGGCACTCCAAATCGGCTGATATATTCTTGGATCAACTTATCTGCAACGGTGGCCGCTTTCTGGTCTGGAAGTGCGTAAATCTCGACCCACTTAGTGAAGTAATCCATTACTACCAACATGTACTTGCCTCCATTATCACTTTCTGGAAACGGCCCAGCAATGTCCAAAGCTATTCTTTCAAACGGGCTTCCAACATTATATTGTCTCATAGGAGCTCTCCTTTTTCGATAAGGCCCGTTACTCGTAGCACAAATAGTACATTTCTTACACCAGTCTTTTACATCGTCGGAACTGTTCATCCAATAAAACCGTTCCCGAATTCGCTGAAGGGTCTTTTTCACACCAAAATGCCCTCCTGATGGACTGTCGTGTAACTGACGAAGTACTTCGGCTATTCTGCTCTTTGGAATCACCAACTGTCTTCTCTTCTCTGAACCGTCATCATTTTCCAGGACTCGTTTGAGCAAGCCATCTTCCATGATAAATGAGTCCCACTGGGCCCAATACGTCTTAACTATTGAGCCTAGGTTCGATATTTCTTGCCAAGGTGGTCGACGGTTTTCCTCTTTCCATTTTCGGATTTTCTGTATAACTGGATCTCTCTCTTGTTCTTCCCTGATCTTGGTAGGCGTCCAGTCGTCGTGGACCACCGTCGTTCTTAGCACTGCTGCTTCCTTGGATTCCGTTTTGTTGCAGTGGGAACACTCTGCTGGGCATGGCCTTCTGGAAAGAGAATCAGCGTTTCGGTGGCTAACCCCGGCTCGGTGCTCGATCTTAAAATCATATTCTTGAAGTCGTTCGATCCACCTGGCTATCTGACCCTCTGGATTCTTAAACTGCATCAACCACTTAAGGGCGGCATGGTCGGTTCGGATTAAAAACTTTCTTCCATAGAGGTATTGATAGAAGTGCTCTACTGATTTCACTACTGCCAGAAGTTCTCTTCTCGTGACGCAATAATTTCGCTCAGGTTTTGAGAGAACTTTACTAAAATATCCAAGGACTCTTTCCTGTCCTCCTTGAATCTGAGACAGCACTCCTCCAATTCCCACATTACTTGCATCTGTATCTAAGATGAACTCTCCTTCTGGCAGTGGATACCCTAAAATTGGTGCTGTGATTAAATGCTTTTTTAAGGTTTCAAAGGCATTCTGGCAGTCTACATCCCAGCGGTATTCTCTTGCTTCCTCTGTAAGTCGCGTTAATGGTTTAGCGATATCTGCAAACTTCTTAATAAACCTCCGGTAGTAAGTACACAGTCCCAGAAAACTTCTCACTTGATGTTTGTCAGTTGGTTTTGGCCATTCCTTAATAGAATCGATTTTTCCCTTATCCACGGCCACTCCTTCTTTACTGACTATATGACCCAGATAATTGACTTTACCTTGAAATAGCTGGCACTTCTTGGGGTTTAACATCAATTGGGCAGCTTTAAGTCGATTAAAAACGTTTTCTAAATTCTTCAGATGGTCTTCAAATGTCTTCCCCAAGACGATTATGTCGTCTAGATAAACTAGGCATGTTTTCCAAGATAACCCTCTCAACACATTTTCCATAAGCCTCTCAAATGTCGCAGGAGCGTTACAAAGTCCAAATGGCATAACGTTGAATTGCCATAATCCAGATCCTGTGGTGAAGGCTGTCTTTTCTTTATCTACCGGGTCCATTTCTACCTGCCAGTATCCAGACTTCAAGTCCAAAGTAGAAAATAATTTACTTCCAGCCAATGTGTCTAATGTGTCATCGATCCGAGGCAGAGGATAACTATCTTTCTTGGTAACGTTGTTCAACAAACGGTAATCCACACAGAACCTCGTTGTTCCGTCTTTCTTCTTAACCAGGACCACCGGAGAGACCCATGGGCTCGTAGAAGGTTCTATCACCCCGTCTTTCTTCATTTCCTGAACAATCGTTTCAGCTTCCTCTCTTTTCGCCTGTGGTAATCGTCGAGCTGTTTGACGAATTGGCTTAGCATTACCAGTATCAATTTTATGCTTAACAACGGTAGTTCTTCCCGTCTTTCCTCCTTTCGGTACGAAAATATCACGATACTGCCGAAGAAATTCCCTTAATTTCCTTTTCTCAATCTGATTCAGAGACTGTCCAGCAACCGCAACCATTTGATCAAATTTATCGTTGGAATTATCAGACGTTGTCGTCTGACGGATTATGGATGTGACCGGTACACAAGTTCCTACTTTTGTCTCTTTCTTGATGGTCACTGGGTAGTCATTGACATTAATAAGTCTCACAGGAATTTCTTTAGCCGAAGTCACTAATTCTTTTCCAATTATGATTCCACGGCCAACTTCGTCGTCATGATTCCAAGGCTCCATCATAACAGGTGTTCCTTCGTCCACAATTCCCTGTAGCCGCGCTACTATTATCGTTTCACTTCTCGCAGGCACGACTGTATCTTCTTTAACGGCTGCTTGCATAGTGTTGTCATCATGTGGATGGAGAAATACCTCCTCGTTACCAACTTTGATTACCTTATTCTTAAAATCCAATTGGAATCCATGCGTATTCATTACGTCCATTCCTAATATAACATCCTCTTCGATGTCAGCAACTATAACAGTATGGACGAACTTTTCTGCTCCAATTCCTAATTGTACCTGGATTTCTCCATGAATGTTGGCATTTTCACCTGTGGCGGTCCGAAGTCGCAACCTCGTTGGTAACAGTTTCTTTCGGCTGTTTATAACTGTCGGGCGTATAATGGTTCTGGTCGCTCCAGTATCCACCAACAACGTATGCTTTTTACCATTTATTTCTCCATCTACATATACACTATCTTCACGACATTTCAAAGAAGCTATTAGTATCAGAGGGTGTTTGGTAAAGTTCTGGGTCGAAGCTGCTCCCCTAAGGCCGACGCGTTCTGGTTTTGTCTTTGGTCTTATGGTCTTCGTTTTCTTATATGTCATGCTTTTCATCATATTAACGAGCTGGTCAAGTTTATCTTCATCTTCTTCCTCTTTTACAGTCCTAATTTTACTGTAACCGCCAGAGGCCTGCGTAGCTGACTCGTATTCGAGGGCGGCGGATAAGACATCAACCAGCGTCTTGTGACGAGCTAATCGTAGTGTTCTTTGCATCTCATGATCACGAAGACCATCAATAAACGTTTGAACGGCCAACTTTTCCATCATGTCTTCGGGAGCTGTTGGATAAGCATATCGCACTAATCTGGCGATATCTACTTCATATTCTTGAAGAGCCTCATCTTTCTTTTGTCTTCGATTTTTGAGCTGCGACTGATATACATGCTCCAAGTGTTCGTGACCATATCGCATATTTAACCTCTTCTTCAGTTGTTCGAAATCATCCGTCTCCTCTACGGCTATGGTCTGGAGCACATCTAAGGCATCTCCTCGAAGAGCTATAGTCAGGTTTACGGCCTTTTCTTTTTCTGACCATCCATTCGCTCTTGCAGCTGATTCGAACTGTTTCATGTAGTTGTTCCATGACGATTTTCCGTCGAAAGTTGGAACTTTGACATGAACATAACCTCCGCTTCCTTCAAATTTCGGCCGTGTTTCCAACTTACATTTCGTCTCGTCTTCTTTTATCTCTACCGGATCTAAAGCTACCGTATTAATTGGTGGTAGCACTCTCGTGTTAGTTATCATGATCTCTAACTGTTTGATTTTCTCTTCAACTTTATCAAATGTTTTAGAGACTTCTTCAAACTTCTCACTATTCTGAATACATACTTCGTCGAATCTTCTAGACATATTTTCAATTTTCTCGTCATTTTGTCTAGCTATTTCTTTAATAATTTGAGACGTTTCATCGAATCTTTCATCATTCTTTCGAGAAGATTCTTCAATCATTTGCGACACATTTTCAAATTTACTATCATTTTGTTTAGAACTCTCTTCGATCATTTTGGAGACATTCTCAAACTTTCCATCAATTATTTTTGTTAAAACTGCTTCCTCTGCTGACTGGAACTGGAATGTCTCTGGGTCGTCTCCATTCTTGTTGAGAACAGTCTTCAGTCGTTCTTGGAGGATCTTCTTGGACCCGCTGCAGTCTTCATCGCGTTCTTCTAGTTGCTCACGCAACTGTTTCACTGAAAGTTCTACTAGCAGCATCTTTGGTCAGGCACACACGTACTTTTTAAATGTTCTTTCGTACAACGATCACTACTGAACTACGCGGATGTTCCCGACGAACAATACCTTTCAAAAGTTCAAAAGTCTTTTTCAAAAATCAAATTAAATTTATCTACGATCCCACTTCTGACACCACTGTGAAGTTTATATTTATATAGTTCTAATTTATTTGTCTTTATTCTAATTTATTGTCTATAATCTAATTTATTAAAACTCACGATAGCTAATTACTAATTTATTAAATAACTTATTAAATACAAATTTATTTGTTACGTTTCCGTTACATTTAAATACCGCGTTTACCGATCTTCTTATGACTGGCTGCCAAATAAAAATCTTTCATTTATATACACAACTGTTTTCTTCTAGAGAATTCGGCGGACTTCCTGAATAGTCTCGTATTTTGGTGAAGGCGCTCGACTCGTTTTTCAACCTCGAGTCGTGGATGACTCACTAAAATTAGTGTCTAGAGATTTCTGGTAAACAACTGGTAGCTAAGCTCAGGTATATTTTGACCTACAAATTACGAGAATCAATAAAAAAGAATTAGTCATAAAATATTTACAGTTCTATATGCCATAACATTTAAAATCGTAACAAGTGATATGAGGTTAGAACTTACTCAACTACAGTGCAAGTTAAAGTGTGCCGAGATTGAGATTACTTACTTAAAATCGTTAAATACAGAGCTAGTAAAAGGTAACGAACGTCAAGATTTAATTATTTCTTTATTAAAAACGAATTTAAATAAAAATATTGAACATAAACAGACTACGGCCAACGTTGCCAATCCTACTAACGAGGGACTAAAACCACCTAAAAATTCAAATGCTGTAGCAAATAATCGTAGTCGTAGTAAAAGTCAATCCACGTCTACTGTGGAAGCAGTACTTCTAGCTTCAGTTGATTTAGGAAGTAATGAGTGTCAAAAGGCCCAAGAAAGTATTATGTCATCTGTAATAAATCTTACGAAAGAAGCCACAAATGACGAAGCTCTATGGCAGAAAGTTCAAGACAGAAACAAAAGAAGAAGACAGTTAATTGTTGGAACTGGTGCTGGCTCTGTCAAAGGTGTTCCAAAATATGTGGATCTACATGTGTACCGCATTGATCCTAGCACCAATGTGACTGCAATGGAAAATCTTTTGAAACCCCAATTTTTCGGAAGTGCTTTGCGAGTTTATGGAGTCTCGCTACCCAAGTCTTTACTCATCATTTAAGGTCCGAATATATCAAAATAACTTCAATAAAGCTATGGATCCAGCACTCTGGCCTGAAAATGCATGTGTAAACAATTTTTTGTACCTACGGAAAAATCAGAGGTCCCAGAGGTAATGTTTAACCCTAAATTAATGTTATTAAATGTTCAAAGTATAAATAACCATAAAATATGTGACATTGTTGTGGATATTAATACATTTAAAAATATAGAAATCTTATGTCTAACAGAATTATGGGAAACCACTGACTCCATTAATAATGTATACATTGATGGATTTACTATGTGTAGTAGTTATTGTAGAAACTCTTTAGTAAGAGGAGGTGGTGTAGGAATATTCGTAAAGAGAAATGTAAACGCTCATAATATTAATGTTAAAAAATTCTGTTCTGATAAACATTCAGAGTTTTGTTGTTCTTTAATTAGGGATAAAAATAATAATATCTTTTACATATTGAATTGCTACCGATCTCCGTGTGGAGATATAAATATATTTTTAAATAATCTTGACTGTCTTTTAAATCATTTATACAAGCCAAATGCATGTTATATTATTTGTGGTGACTTTAATATTGATATGAAAACGTC